>JAQIZT010000093.1:0-42113 GCA_029228515.1 Populus alba x Populus x berolinensis | reverse complement strand
ACAATCCACCATGCAAATAGACAATGCAGCAGAAGACCGCTAACACCCAGAAAAAATTGAATGCAAGAACAAGAAAGTAATGGCGACAGAGGAAACTAATCAAAATGATGATTCATTTATAATGAAACTATATTCTTTTCAACTAATGTGAAATTTGTTAATTTCTACGATACAAAAAAAAAACATTGGGAGGAAATGTAGAGAAACGACCACAGAAAAGGAATTGAAACAAAGAATGACAAGGCTTGGAAAAAAGGGGGCCTGAAACCTGATCTATTAATTAACTTCTTCCCAAAACATAAGCAAAAGACCTATCCTTTCATCAGTTTAAAATCCTGTGTATGATTTCTATAATACCTAGTTTCAGATCTTCATCAACATTTTTACAGTGAACAAGCACCCAGAAATAACTTGTCCAGGATGGTCATGCAAACCCAGCACATCATGCACATACATGACTCCATCCCCGTTCCTGGGGTGTCAATCAGCAAAACTTGCCTCAATTATCTCTTCAGCAGAACTAATTCTATCAAACTGACAGCTATCTAAAGAAAAAGTTATCAACCAACTTCAATACCCTCTCTCTAGCTTTTTTGTATAAAAGTGCTAACGTATTCCTCTACTCTTTGATAGATTATAATAGCAAATCCATAGCTTAATGGAGAATGGATGTGCAGATAAAGCTATCTTGTAAAACCTGTCAGAAATGAACTCGACACCAGAAATATCACCCAAAATACCTGCAGCTTCAACCCACACAATTTTCCGGTGGCACTGGAATAGCGATGAAAGTTTGCATCAACCAAGATAGAGCACGCCCAGTATAGAACACTGTCAGAAGTAACATTAATATATGCTGTAAGCGCCACTGCACAAGAGCTTACAAAAACAGGAAAGAGCTATTGGGTAGTTGGATGGCACCATCTCTAAGATGGCATCAACAAAATCCACCAATTTCCTTTGGCTGGTTTGACTTTGGGGGTAAAAGAGAGTGGCCATACCAAACTTCAAGAACAAGAATATCACCAAAGAAAAGTCAGATGAAATACCGGACTCAAGTATGCTACATGATAAGCTGCTGAACTTTTGGCTTCTCAATGTTGTCAATGAATCGTCTAGATAAATGGTTCACACAACTGGGAGAGCTTCTGGGTATCATTCAAATAATCATTCAAAATTTTCAGTTTTTCACTGACAGGAGCATCCTTCCTTAATTTTGGCTCATGGTTTAGCAAGAACACAGCATGCTCTGATAAGCAAAGTATGATGTGCTGTGGAGGTGCAGCCCTTCAGTGCTTCTGTCAATGGCGAACATGAGCTTCAACGTGGTCAATGTGCAACAATTTAGCAAGAGATAGAATAATTAATCCAAACATCGTATCCATCTGATTTGAGTTGGGTATCAGAAAGTCTGGATTTGATGCTGAAGCAGATTCCAGTGATCCAATTGAGCTATAACTAACCACCGCATCCAAAATCTCATTTTGATTATATTGAACTTTTGAAACAGAGATTAAACAAGCTGACAGTGATTTCATTAGTGCAAAATCAGGACCATTCATCTGTGGAGGGCAGCACTCAATATACTGAATCCAGATACAGGTGAATTCCTGGGACTTCTTTTGGCCAATATACTAATGGCTTCCTCAAACCCTTCAAAGCTCACACTGCCCAAGCCATTTTTTTTAAGCCTTGCTGACAGGAGAACAAGTTCTACACAGGACGGGTGCAACTTCCGTATACGTGCCCAACAAATTCTGACAGCAAGCTAAAGCATCAAAAACTAGTGAAACACCTAATATTACTGAGAGCAAACTGTTTTGGCGCCAATCTGCTATTTTTTGTCACTTTCAAGTGATTCACCGTTGACAGACATTTCAACAGAATCCACTGCCATCTCAACTAGCTTAACAGCCCTCCTGCTTCTCTGTCATTTGGTAAGTGATACATAAGGCCATACAATTGCAAGGTTTTCTTTGTCACATTCAAAACATTGTACAATAGCATCAGGTAACTTCCTGTAAATAACTAAGTACACACAACAAACCCAGAAGATATATTTGTCAGACATTGTTAAGCATGCGAGGATATCATGAGAGCAACAGAAAGTGAGGCTCATCCTGAGTTAGCTGCCACAGGGAAGAGTTCCTTGTGAATTTCTGAATTGCCTTGCCAACATTCCTCAGACATGCACAAACAATCCATCATCTGTAAGAACAAATCTAAGATGCAAGCACTAGCATAACATAATGCCCTTGATCAAAAGCAGATGCCTAGGCGACAAAGCAGTTTTGTTGTTTTTTTGCGTAGAGAGCAGCATTATATGCTACCAGTCGATCATCAATATGTATACCGAACTGTTGATGTACATGATCCAAAGTCCATAGATATCTTTCAGTTGTTTTTAACCTGAAGGACAAGAGGAAAAGTGTAGTCCATACAAAAGTTTTGCATTCTGTCAAGTAAAAGGAAGAGAGAGGAAGAGGATTTAAAAGACAAGAAGAAAAACATGTGACCCGGTTTTAAAACAATGACAATATTGAAGAAGCATGCCAGATGTCACATGGAACAAAGGCATAAGCACGTACACTAATCCAACCAAGCCCACATCTGATCTGATTTCATAATGGAAACTTGACCGGAAAAGAAGGTTCCTTGATGGAAAATATAGCTGAATTTTAAAAACCTGCACCCCTCTTTTTTGAAAACTTCAACCATAAAAAATGACTTGAAAAGAAAGTAACTGGTATAATTTCAGCCAGATTAGGCTAAGTGAAATCATCTAATTACAAAAGTTTGGAAAATTACTTTTAACATCAGAAGAGAAACTTGCAATTGCAAAAATGGGGGAGGCTATGAATAAAACTTGACTTGCAGCTCTGCAAAGTCAAGGCTGCATATTCTACTCCTATGAAATAGATTTGTACTACTGAAAGGTAGCTTAATTATAAACACAAATCCAGAAAGCGTTTGACCAGTCTCAGAATCTCAGTTTCAAGAGCAATTTTGTGGAGAATAGTTTTAGGTCTAGGTCCTAAATTTTTATAACATACACGCATAGGAGAACATGTCATCCTTCCCATTGACTCAATGTTGCTGTAGGTAAATGATCAGATACATCATCCAAAGAGCTTCGGATGTTGGATCATCCACAATTGCCACGAACAGCATGGAGAAGAGGCTGTAGAACAAAGGTTTAAAGGACTTTAATTTAGAAATTTCTGAACAAAAAGGATAACTACAAAAAAAACTGAAACCACATACTTTTTAGCCTCTTCATACCCTCCAAGCTTGGTAAACCTCCTGACTGAGAAAAAGAAGAGCCATTTCAAGGGACTGCAA
This sequence comes from Populus alba x Populus x berolinensis, assembly GCA_029228515.1. Taxonomy (NCBI): domain Eukaryota; kingdom Viridiplantae; phylum Streptophyta; class Magnoliopsida; order Malpighiales; family Salicaceae; genus Populus; species Populus alba x Populus x berolinensis. Next base: position 38,771 of record JAQIZT010000093.1, on the reverse strand, counting down.
ACTGCTGGCTAATGCTTTGATTGAGATGATTCTAAGTATACATCAAGCAGGAAGAACAACATAAATGAGAAGGATGAACCAAGAAGAAAACAGCAAAAGACTACAAATGGTAAAACAAAAAGCAAATAACAGCAATCTGTAAAAATAGTGAAGTGGACAAGGCAATATGTAATGGAGGCAGAACTATGCAAGCATAATATATGCTGCACGAGAATTATAATTGGTTTCAGAAACGAACATAAATATAAATAGAATAGACAACATGAAATTTTTATAAGGTCAGCCCTTCCCTTCTTCCCTTCACTAGATCAAGAGAGGAGCGAGATTTCCTTAGCGACAATGTTTAGGATGCAACCAAAACAGAAATAAAATGCCAGTGACTTGAATGTTGTAAGTGGACAATAGAACACAAAGATCACACCTATCAGAGGTGGACAGTAAAACCAAATCTTCCACACTTGCAAGCTACATTCTTAAAAGAAAGTTCAAATAAACACAGTCAATAAAGCAAATTCTCCAGCACGAACCATTTGAATCAAACAAAGAAGAGACCACAATTCACTAAGAAAAGTTTCAAAACTCAACACAAAATAATGCGAGAGGATAGGGAAAAGCATGACAACATGAGTTTTTTGACAATACATGTAACTGGGAAATCTATGAATAAAACACCACAAAAATATATTCCCACCAATGGCTTGTACTTAAATGAAGAGAATACGTAATACAAAAGTGATTTTCTGAGCATTAATGATACTGACAAAATATCTTGGCAATGCAGCAAAAGCAAACAAGTAAAAGATAAACAATTTATGCCAGGAATACAGAAGAACAGTAATAAACAGACCGCTGTGTTCTCTCTACTCTGAAAGTATGATGCCTGATCGTATTCCAACTCCCATGGACCTCGATACGGCCATCATCAGCATTGATAGAAGGCTGATCAGGCTAAGCAAATCTTTTTGAAAGAACCTTGATAAAGCTAAGCAAAGACTGAACTGTATTATGCCAGGCATTGCCCATTTCTCCTTGCAATGACAGATTTATACCGAGTCAGAATTTTAAAACCTCCGAAGCCAACAAGATAAGTTGGTGGATTCAATACACTGTGACACTTCGAAATTTTTGTTCCACCTTTACATTGTGTTCATACGCAGTGTTAATCCAAACTGACAATCTGCAGCAAGCATTGTTTTTAACAGTTGTAAGCTAGCAATTCATACTATTTAAAATTGTCAAAGGAATAGTCACACCAGTACTATCAGCAAACATAATGCTGATTTTGGATGCACATTTTGATCAGAGAAGTCCCCTAACAAGGATAGCCAAGGACATTCATCATTGTTGCATTTTTCTCTAAGCTCATACATGCATAGTGGCCAAAATGGGTCACCTTTGCCACATGGTGGGTAAAAGTCCCAATTTCAGTTCCACGTATACCCCTTATAAATCTCCTTCCTTTGACTTTGCTATCATTTTGTCACACTGAATTTCCTCATGTGTCCATAAGACCATCCTCTACAATGAAATCACCACAGGTAACATTTTGTTTGGTTTTTTTCTGCATTGTGATTCTATCAAAGTCATTGGGTACATAGCTTTTCATTTGAGCAAATGCACTCCTCAATACTAAAAGAGGTGAATATATGACAGAAGTTGTCAGCTGATGACCTACCAGTGGAAATCGTCCTTGGAATCAAGCAGCAGAATGAAAATTCTTTATAATGGCTCTGAATCTGGACAGGAAGCTCAGATATACTTCTTTCGAGGCTTATCAATGCCTGTATAGAAGAAAGCATTAACTGAAAGATTTGTTCAAAGAAAGAAAAGGAACACTAAATGAAACAAGAACCATATAGAAAAAAAAATAAATACACACTCAAATTACTTTACCGCCAACCATTTTTTATGTCTACATCACTTCCCTTTTCATAAACTCTTTATAACATTCCACAGTGTTGTAATTATTTAAGAGTCAATATTCTCCCTCCTAATGAGGATAAATTTTGGAAAACAACAGTAGAAGATTTGTTATTCCAGTTACTTAAACTTGAATGAAAATGAAATGTGGCATTCCTCAAATTGAAAAAAAAACAGAATCTTCAAATACCTCAGAATTCCTCTGCGCATTTAAGTTTGTCCAGTAATTTCAAACTAGAAGCAGTTTTCATCAAGTTTCAGTGCTACAAGTTTGAAACAGTTCTCATCAATATTCCAGTGGCTGCATTCAAAGAATAAAGAGTAATATCGATCAAATAGCACGAACCAAGTTATCGACATTCCCAAATGCTAAATTAAACTAATTAATGTTGTCAGGTTCGTCTAGTTACAAGACTCCCAGTAAACCAAGCACCAAACTAGGTACACATGAAAGTATTATAGTCAAGAAGCAGAAATTTGGACATGAATCAAAAGGCATATGTTTTACACAATGAGTCATTTTTTTTGAAATATCTGATTTGCTTAAACAAGTTCATCTAGGAAAGACTGAATTAACAATTAACATATGCAGTAAGTTGCAAGAATCAAAATACATTTATCACATTTGTGTGTGCATGAGCATGGAAAATTGCCACATACGGAAGATAAAATGTGGCAAAAAAAGCCAAAATCCACCATACAAAATTGCATAACAAAAAATCAAATGTCCAGATTTCTGGCGATTAATTGATCAGCTCTGACATTCAGGCGTGATTCCAAATAGCAAAATACTTCAGGGACCCAAAAATACTGCTTAAAATGCTTAATTTCTACCGTGTAGAAATAAATTACCTTCTAAAGGTCATAATCTCGATCCTTTTCTTGTCTCTGACAATGGTTATACTGCCATTGCTTCCGCTGGGTTCTTTTCACATTCTGTTGTCTAAAACAATCTCCTGGTTTCATACTTGCAGGCTCCATGTTGGATGATCCACCATTCTTGGAAAAGAGTTCTGATTGGCTAGACGAGCAAAATAGTTTGGAGTCTTAATTTTGCTTCAAGAAACAAAGAAATCCTGAGGGGCCAATCAACATAAAAAATCTCTTGTTTGGATGACAAATCTGTGGTGGCATTCCCTTCCCTACAGAATTTAGATCTACGGCTGTTGTTTTAAAGTATAGGTTGATCAGTCGCTTTGGTCCAATGGAAGTTATGTCTCTTCGTCCTTCCCCAGCTGAGAATATTAGTAATCGTTGGATTGAGAGCTTACGCCATTTGCAGCCAAAATCTGGCTGTTGCGTTCGGGCAATGGCTCTGATGTATCTAGCATCAGGTTCACTGCATTGCTCTGGATCCCAAACTATGGCCATTTTACATGAAGTGAATTTGAGGGAGCACCGGTGACTGGATCATACCCCTGGCTGATTACAATCCATCAATACTCCAGGCTGCATCTGATCGCTTGATGAGGGTATTAAATCCACATTTCTAGATACATTATTTTCACGGTCCATTCCCAATTCCAACATGTTCATGCTGCCTGGGGTTTCCCCCCCCCCCCCCCCCCCCCCCCCAGGGAAAAAAACAAACTGGAATCATTCACAATGAGAGAATCGAAAAGGGGAGCTGAGTGCAGTATCCCTTCTTGCAATAAAGTTCTGGTCATCTAACGAATTAGCCTCGATCAATAGCTCTCATTGCGCGTTTTCGATTATGCATTAAGAGCATTTCATTCTTCAATTTCACTATTTTGTGCTCTGTGCTCTTGTGCTTGCTATCCAGTTCCCTGTCTAAGGATTCCTCCATTTCAACTAACAACTGATATAATCTATTGCTGTTATGTTTTCCTGCCACATTTACATAGTTTCCCAGACAATTCCAAGGGTTTAAATTCAGAGATGACCTGTGAACAAGAATAAATGCAAGTTCCCAACAAAATAATGAGGAGGCAGGGAAGGCAGGAGGAGTTCAAGGAAACTTTAACATGATAAATCCAAAGGGGGCGGTCATTTTAACATTTGATACAGGTAACATACTTGACTAGGACATGCTTATCACTCAGATAATGCCTTGCAAGCGCTCACAGCTGTTCATGAAAATTCTGTCCACTAGTTGATGACTTTAACAAACAATCTGGTGGCTGGGTTCCGCCACATTCTTTACAGGATTCCAGTCAACCCTCTTCTGGAAGTTACATTAATATCAGTACAGGAATGAGGGTAGCCCCAGTGGCAAAATTTGCATCCATAAATTACACAAGGGAAACAAGAAATAAAATAGGTTCAACAACAGAACGCGAGAAGTTGTGATGAAAACAACACTAAGTCAACTAATTTCTCCCTTTGTTGACTTACTCTCTTCTTCGATAAAGTACTAGCATTTTGCATTAGTCAGTCAGTGGGGTCTGGTTCAATACCACAACAAAGATCCAACTGCAATTCTGCTTCGTGTCAGGCCTGACTGGAATTATCAGTGATGTGAGAAGCTGTGACGCATAAAAAAGCTGATTAAAGTAAATGAAAAGATTACACTATAGAACAATATGTAAGAAAAATAAACAAGGCATCCTTGATCTTTTCAACCCACCATGTAGCTTTAAAGATGAAAATATTCCACCCTCCTATCTGCCTCTCCCATTTAACTAAACTTGAATCTGTACATTTTTGTTGGTCCTTCTTTCTTGCTACAATGACCCAGAATTCTATCCTGCCAACTACTGATCTCCAGCGCTTGATCTTTTGACGGTAAATTAGGTTTTCTCTACAAGCATCTTTTGTTGGCCATCTGAATTCTAGTGTTTAGAATAAGATCCGTCAGTTTTTTTATGCTTATCCTGTCTGGTTCTTTTGGTGCTAAGTTGCCCAACTTCAGAAGAAGCTGGCATTAGATTTCCTGGTCACACTACTGGAAATGTTTCATACACTTGTTTCAGAAACTGAACCTGATTCCTTGTTTTGGTGCAGCTGCCTATAAGCTTCAGTTCCCTTTCCACGAAGTGCAATCTGCTGCCTCCAGACCTGAACCTTAGTACAGTTCAAATCCACACCTTGCTCAACACCATGCTCTAGTCATGCAAATTTTCTTTTGATGGAAGTAATATTTATTACTTGATCAACCTTGCCCAACAGACAAGGAGTCAGCACCCTTGGAATTGGCAACTTCATTTATCTTTGTCATTGACGAGTTAAATGTGCGAGTCATATGATGATTTCTTGGGAATAGCTGTTCACATTTCTATAATCCTGCAAGCGACATGCTTGATTTTTGCCGTAAATTGGAGGGCAGCCTTCCATTTCCATTAACCAAGTTGTATTGGGTTTAAGTTTTTCAAAAGCTTGTCATCTCTATCTTCAGATTCCACTCCCACTTTTCATCATCTGAAAATCTTATCACTAAGTTATCAATATCCCTGATGATTGCACACTTTCCAGGATATATCAGATATGCTTGGCACCCAATTCTTCTCAAAAAGCTTCATGTTATTATTTGGTTGTGCAGAAAGTTTGGAGATTCGAATCAACAAATCTTGCAGGATTGGTGCTAAAAAATGGCCTTGCCTGTGGAGGAGATATGGCTGCATTAAAAACCACACTACAGGCAAGGATGTCTTGTCCTTACCATCAATTAAATACCTAACCAAACCTTTCTAACACACAGACGTCGCAGCTAGGTAAAAGTAGGCAAAACAAAGTAGTAATGAAATCCACATCTGACAGAGTTACAAAAAAACATAAAAGACATTTATGCATCATAGAAAATTAAATGGCATGGAGTGCATGACTTAAGTAGGTCGAGGTCCTCCGCAATGTGTGACAAATCAATAGCATTTTGTGATTTAAGACCCCTCTCCTTCGGTAATAAAAAGGAGAAGAATTCTTTGATTATTAATTGGCGGGAAAATATTAAACTTTTTTAAAATGGTATCTAATAGGCATGGATAATCTTTTGAAAAGCTGAGAATAATATGCTTTTGTGTAAAGATATGCACAGGTATCTTTATACGCTTTGGAATCAATTGGCAATGGGGTAAATGATATATTATTATTCATCTATAGATGTGCCAATTGAGAAAACTTCAGTTAGCAAGGAAGAGCTACATAGTAAAAATAAGTCATATACAAGCATCAAGAATGTAATGTTCAGAGCAAGTGGAAAAAACTAGCTATTGATGCATCAGCTAATAGGTCAAAACATAAATGAGACACCACGTCGTGAAAGATTTCACAAGCTAAAGTATTATTAAAACATAAATCCAAACACAAACAATGAGAACTTGGCACCCCCCCCCTCACCCTCCCTGCTGGGAAATATATATAGGAAACCAAGTTCCTGCAATCAGATGGAAAGCTGGACTTACCCATCCCGGAATGGATAAAGTGAATTTGGATCATCAGAAGAACCGGAATGGTCCTTGAGGAAGCTAGTGTGTTAAAAGCAACGGCAAACAGTGCAGAAGAGAACAAACAGGATTTTGCTGTCGAGAAAGAAAATCAAAATTCATCTCAACGTGTTTCCCACTAGAAAAGAAAAGGTATAAACCACTAGAACTTCATTCATACGGCCAACCACCCTCCCCCCCCCCTTGCAAGATGTAAACACATACATTTGATGGAACCTGCTGTAGTAACTTCAAAATAAATAAAAAATGTGTAGAACAAAAAGCAAATCCCGTGATAATCATAAGTTCCCTAGATTGCACTTCACAGAGCTTTAGTGGAATGCGGTAACAAAATAAAGTCACTGAAAAATAAAGTGAATCTGTAATTATTCAATTCTCACTGAGTTGATACTACCACCCTCAATCACACATACTAGAACACATGTACGTGAGCAAGGGAACACCAAATCAATGAGAATAATTCAACGATAAAACAGGCCATTAGATTCTACTACATAAAATCAGTTTTTAACAAAACAAAAAGGTCATGCATGGCATCACCAATGACCAACATAAATACAGGTATGAATACAGTTGATCTACGGGCAGATTCAATTTGGGAAAGAGAAATATTCAGATCTCCCAATGTTTGATGCTCTCTCCCTCCCGCACTAACTACCGAGACCTAAAAATGGCTAATTTGATGGAGCCGACAAATAATATTGCAAAATGAGGTATCAACTCCGCAAAACCATTAAAGCCTGAGGCTACCATAGCCACGAGCATAGATAGAAGGCCACATAAATATACATCGTTAAAATTGATTTCCAACTGAATGTGACAGATACGTATGGTAAGAATAACAACTTTACAGTACAACCCATCGCAACTGCATATAACAAACTAAAAAACCTAAATTATAAACCATCTATATGCAGTGCTGAAAACACTGTGGCACAATCGAAATCAAATCGACTTGTAAATGAGTAGATCATAGGTGTTCTCTTCATAATAGTAAATTGCAGTCAACTAAACCCAGAGACAAAGTTTCCGACTCAGAGGAAGCAGCTCGTAATCAGAACACAAATTGTACAAATCCGTCAGTAAAATAATTATATCTTTCCTGTTTCTCTGCTTTCATCATCAACCAGAAGCCTGATCTATTGCAGACAAAATTAACAGCTAATTTTATATCCGCTAACAGCTTGCAGCTAAATTTGACACCACAAACTGAAACTGCGAATTTCTCATCGTAATTGAAAATTTCAAATAAAAAAAAAAAAAGGAAACCAAAACAAGGCATGAGAAGTACGATGAGCAAACAAATTCATTCTCATTTCACTTACTTCGACTGTTTACTTCGGCAATCAAACAGATAACGAAAAATGCCATTGGAAACAGAAAAAAGATTTAGGGTTTTCTTAGGGAGGCAATACGTCCTTCGTTGGATGAAGAAGAGACATCTCCTTCTTCTCTTGTTACTGGTTCGCGAGCTCTGGTTGACTATGGTTATTTGACGCCATTGAGTTTAGTCATTGTATTATTAATTAATAATATTCTCCGTTATCTCTTTCTCACTTCTAAGAACCCTATTCTTTTTTTAATGATTCTCACTCTCTAGAAAAATCTACGTTTTGACGGGCCACGTTGAGAGAGATAGAGAGTAGAGAGAGAGAGAGATTGGGCTGTGAGGGGACATTGTGAGAGGAAATCGAGAAAACGAACATGAGGGCGGCCTGAAGTTGATTAGTACGGGTGCTTGCTGAAGTGACCAAGATGGTGCTTGGTTGTGTAGAAGAATTACGGGATCTGTCCTTGCTTTACTTGTTGCCGTCCACTGATACGGAGGGCCAGGGGGGGTTGACACGTGAATTTACGTTAAGTTGTTGTCCTGATTCCTGACGGGGTTAAAAAAGTAACTCGGAAAACCAGAGGGAGAGGCGGTAAGTTTAGAAAGAGGGAACATGGTGAGTTCTTTCCATGAACAGGCACCAGGGGGGGGGGATCCACCAAAGCGCAGTTTATATTAAAAGACGGTGTTTTCAAATCTTAATAGTTTCTGTTGGAAGTATTTTCAAATTAATTAATTTTATAAATATACTGAATTGATATATATTTTTAATGTTTTTTTGATAATTTTGAATTATTAATTTTAAAAAATAAATAAAAAAATATTTTAATATATTTATTTAATTAAAATACTTCTACAAATAAGTCTGATATTGCAATAACAAACATACAATAAAAAATCTCAGCAACTTTAAAAAGTATACATAAAACCTGCATATAAATTATTTTTTTAACGTATACTGGTTAAGAAAAAACTTTTTTATGCTGGAAAAAACTCCAAGTTGAATAACTTTAAGGATTTTATTTCTTTTTTTTTGTATTGGGGTCAAATGAGATTGTAAAATTATGCTATTTATTTGCGAGTAAACTTGCAATAATCAAAGCTCCGAATGTATATAGTGGTTTTAGCTTGGGGGGGTTTTGTTTGTGTGTGGGGGTTTGTTTTTTTTGATTTTTGTGTTTAGAAACTTAGGAGATTTTATTCCCTCGAAGCTGAGTTACGATTGCAGAGCACATATAAGGGTAAAACATACTTTTAAGATAAACTGGAGAGAAAGGGTATTTTTCCCAGCCCGAGGTCTATATTAGCTACAAAAATTCAACACGCCAGAGCACGATGTTAAAATTTTGGAGAAGCCAGTCAAAACCATGTCAATTGCATAGATTTTTTCAATTATATATTCCAGTCAAGAGGCCTGCGTCGAGGCATGAATCTATAATAGTTTTTCACATGTTATTGTGTCGTGGTATTTTATCATTTAATATTTGTGTGTTTTACAAAACGACGCAGTATTTGAAAGATATACATATATATACAGCAGGAATAAGCTTTTAGTGAAGCAACTATTTTTTAATAATAGAAAGAAAATCAATTGTATCCATGTTTGAATTTATAATAAAACACGATAAAATTAACAAAGCAAATGACTCGAATGAAAAACATTGAAAAAAAATAATATAGTCCCTAAATTCTTTGGTAATTTTCTTGCTATAATAAAAAAATTATTTTTATTTATTTTTCATTTTTCTTAAACTTTTTAAAAGAGGGGAGGAAAATTATCGTTTTAATTAATAATTTTAGTGAAAAAAACACAATGTTCCTGGTGTTAATATTGTTTTACATTCGAGAAAATAATCAATGTTTGATGGTGGTGGGTTTTTTATAAACATCCCTAAAAGAAAATCAAGTAATGTTTTAATTTTTTTTGATGAGATTTTGTTTTGTATGTAGTTTTAGTGTATCCTGAGGCTGGTTAAGAGGATCTTTTATGATGTTTTGAAAATGTTTTTCAGAAGAGAAACTATAATTTGGTTATTTTTTTTCTGAAACCAAAAGTAGGGTGTATCATGGATTGTAACATTGCAAAAGACATTGTTTTATGTCATTGCATTATAAAAAAACAAATGGGCAGGTGACCCTGTTACATAAGAAAAACAAGAAGTTAATTAGGCTCGGACGCGTGACCCGGGCTTTTTTTAAAAGCCCAAACATGCTTCACTATTTAGATGAGGCCCTGGCCTAGGGTGAACTTGGTGATAGCCTTTTCTTTTCATGAGTTTTTGGAAAGATTCAAAGGCCTTACTCTGACAGCAACAGGGCATTTGTAGCTGATCGTGAATCTGCAGTCATGAATGATGATGTTGAGGTTCGGGGTATTATGAAAATGTAAGTGACATTATCAAGAGGCCGTGATGGTAAAGTATAAATTGCTGTTTGGCATCAAACCGCTTGAAAAGTAGCTTTTGAGATGGCTTTAAGAATCTTGTTATGATCATTGCTGCAGTTCTTTCACGACGATGATAAAAAAAAAAAAATAAAAGGCAGCAGGGCACTATGGTATGTCACGTGGTCCCAAAATCGAGGTCAGTCTGCTTAAATCATACAAGATGCATTGAGTATTAGGGACCGTAGATGCATCATTTAACATAAGATACTCCCTATTCAAGGTTATTTTACCGAGGGTGGTGATTTGTATGAGGTACTCACTTCATTATGATATGACGGGAGATCAAAGGTATCTTAGATTGATGTTTGACTCTTTTTTCTTTTTTCTTTTTTTCCCTAGAAGTATTATGTGTCTTCCGGTGTGACTTGAAAAATTTCACTCTTTGCATGGAACAGGCCAGCAGTTGTATTTGCACTCCAAACCGATGCTCTAGCAGCTAACAATAGATACAATAATGTTCATGCTTGATGGAAGCCCCTGAAAATTTAGCTTGCAGGGGTTCATGTGATAACTCCTGTCCCCGTGCTTGAAACAACAACTAACAACTTGGCAAAACCAAATAATGCCCATTTAGAAGGTACAACCTTGCTGGTGATCATTCAAACATGGAACCAACTACTTTCATGCATTCACCGTGTCTTTTTCCTTCTAGGTGGGAAAGAGCAATTGAAAATAATTTTCCCTAGAAGATATGCTGAGACATTGAGAAATGTACCTACTGTATGCATTTCTGATTGCCAGTTTTTGGTGGGGGTTTTCCCTGGCTAGATGGCGTTAATAGTATATAAAGCATGCTTTAAACATTGTTATTCACTAGCATGGAATCACCCTCTAATTGAATAATCTCTGTTTACAGAATCCGATGCATTCAAGTGCTCCCTAACACATGTACCCTCATCTTCTAAACTTTATCACTAGAGAGCACTGTACGGTTGCATATATGAGGTGACAGGTTGCTTCTTCTTGAAGAGAATCTGGGAATATTTGATTGACTCCATAAATTATTTCTTTCTTCAACTAGGGAACAAAAAAGGGCTTAAAAGTGCTAACCAGTGGCAAGCGATATTGCGATGCATGCATCATGATGCAAAGGAGCAACATAATTCATCGAGTGAGCTAGAAATAACACCGCTAACATCTCATAGTGACGTGATAGGAAAGGGGAGAAAACAAATAAGGAATAAACTTTGCTCGAGGGATTATAAATAACCCATTTTGTTGTCGCTGATTAACATGCGCCTTACAATTCTCTATTGGAAGTGGCCATATTATTTTTCAGGGGATTTTGCATCTTGGATGTTTCCCTTGGTATTTTAATGCCACGTCATCTTTGAATTATGTAAGAGGAGAGTAACTGTTATCTTCCTGGCATTACATCTGCTGATTATTGATTAGCATTATACAGCACTTCCTTGTCTCGATAAACTAATCTTCATTTTTTCACTGGACAGTGTTCAAGAAAGAAATGGTGCGAGGGAAGTGGCCATGGCTGCGGTCAAGAATTGACCAGGGGCCACCAGCCAGGGAGACACCATGTCGAGAAGCTTACTGCAGCAGCACTAGATTCTGATCCTGGACAGATACCACCATTGAAGCCATGAAATTAAAGTGCAGTCGTGCTTCATAGGATCGATGATATAACTAGGGACCACTAGGTTTATTAGTTTCATTTAACATCACCATTTTGATTGGAACATGCGCGGTAAAGAGCCGTTTCTGATTTAGCTTTTGACAGTTGGTGCTTTATAAATTTAAGCTGTAGGGATAAAAAACTTGAAATTACTGAACCAATTTTTTCCTGACTCTCAATATTTTACACTAAAATGATTTTGTGAGAGACGTGAACCATAAAATGTGTCCACATTTATGGTCTTTGTTACCTGTTTTCTTCCATATATCTATCTTAGTGTGAACGGAGCGGCTCATTAATGCTGGTTAGGCGTTTTGCATTAATTTTTCGTAGCTTTGGAGAGTGGATAACCTGAGGCTATCCGTAGTCTCAAAACAACTGTAAAGCCTCATTTTACATTGTAATGGAAACTCGGTGCATGAATCATTCAAATCTGAGGTGCAAATGCGTATTCGAAGGAATGCCTATTTCATCACCCGAGATAGCCACAGGGTCATCCCACCCACATGGACGTGGGGCCAGAGCTCGCTATATCATGCAACTGATCATTAGATTACATAACAATATCCTCCCCTGTAGAGGTCCCATTAACATGCTATTTTTGCAGCAGCTTTGAAGTTGCGTATCAAGAAAATGAAATTTCTGTGTCGCAAGTTCAAGCAAAACTTTCTGAAAATCAGATGAAGAAGGGAACTACCTGATCAACCACGGAATAAGACAGGTATAATTTACGTGTTCCGAGGTGTTACGAACTAGTTAGAGGACATGGATTCTAGCATCGCAATCATGACCAATGTTTACACAAATGGTATGGAGAACAAAAAAAGAGCCGAGAACTGAAACTTTTTATTTAAATCAACTCGCACACCAGACTCAGTAAAGGAACATTTCACAAAGGCCATTATACAAAGAACACACCCAATTGGAGGCGGCGCGCCATAAAGAGAGAAATTACATATTTACAACATAAAAAAAATCAATAACACATGCAAAGAAACCCACTCATGAGACGGCCCAAATCACAACATTCCCTAAACCAATGCAGCTGGAGAGCATCGTGATCCAGGCCAGCTAGCACTTTCAGGTCCTGGTCACTGAGTCAAGACATGCAAAATCCAGGGCGTGCGCCTCTTCACAACAAATTAGATAAGACCTCTTATGAGTTAAACACTAACTCGGAGGATTTTATATAAGAATAGTTGGCTGTTTAAAAAAAGAAGCCTGCATTTTAAAAACTGCCTCGGGTACCAAACACCAAAAAAAAAGGCCCGAGAGAATCCCTGATTCTGTACAATGAGGAAAATAGACTTGAATTGAATCTGCCTGAATCTCTAAAATATTATGCACAAAATTACTGCAACCACATAAAAGAATGCATTCGTTAGTGCAGGTAACATGACAACATTAAAGCACAAAAAGAATTTTTTCTGCTTGAACTCAAATTCCATGACCTGAAATATGCAAGTTTCTATTGAAGTTTGTCAAGCATCTATAATGATTTCCATACAGGGTTTGGAAAAAGAAAAAAAGTCCATACTAAGCGTACCATTGGTTTTGACATTTATCAATTGATTTAAGGTTTTTTTATAAAAAAAAAAATATTCATAGAAAAGACATAAAAATGCCTAGCTAGAATGACTATTGACTTGAATGAAAGAATTTGTTAAAAAATTAAGTCAGTTTTGATTTAATTAAATTTAACATATGGATTTTGCCATGTACTACATCTTTTCCACAAAAAAGATTGTTTTAAAGTATTTTTTCCAAAGATACTTCTAAATTAAAGTCATTTTAATTTATTTTGTCACTAATGTACTTATAAAAACAACTTTTGAATTATGACTCAAAGTCAAAAATCACTTTTCATAAGTCATGCTCATAACAGACACTTGAGTTACTATAGCCACTGCCAAGGCGTAGGTCCTAGGAACTACAGGAAATAGAGCTATCTATCAGAATCTTTGCAGAGAGTGAATTGCTTTTAGAGCTCCGACCAACATCTTGGTTTCAAGCCCAAAACAGATACAATTATCATTTGACAATGGCCCTTCAAATATGAACCTATAAACCAACTTATATGTTCTCATCACACGCAAAGACGAAGATGTTTTATTCAGAAGCAAAATACACAAGTGAAAAAATACACAAATAGCGATAATAATTGAGGCGACTGAAGACAATACCTGATAACATATTAAACCACAGAACTCTGATAGAATTTAGTGGCAAAAAAAACAATGACTGGAATCATAAGGACAGGGTTGCTCCAAAAGTTCCTGAACATCATTTACTCTGTGCAAATCTTTTAGTGGCTTGCTGCATATATTTCAACTTGGTACACCAATCAAAAAAAATCCTTCAGTCAGTTCAATGCATACCCATCTTAGGAGGAAATAAAAAAAAAATTTGAGGTGGCATACATCAGCTTTGCGCCTTGTTTCCTGAGCCTTTTTTTCTTATTTCACTGTTAACATGAGCCTTTATTTCATTGGTATGTCGTGGGAGGAGGTTCTGAAACCTTTTACTTCCACTTTAATCAAATATTATGCCCGGTGGAAGTATTTTCCATATAACAGCATACCAACCTGTGTTATTGCAAAAGACCAGGCATGATCTGATTATGGCCCTTCAAGACTTTTTCAAATGTCCCCGGTTGAGTGAAAGATCACGTTTATTGACAAGAGTAAAGAAGTTCAAACAACACAGCATTGCAGTGTCCCTATGAGAGTCGCTATATTAGCAAGCCATCATTTGAGAGATGAAGCAGGCCGCGCACCTGAAGGATATGGATGTTCCAACAGCTTCTCATTGTTGCTCTTGCATAAAACAAAAGCAAAGCACACAAGCGATGTATTACCCTCTGGTATTATCATGATTAGAGTTACTGAAATAACACCATAACTAGACTTGGTGATAATGAAACGTTAAATGACAACAAGATAGATATTCTATGTCAGTACTTTAAACACTAAAATGGCCATATAATGATCACCGTCTCCAGGACATCTCACCCCCAAATCAGCTACCATAATAGCTTTCCCAAACTCAGAATATTATGATACAAACATACCCAGTTCATTCTCTCGTAAATCTTTTCCCAGACAATGAGCATTATCCAAATTTAAGAATTGCAATATTCAAAGCACAAATAAAGCCTAACCTGCAGTGCTTTAAAGATGAGATTGCCTGCAGCATGTGCTTGAATTTCATCTGGTTTTACTGTTCATCATTTCTCTGATAAATTCAGATATTGAAGGAATCAGCAAAAATCAACTGTTATAATTATAAAAATAAATAATTGAAGTTTTTTCTCGTGAGCATAAGATAGCATCTTTGCCTTTAAAAGAAAAGCTGAAGAGTAATACGCTACCCTTTGAATCTGTATCATCCTAAACGATCCCTGCCAGAAGCAAAAAGCAAAAGGATAGGGCATGACTTAAACAATGGCATGGCAAATCATTCCTGAGAAGTATAGAAGAGATGAATCACCTAAAAAACTCCTTCCCGCCAACTTCCTGGAAAGTCAGAAGGAATCAGCCTGTGCATTTACCGATTAGAAACATATAGAAGAGTTTGCCCTAATATCCGATTGCAGCACCAGTAATATTTCCTCTTCCTTTGCTTACTGACAGCAACCCCCAAAGGCATATATTGTCTGTTGCTGCACCAGCTAGTTGAATAAGTGGCCAATAAAACAAATGCTGCAAGAACACACAACTAATTGCATAGGAACAATAGCCTGACCTTGGAGAAGCATTGCTGCCATTGATGCTGTCTTGCATTTCAGAGAACTATTGAAGCTTGTAGCTATATTCTGGATCTGCTATCAGCTTCTTCCATGAATCCATTCCAGTGGAAGTCCATTAGATTGAGAGGTGTGATCACTTGTATCATTTTGCTTATTTTCATCCACTCCACCACAAACTTTACTTTTTTGCATTCCTTCACCATTTGGGATTGCAGTTGCAGGGAGAACTTTCAGGCACAATTGAGAGAACAATATGACACACATCTGCTTAGAAAACACCAATGGAACATGATTTGGGGCAAATAAACCTTGATAGGAGAATTCCATTGCAACTCATAAATATGCAATTGAAAGATAAGAAAACGTAGAAGCAAGCAATTCAATTCCTGAAACCATCCTTCAAAAGTAAGAACATAGTTACTTCCCCATAGTGAAGAGCATAACGTAAATAGAAAACATTGGTGTGCTATGTTGCCATCTTTTATTTATATTATGTTTGTTTATTTTTTCTGGATAATAAAACCAGTGCGTCTTTCAAGTTTCAACTTTTCAGAGCCCCTTGAATGCAAGGGAAGATGCAATGAATTTCACTACTGCATAAATATTCGAAACAATATCAAATATTAAACACCAGGATATTCAAGGCAAGGACAAAATATATAGCAATTGCCAACCTATCTAGACAAAATATTCTAAGAATGAAACAATGCAAATATAGATCTTTTTCATTGCAGTCATTGCCTCCCAAATAACAGGAAGGCTATTTGGGTTGGTCAATTTGTTTTATTTGTTTAACCAACAAATTACCTTCAAAATGTTGATTGCGATCTGTTTCATTTTATTTGAGCCACTAAGGATATAGCACAGCTCATAGATATCTATCCCCCCCCCCCTCACGGCATTTGCTTTCTCGAGTCTGCTATCTGCATGCTCATAGACAGGCATAACTGCACCTTGGGTGTTGCATTTCATTCTCTGTCTAACAAAAATTTGCATGCGCATGAGAAGTCTCTCTAGAACAAACAAGAAGCCCCAATCTGATGAAATTATGTTTGGACTTCAAAAGCCCACACAAAAGCCAAATTGATAAAGGAACATCTGAAGAAACAGACGACTCATGTACACCAGCATAGGCAATTTTTCGCTGCAATTCTTTAAACAATCGACCAAACATTCACATCCCTTCCCTCAGTAATCTCGGCAATAAGCAAATCACCCAACCAGGTATATCCATTCTGACGGTATAGCAATCCTGTCTGAGTGAAAGAAGAGAATGCAAAGTGGCCCATGACAGATTTGCTTTCACGCCTACACCATCTCTTGGAACTGCACTCTCTACACTTTCCAGCAAACTTGTGAAGATTGGTTTTTTTCAATCAGATGAGAGAACTTCTTGTCCAAATGAGTAAAGGAACTAATTCTTGCATTAAATTGTCTCTGTTACATTCTCCAAGAGCTGCAAGTAACAGGTTAGATTCAGAAAGAAGCCAAATCGATAATAAAGAAACCATAATTAATCAGCAGTTCATGGAAAGATATGTTTGTGCCTATAAATTCTATGAACAGGTGCAACACATAACATCAATTAGCATACCAACACCATCAACATGAAATGAACAAGGATAAATAGCTATGCAATTTTTAATGTGATAAGCATAAATTAAAATGAACAATACTGAAGATGTATTACTGGCCAAAAGCTAAGCAAACCAACTTCAGTTGGATATGAGAACATAATCAGGTCAAGTTTTGGCGCCAACACATAAAATGCTTTCCAAAAAAAAATGAAAGTTGGTTAAAACTGTCTTGCAAAGGAAGTTATGTACATTTAGTCCAATCAAACCCTATTTCTAAATGCATTTGTTATACATGACAGGTTTTTGAAACAGCAGTCACTGTAGACATAGCTAACAGCTTCAGCTACAAAGAATAACCAGGAACTACGTGGGACATGAATGAGAGTAGAGTAACCAACAGTCTTAGCTAGAACTTCAATTTCTAGTTAGGATTTGCTGAGGTCTAAATTTGAATCGCCCTCATTAGTTTTGGCTAGGTCCTAACAGGTTTTGCTACTGATGTTTCCCAATGCCTGGACGGAAGCCCATGCACATCTCCAGCATATAAATATGGTATTAAGATCCTTTTTTAACAAATACAGTAAATTATTTCCTTGCCTACATGATGATGTAGATATCGGTGTTTTAAGTAATAATGGTTGAACTTTGAATTTAGGAACCCCTAAGAATTGAGTTGAAGATTTAGAAAGAGGGTGTGCACATGATTAGCAGAGTCACTGGGAACTGTAAAGGATATCAGCATAATATATATTACATTATTATTGTTTATCCTTATGGCACCTGGGAAAAATGGCCTTCAAAAAGGACTACAGATTATCTTCACATCTTTTCAGACAACAGCAGGGCATGGGTAATTACAGACCAAACAAATGAAATGAATTATAAACATTTCTATTCATACCAATTTTGCAAAAAAGAAAAAAAAAAATTTCCAAAGCAAATAACTACATGCGCCGAAATTGAATTTATCAAATATAAATAGATAGAGACGCACATGCTATTAGCACATGCACAGAGTAAAAGATTTTTGTGGTATTGCACGTGATGCTGGCGAGCAGATCTTCTTGGTTTCTTGAAGAGTAAGTCTTCTGTGATTTTCTTATCAGAAACATCGGAATGAAGACCCAGGGCAATTCATTCGAACCCCCCTTTTCAGCTTAACCATAATTTAGTTCGTATCATTGTTGGGATATCTAGATAGTGCACCAGAAATTGATCTTCTCAGAAGCTCCCGCCAATGCCTTCCAAACCCAGCTTAACAGAAATGTAAAAAGGCTTCAGTGCATTCGCAAGAGTGAGGGAGAGTTTGCAATAGACAGAATTCTCATCGTCACTAAATCGATATTCGCCCAGCTTGCTAGGCAAGCCTTCATTTATTTGATGCGAACAACATAGTCCAAAAAGAATCAAGATACAGATTCCTCCTCTCTCTCTTAAGTTAGCAAGATAATACTGCAAAACATAACAAAAGATATGGGTAAAGATGTAATATTGGAACTGGATTCATTACAATAATTGATGCCTATAGTTTAGTATCAAGCAATGGAAAAATGATTTTCAATTACCTCATGGAAAATAAAATTCGAATTCCCCCAATCAGGTCAAGCTCATCCATGAGAAACACTGGGTGTCATTGCGACAGTTCATCATAGACCCATCAGAAACTTTGATAAAACATATTCGGTTAATATGCAAATGAGCTTACTATGAACCAATTCTGCCCAAGAATTCTTTTCTGCTTAGTCTCTAATTAGGGCTTTAATCACCTGAAAATGGACACAAGAATATATCAAGTCAAACTCCTGAAGATGTTTGCCTAAGCACAATGTTAATCAGGAGATCCAAACACCAGATAGGACAACTATGTACAGTGTTTGCTGCATGCCATACAAAGAGGTAATCTTACATCAAGCCATAAACTTCACTCAAAAAGTGAACCTAACAGCTTTACGAAGTTTAAAGACCAAGAAAATCCTTCCACCACCCTAGTTTTTTGCTTGGTCAAAAGCACAGTAATAAGAGGAAGAATAAGGAAAATGCACTTCCAGCGACAGTAGCACGTTAGTACTCAAAGTTTGAAGGAATCATTCTAGTGAAGTCAATAAGCCAATGGTTGCAACAACAATACGACATAGCTTAAATGGAGAGAGTTTGAGGAAGTTGCATTTATCATGATACAACTCTGAAGTAGTCAAGCTTACCCTTATGTCAAGGCCTTCTAATTCGGTTTCTCAAGGATTTTGCCTCTATCAACAGACAAAATAAAGTAAACAGCTTAAAGCACAAGCCCAAACAGATTCTTCCTTTCTCCTCTGTCTGGAAAAACAAATTCAAGGCATCAGATAGCTGAAGTGGTTAAACAAAACATTCACAGCATGGGAACTTTGGAGTCAACAATAAAGGAATCCAAGACGAATTACCTCCTCATTTATGTAAAGGTGAACAAAAATAAGTGACATAAATTAACCAAAAAACTGCTTAAATAGATGCCAAAATGGAACTGAAACCATGGACAATAAGAAGAAGTATCCTTCATATAAAACTATTGTAAAAAACCACGATTCAAAGTTATTAATTGCTGATGAAGTTTCTCAAACTTATTAACAGAATCTGCCCTTTTCGTATCCCCTGTGTTGGAAGTTTGTTCTTCACAGTCAAAAAATGATTCTTGTGAATACATCTTCTGTCAGAATGGTAGCAAGCATCATTGATCAACACAGGTTCCAACAAATGAGCAATGGTAACCCCGAGGTTTCAGAATTAAATCAAAAAAGGCGCGAACCCTACAAGCAGCTTTTGAAGAATTAAGCATTTTCCTGAAAGGCAAACTTCAAAGAGAAAATAAAAAATCAGATGCTTCCACCATCTAATCATAATAACCAAATTGATATTTTATTATTGGTACACAGTCAACCTCAAGCATAGGACAGAGCGATGAGGATCAGCTGTCCTCGGAGTCCATAACATACCTACAAACAAAATTTTCCAGTGAACTTCTATAAGCAATTCATTATCATGACAAATTTCTTTCTTAAAGAAAACACATCAAATTGAACGCACCCTGAGGGAAAATTAAAGCAGTCGTTGAAAAAATCCAAGCACATCTCAACCTGGCATCAGCGCAAGAAAGAATTCATGGTAGCTTTTTATGGAACATTTGCTTCTATTTTGCCATGTTTCTTGGCTTAATAAAAAGTTAACGTTTTAAGTCAATTAAGACTACAAGAAATGTTTGATCAAATTTAATTTTTATAATTTGCCTTGATATATATTTCCATAAATTCATGTTACAAACTCAATCTCCAAAACTACAACAATGGATTCAAGCACAGAAAAAGTAATAGATGTTCATCAAAACCAAACATGAAGAAGGTTATTGGGAAAAAATAAAATCTGTACCATTTACAATTGACAAACCATCCGTCCGAGCTGAAGACCCGATTTGAAGATTAACTTATCCTCCAAAAAAGAATTATTATAATTCACAATTAAAAAAACCACTTTTTATCAGAGATTTCATAATTGAAAACAATCTGATTCTAATATCACTGATCTTGATGATCCAAAAAATTTTCTGTTTCAAATCCAGTCTAATGGCATGTAACTTTCCATTAAGCACTCTACATGAACTTCAAAATGAAGGTAACCCAACTGTAATCATTTATTTTGACACAGGTGTAACACCACTTTCCTTCCCAGCCATGCCGCATTCCACAGCAGTACATATTCTAGCACATCTAAGGTAACTGCAGTCCCCAGTCATTGGATCACAAAAGCTCACTAATATTTGATTATTATCCAAGGGCAATTATTAAAAACATGCAATCACCATAGCAAAATTGTGAAAAGCTCCCAGCCTGTTTTCATGTGGATAACAATCATATATTATGATAATATATAGCAGATGAATTGCATTAGCTAATGCATGGTATAGAGGCACAAAAGTATGTATGTGTGTACAGATCGATAAGCAAAAGATGCAGTGCGCCTGGTATGAAGAATTGAATGTACAAGAAAAAGAAAACGATGCTAAAGTTAAAACTTACATGTCAATGACAATTGTTAATATAACACTCAACAGCCACATCCATTGATGCTTTCCGCTGTTATTTTATTTAATCTAGATACAGTCCAAAATGATTGGCACTAGCAGAATAGTGTCTCTGCAGCTAACTGCAGCAATAACCTCGCATACCTCAGCAGTTTAATAATCGCAAAGTTGCTGTCCACTGAAACAATTAAAAAGAAAATAATAAGAAGAAAGGGAAGTTGTCAGATGACAATACCCTGAACTCCCAACAGAAAAGGAACAGTGGTGTAATTAAAACCCAAAAACAAGAAATCTAAGTCCACCAACTAGAAAACAATTAGTTGTTTTCAAGTTTCGACTACAAAAGAAGCAATTATGCACTTGTGAAAAATGTAACAACTGCATTTAACAGGGGCAAAGGTAGGGGTGCATAGGATTAGAAAACACCAAAAAGAAGAAAATGCTGATAAAGCTTTATGTCATAAACAAGGAAAGTGATTCCAGTCACAAATAGATGTACCATCATAAAGTCAAGTATAAAAAACCAAGACCACCCTTTTCTAAGATGGTGAAGATGAAATGATTAGAACCATAGGAGCTGTCATTTTGTACCTGTAGTGACGATACTGGAAGAGCTTGTCGCGCGCACACAGTGGGCGAAACATGCTCACAATACTTGAAAATCTCTTCGAACAAGAGAAGTCCTCGCCTGCAACAGAGAATCAAAATGTTTCAGGAGTTTAAAGTCAACAGTATTCATACCAATGTGATGTTTATATCATTGTCTACACAAGTTTGTAAATACAAATTTCAATGCAAGAAGGTAATGGAGCCATCACTGTGATCTAACTAAATGAATGATCAACCACCTTCCTCTCCAAATGAGAACACAAGTTAATTTACTAACCACTCTAACTAGGGCAAAGTTTATCACGCAACTTTGCCATAGCACAAAAGTAAGTCACAATTATATGTGTTTGGATGAAGTTTACATGTAAGAGAAAATATAATCTTAATTGGAACAAAATTCTCCAAGCTTGACAAAGCAAAAATTTTAGGAAGAAGAACATACCAGATTTGGTGAGGTTCCTGCTTTACTCCGCTTAGATGATGTTATTGTTCTCAAGTGGCGACTAGCTGATTCTGAATTGGTAATTGATGTGACTGGTGAAGGCTGCAGCAGTTTAATCAAGGTAAGGGCAAATCAGCTGTTCCACAAATATTTTCCAATGCTGGCCCTTTCGATTTATCTTCCATGTCTCCTACAAGAAAGAGCTGGCAGCACCTAATCCTAGGAATTTGCATACACTCACATCATGGAGATCCACAGGACGATCACTGCAGTATGAAATGAATACATTCAACCAAGTGCATGAAGGCAACAGAATAAGAGACATCACCAAAGTTAAAAAGAAGGAAGATTTAACCTAGAAAACAGTGCATACAAAAGTTTGTTACCTCACAGTTGATAGAAATGGTCGCCCAACCCATCGCCACTTCCAAACATCATCACAATGTATATCAAGATCCTCGGCCACTCGCAACATTTTTCAACATTTTATAAGTTTGAAGCAGGTAAAGTAGTAGGTCCATACTTCTCTGAAAGATTCATCACCACTTGAAGGGCTTAATTGGGAATTAAAGAATCTACTAAACAAAGGCCTGGGCACAGAGGGGAGCTCCAGTAAAACCTGCTGGTTGGAAAGATCGCTTTGGAATATGATGGGCTACAAGGGAACGCACATAATTTCATGATTTTTACAAGAGCTTCAGAAGCATAAATATAAACAGGTGGAGAAGGTAAGGTAATTTGTATTGCTGTTGCTGAAACAGAATGGCTGATTCAGAGATCCAGACCAAGTTGAAGATGTTCGTAATAAGCTGATATTCACACTCAGCTATTTTGCTCAGGCAAAACCTATTCAATCTGAAATAATGTCTCCTCACAAGGTTTAAATCTGTGGCAAAAGAAAAAAATAATTAAAAAACTAATCATAGAATCTAACAGAGTTGACTACTACCTAAAATGGCACATATGCGTGCATAGAAAACACTTTTCGATTTAATGCAACCAGGATGGAGACATTCAACCTGGCCTTCACTCCAAGAATTTAGAGACAAAATAATTGAATAACAAAAATAAAAAATTCTTCCTCCAAAATATGAAAGAGTTGATTAGCATGCAGTTCAAGAGGCTTCGCGAGTCTGGCTAGCAGCCAATGACATTTTGGTGGCATGAAAATCAATGAAAGTCAGACCCAAAACTCCACATGTTTTATATAAGCGTCTAGGGCATGATGTGGGAGAGAAGCTGTTCAATCATCCAAGATTTCTTTCTCAAATCCACTGACTGCATTTATCTCATCTATGTCAAGACTCGCTCTTTAAAATCTGTCATCTGCCATTGTAGGACGGCCAGCAAGCACACCTTATATTTTCAGGTTGATTTTGATGCCAAAAATCCCATTGACGCATATGCACCACATAGCATAGATCCCCTATTTGTCCTCCTTCCATTGTAACTAGAGTAATGGAGAAAAATCCCATACGGAAGAGCAAGATATTATCATATCACCAGCAAAGGCTCACATATGAAAGACGTGCATATTAAAGATGGACTCTCTATTCTACATTCAAAAGCTAATAGTAGTAAACAACCTTTTGTGTGCCAGACCAACGTACCGTAGAAGGAAAACGATTCAAATGTGTCATACATCTTCCAACTACTGCTTTGACTGGGTAGGAATTAAAGTCATGTCCAGAGGTAAAATACTTAACATCATAACAGTTACTATCCTAACAATGATTTTTCAAAGCAAAAGAGATGAAATAAAAACAGAAAGTTTGCACGAGTAAGCAACCCATCAGCTTCATTTAGTAGAAAAGACACAAACAAGCGTAATCCAACATCAGCACCAGTATAACTGAACTGAGAACACAACCATGACAGCCATTCTTTTTAGCCTTGTGTAGAGTAGAATATACCAAATTGAAGAAGTATCGAAGACCCTTACATATAGCAAATAAAATTTCGCATAATATTAAACTAGCAGAAGAAGATGGTGATACTATCGTAAAATTCAGCAATATTCCATAAATGATAGTTGATTTCAACCATTCATTGAGCAAAATAGAAAAATCTTAAACAGAAGCAGGTAAGTTGAAAATGATAATCATCAATTAGGGGTTCATCACATTCAATATTGTTTCAGAGGTGCTTCACTTGACGAACAGATGATCGAAAGCCTTATTTTTTATTTTTATTTGGCAATTACAAGGACATGGACTTCCTGGTGTGTGAGGTTGTGAACATTCTGAGTGTTGAATTTTATCATGACAGAGACTTGAGTTTGTTTATCTTAAGTTTGTTTTTAGGCTGGATGTCTTACTTCTCATGCTTTTTTCCCTTGTGATATCTTTCCTCTATTTATAGAAAACTGAGAACGACCAAAATCAAGATAGTTCAATGCAACAGGCGAGACCAACATAAATTTGAAAGCTTACGGTCCACACGCTGCCATACCACTAATATTCACAGATATATGCACTTGATCATGCCTTAAATATTTGAGCATACATGACAGCACATCAATATTCATTTCTTTCTCACACCATATTAACAATACCTTTTTTTTTCTCTAATTTCATCTAATGCATTAAAAGGGAATAGGATTCCATAGCAGTCGTTTTTAATGAGCAAAGCAAAAGAAAAAAAGTAGAGAATATACATCATGAATGTAATAACAATACAACACAATTTACCTGCGCGTCACTCTCTCTTGAAATTTGTATGTTCCAGAATGACACCATATGCCAGATCCAGTAGTTGTAGGGGCAGCCAGATACTCCTGCCAGTTGTTCATTGAAGCAGTAAATTCAAACGCTGTATCCCCGTGCATTCAACTTTAATAGCAGAATGTCATTGTAATTTGTTTATTGGTGTGCTATTGAACCTAATGCTCCACCAAATCCAAACCCTCATTTATCACCTTGGCCTGACAGACCAAGTGTGATATTATTCTTATGAAGGTAGATGCCAAGATAGACAAAAAAGAGCAGAAGTGGAAGTGAACAGTGCTTTGAAAAACCGAGATATTCATGTTAGCTGATCTCATTCTTATATATCAAAGAGACAAAGATGGCACATCTAAGGCTCCGCTTGGGCTTCAAAAAACAATGATTAAAATCAAAACAGTCACTAAAAAATGAGTTCAATTACTATGGGTTTTGCGATTCCCTTTCCTTTCTCTGATACTACATGGGATTACAAACATAGATGAGCCTACTGTGAAAATCTAATGCAATTCAGGTTAGTCACAACCTACAATGCTTTTCATTAGATACAAAAAAAAACATCCATCAACTGCCAGTGAATCAGATCCGTTCTTGGCACTAAAAGTTAATTTAAAACTACAAAACGCAATAACTTCTAGCAGCAACAGATTTCAAATACCACGGAGGCACTACATCGTAGAGCAGCAATCAAAGGCTTACAAATATGGCAAAAGGTACGACAACTGACAGCTTATTTTTCAGAAAGACAATCGCACAACATTACTCAAATTTAACTGCCCACAGGGAAAAAAAAAGGAAACTAGGTGCACAGAAATGCAACACGATTTTTTCTCTAAGAATCTCAATTGTAACCTGAATACAATCCTTGGCTCCAGGAAAAATGTAAAACCAAAAAAAATTTGAACCAAATTCGCAATTTTCTCCTCACTTGCCACTTAAGGAAGCAACATCTATTCACTTCTTAAGCCCTAAAAAAACATCACAACAGTCCCTCATTTTAACACGAAATTCACTCATTAAGAGCTAAAAACAGTTAAACTGAATTAGATAAAAAAGACTCAAATTGAAATCAACAACTTCAAGATCCATTTAAAATCAAACACTTACAAGTAGAAGCGTTCTAGAAGCATCAGCTCGAGATGACAGGGGAAATTCCATGGTGAGAGTTGGCGACAGCAGCGTAGGATAAAACAATCAGCGCACGGCACGGCGGTAGCGGCTCGGGCGGCTTCTTTAAAGAAGAAAGATCCTTAAGCCTGGAAACAGCACCAAACTGGAGCTGTAGCCTGGCTCTACCAGGACAGAATGTCGTGAGGAACTGAACGTTGAAGACATGGAAATTGGACGAAGGATTTGTGCACCAGAGTCACTGGGCAACAATTCAACAGAAGGCCAATAAATAAAATTTAATAAATTTACAAAGAGCGAGTATTCTACCGCCATCGTGAAGCATTCATCTCCGGCAATTTGTCTCTGCTGCGAGTGAGTGAGGGGGTGAAATGGAGAACGGACAAGAGAGACGGGGAATGGAATTGGAGAGAGAAGGAAGAGTTTGGATTTATTTATTTATTTTTAATAATAATCTGGGAAAGAAATTCCGTTGGTGGATTGTATCTTATTAGCTGTATTAGAATGCTTAGTTTTTATCAGGTGGAAAGCATTATTAGCTGGACCGCGCTAGATGAAAACTTTTTAAGTGGGCCGATGCGAAGATGAAAAAAAGAACAATTGTCGAATTAATATCTGTACAATTGATGCGGAGATAGTAAATATAATTAATGGTTAATTAAGAATCCAACACTCCTTATTGTAGAAAAAAAAAAACGAGGAATAGATGTAAAAGAGATGAACCTGGTTTTTTTAAAAAAAAAAATTCAATTTGTTGGTATAAAATTCAAAGTAATAATTAATTCAAAATTTTGTTTGTATTAAAAAAATTTTAAAAAAAATATATTTTAAAAATTTTAAATAAAAAAATTTTAAAATAAATATAACCGTGATATTAAATATTATTTTATTTAAAATAATAATAAGAGTTATTTAAAGGTTATATTTTTTTCAAAATAATTTACGAGCGGAAAAGGAGTTGTTTTAGTGAATCCGGAGATGCTAAATCCAATGGCTATATAAAAGGGCATATAAGTGATAGCATATTAATCTAAGTCAATTCTTCTGTTTTTTAATGCTGTTTAGACAAAAAAATTTTGGTTTACAAAAAAAAAATCATATTTTTTTTATTGTATATTATTAATATGAGTTTCCAGGTCAGTTGGGCATATCCTCAACTAATCTCACAAGCTTTAAAGTTAACTGGCAGTGTAAGCCTATTAAAGTCATTATATTAACAACCATAAAATTCAAAAAAAAAAATCAAAATCTTACCATAAGTGAGGTATGGGCTTTATACTTAATCCTGACGCTCCGTTTGTTTTTGTTGAAAAGTAGTTTCTATTTTTAAAAAAATTGAATTCCGAGAAAGTGAAATTATTTTAGGATGTTTGGCAGGATAATGAAAAATAAGTTGAAAAACACTGTCCAGTTTTTAATTATGTCATGAAAAATGAATTGGAAAATAACTTATTAATAGTTTTATTTTTTCTCAAGTTTTATTAAAATAACGATGCACAAATTTTACAAATTAAAAAGTTGAATAAGAAAAAATTTGAAAAAAATAGTAATTTCAAAAATTATCTCAAAAAAAAAACAATAGATCAAAATAATAGAGATCAATTTTAAAAACTAAAAAAATAGAAGATGAATGAAATTAAAATATAAATAATTAACATTTCATAAATTATTTCAAAGCAAATAAAAAACCAACAAAATAATACAAGATCAAATTTGAATAGATAAAAAATTTCAATAAAAAAATGACAATGGAAAAGCAAATAAAAATAAAAACCAAAATTAATATAAAAAATTAAATTTTAAGAGTTTAAATTGAAAAATAAAGATTCAAAACAATATATATGATATATAAAATATATAATATATATAAAATCAAACGTTTGAGCATCAAATTTGATATAATCAGTAAATAATATGATATTTCTAAATTTTTCACAACTTTCAAAAAGTGTTTCCGAAAATTAAGCTAAATTTTCTTACTTTAAAAATATTTTATCCGTTAATCAACTTTTCTAATAACGCCATAAAATATAAAAAATTTAAAAATTACTTTCCTCAAAAAACATTTTTCCGAAATAATCGTAGCCTTGTTATCACCAGTAAATACCATATTGGGTTATTGAACAAAAGATAGTAGTGGGTGTTGAATAAATGACTGGAATCTCTCGTGTTTATCTATTTGGTAAAGTAAAAATACCATCTCCAGTGTTGACCAAATTCTTATTGACCGAAATCTCCCGTGAAAAATTTCTAAGACAGTACCTAATTTTATCACGCTTTTGCTGTCCATCAGGACTCCATCCGTATCTCTATTCTCAACGGTAAGGAATTTCTTTTTACTACAAAAATTTTCTTTGTGAGCTTTTTCAAGAAATTATTTTTTTATTTCATTAGATAGTTTTTTTGACTTGTTAATATTAAAAAGAAATTGAAAAATATATTTTTAAATAATAATAATTTTTAAAAATAATAATAATTATTACAATACTAAACACGACACAGGTATACTATCTTCTCAAAAAATTTTTTAAATTTAAAATTTTATTAAAACAGTCGGTCCAGCCTTGTTCCTGTTATAATACAATCTACATGTCATGCCACCAACACACTTCACATAATCTCTGTTGAGAGAAGCACCACGATGCGTAACAGCGTATAAAACAATTAAAGAAATCGCCATGCAAGTTCAAATCTCCATATTATTTCCACTGACAATCAAAGCACTAATCACAATTTTGAATCCCACACTTCCCGTTTAATCTTCAATACTAGAAAATAATCATATTAATTTAATAAACTAAGCTAATAAATAAAATCTTTAAATAAATTTTTATAATATTTTTCTAATATAAATTTTCTTGAAACTTGAATATATTAACACTATTTTAATATTTAATTTTTATTAACTAAATGGAAAATTATAAAATTCAAACTTATAATCATTTAGAAATTAAGAATTATGATAAAATGTAAAAAAAACAATAGATAATCCAATAACTTAAATAATAAAATAAAAATTAAAAAATATAATTTATATTATTCACAAGTAAATAATAATTTATACACGAATACAACTTGTAAGGAATTCAGATTTCCAATGATTATTTCCTATATAATCTCGACTATTAGAGGAATGCCAATTACAATAAAAATTTAGATCTATATCCCATTTGTTCTTTTTTTCATGCATGGTTGGAAGTGTGATAGTTTGTAGCATTTCAAAGGTTTATTTCCACTCAGAAAAGCATGCAAATAAAAATATATTTTTTTTAAAAAATTAGTTTTTAAGATTAGTACATCAAAAAAATAGTAAAAAAATAAAAAACAAATTAATTCAAAAATAAAATCAAAATTTTTGAAAACACTTCTTAAGCACTTCAAAACATTACTCCTTGACAATCTAGATCAAACCCAAGCTCATCCAAAACTTGCCCGAAACAACCATCCGATTCTTAGCATACACCCAACCATCACATTCTCTTAAATATTTTTCACAGTAGCTAAAGTATCATGACTTATTATTTTTTTAAAATATATTAAAAATATTAATTTTTTAATTTCAAGATAATTTTAAAACATTAAAACATTATTTTAAAAAAAAATTAACAAAAAAATAAGTTTAATTACTTTGTGTAACATTATTGATGTATTTGAAATTGTGATGATGATGATAATTTAAAATATTTTTTATGATTAAAACCTAAATTAAAATAATTTTTTATTTTTCATAAAATTTTTTATTATATACATCACATTATTCTAAAATTAGATATAAAAATTTATTATTAAAAAACAATTCAAAATAACATCATCCCACCTACGGTTTCCAAACACACCCGAATCGGCTCCCTAACCCAACCGCGGCCCTCCACAGTCTCCTCCGCATTTCCAACCACCATATCCACAAACCCTTTCTCCTCCGTCAACTTCGCTGCCTTCAAGCACCACATCCCTCCTCCGCCTTCAAGTCCCCAAATTTACACTCCAGTACAAAAAAAAAAACCGCCATAAACCAAGCAGAGCACCACTAGCCCAATATCCAACTCACTCATAACCAAAAACCCTCTATCACTCCTCATAATCACGACACAAAGCATAGACCACCCCCTGCCGACGCGTGTCCCGTGATAGCTGCAATCGTTGGCATGGGAAGAGAAATGTGATCGGATACGAGACCACGCAAATTTGATGACATCATCCTGTAGCGAGATAGGATGATGGATTGAGATGCTTTTGTGGATCGGGCCCGCGAGAAGATCGTGCCATTGGATAAGAATTTGCCGTGTGCGGTGGTGATCAAAACGGAGGAAGG
Organism: Populus alba x Populus x berolinensis; assembly: GCA_029228515.1. NCBI lineage: Eukaryota > Viridiplantae > Streptophyta > Magnoliopsida > Malpighiales > Salicaceae > Populus > Populus alba x Populus x berolinensis. Next base: position 8,455 of record JAQIZT010000093.1, on the reverse strand, counting down.
GGAGGTGGGTTCGGGAGCGGAGTCGGCTGAGTGCTGATCGGACTGAGTCGAGTAGTGTTGGCCTGTTTGGTTTAGCCTGTGCTCAATCGTTGCCGGTTGATGTCAGGATGTAGACGTTGCCTCGTTTTTCCCAGCGTACACATTTTTATTGAATTTGACGATTGGAGTCTGTTTTCTTCTTTTCTGTAAAAGACATTTATTTGGTTTAAGAGAATCAAACTAGGCAGCAGCAAACAATGACAGGAAATAACTGCATATCAGAGTACATTAATGTCCTCGTCGTTAGTGCTAGCGTGTAATTACGACTCTATTTTCTTGTTTTTTTTTGCTGTATAAAATTTTAAATTATTCCATAATTAACTTACTTAAATACGATATAAATTGAAAGATACGAAGGAAAAACAAAAGAATTACTTAAAGGAAGTTACTCATATTAATTAAAATCAAATTTCTCCTTTCCACTCGTATAAACAAAATATTATTATGTAAAATACAATGGTTATAATGTTAAGATACGATGACGCTCCTCCTCCAAATCAGCCACAATTACTGTTCAAACTATGATAAGAAAAGCTAAAATTCCCAGAAAGTGGCATAGGAAGATTCTGACAATGCATAATTCTTGCCTTTAACACCAAAAGCAACAAACAGAAAGAGTTATCATGCTATTGAAAGCATAAACATTTTAGATTGAAAGCAACAACAAACCCTCGAAGTCTGATTTTCCTCAAAAATCTTTCATTTCTTTGTGCTGTGGTTGAAAACAAAACACAAAGTGGGACCTCAAGAACTCAACTGGCAGGCATAATCTCCAAAAAGAATAGAACCGATCTCGGGGGCTGGAGAAGCATGCTGCCATATACGTTGACCCTCATCACCATGAACTCCAATCTTGGCCAAGAGAATCAGAGCCTGGTTACCTTCACGAAGATTAATGACCGCAGCCACCGTTACTAGAAGAACACAGGTGTACCACCAGTTAGGATCAAACAAGGATGAAGCCTGGAGAGGTAGCACCGAAAATGGCACGCACGGCTTCCTTCTAGTCAGTTACCATCACGTACTGAAGCCTAAAAACCCCAAGCCAAAGGCAGACCAGTGCGGGCTTTGAAATTTACAAAAAGCCCCCCTAAAATGATGGGTTGCTGCTCCAAGAGAGCCCCAAAAACGTGTTACCCAATCAGTCAATCACGCAATTGATCATGAAAAAGACCACCCGTTACAGCTCTTCCCGGGTCATCCAACGACCTCTCAACGGCAAAATTTGTTGGCGCCTAGAACGTCTTTCATATTTGAGTGCAACTTAGCCTTTGCATCCCTTTATAGCATCACGAAAGGTAAAGTACAAAACCTTACAAGATATGCTACCACTACGTGCCAGCCCTCATCGAAGTTTTTTTTTTAAAATAAAATACTGAGGAGAGAGTTTATTAGATAATTTACACATTCATTAACAAAGGTAAAATAAAATTTTTGCTACCACTACGAGCACCCTCAATCGAAGTTTTTTTTTAAAAAAAAAACTGAAGACAGATTTTTATTAGATAATTTACACTTTCAATTACTAGGGATCGCCTCTTGCAACTTCTAAAGATACTATGTGACTCATGTTGACTACACCGGTAGAGGATGATGGAAATGAAACTCTAAATCTTAAATAGCCGAGAAACTAATGATTACAACAAGAAGCCCGGTTATATATAGAGAATAGATAATCTTTGCCTTCATGACCTCAATGATCGGTTTGGTTCATGATCGGGAAATAGGTGACAGCATTGCCAGCGCGGAGCTGTCAACCTAGAAAGATGGGTACACATGCGATGCGATAAGGCAAAACCAATTTCATCAACAATTGCTGTTTTCCAGTGGATCATTCTACCACCCCATTAATGAATTCTTCTAATTCTGTCCACTATTTGATTTCTGGCCTTGACTACTTGCTAAGCGGAACGTCGGCAATTTTCATCCAAGAGGAACCTGTAGACTTTCCCACTGGCGAAACCCCGAGTTGAGTGCCCTCCAATTTCAGCCTGCAAATTAACAATGATGAGAACTTCCTCATACATGGTAGATGATAGAAGCCGATAGTTGGAGAAATGCGGATCATGAACTCTTACCGAAAAAATGCATAATCCCAACTTTTGTTACAGGAGTTAAAGTAACATCATAAAAGTACACGAGGTCTTCCCTTGCCACATAACTCAACATGGTTAGCTACTAAGAATTCAGTATCTGGGCCCTCTTGTTGGTGATGATACACTCCGAATGGATGAAGCATCTCCCTCCTTCAAATCGAGAACAAGTATTGTGCCATAAGTTTGAGGATCCACAATCATCATTCCCATCTTGTTTGCCGAGAATTAATAGATCCATGATACGGTAACCTTTTAAAGCTAGATGAGAAATCTACCATAAACTACCTACTTAAGATAACAAAACAGCCAATTATGGTAAAAATACACATTGCAATCAACCATTTAATGCCAAAAAAAGATGCAAAGAAGCAACAAGCGGCACTGCTGTGAAACTAAATGGGGATAGATTCTATAGCATTAATGGAGCAGTAGCATGCTATGTACATTATTTCCAGAGACGGTCGGAGAAAAGTAAGGAAAATAGTCCAGCAAAAGGATTGAAAGGAGAAGAGTCACGAGACGGGACATATGGCACGAACTAACATGATTTCTCATTCTGCGAGCATCTCAGAGGCAGGATGGAGGAGCTAACTATTTTGTGCAACTGTGATCCATATCAAGATTGGTCAAGGGATCAATAACATATCACACAGATTAAGAAGTGTTTGTTCTTATTAATCTCATGACCAGCTGTACCTGGAGAATTAAGTCCTTTGAAGTTCCCCTCAAGATGTCATAAAAGAGACCTATTTGATCAACACCTTGTATTTGAATCAATGTTAAGAGCTGGGGCACAAAAGATGTATCCACTGTAACGATGGCCTTCTTTGGTGGTGTTGTAGCTGTCCCAGAGTGCTATGCGTGCATGATTCCTATTCTGACAGCATCACAGCTAAACACCTCATCTGCAACTGCCATTAGGGAGGGAAGAGAAAGTCCGCTGCGAATTTTTCACATTCAGGACCTGGCCAACTGAAGTTCACAGCTGATACAATATACTTTGAATACATCACACAGAATCTTCCCCAAGTGTTATCTCGCCTAATCCAGATCGTGTGAAAGAGTGCACCCAGAAAGAGACTACCAAATATCAATTGTGAATTGACAAGTTTTCTATTTTATTTTCTTATTGACGGATCAACTTCGAACTGATATAAAACCGAGATAAATAATAAGAACAGTTTTTGTCCAATTATGATAATGTGCTTCCTGGAACAGCTCGATCATAATCAAAGAATACAAACCCTCCAAGACCCCTTGGCTCAGACAGAATTAGAAAGCAGTGTCTGGAGGGGACCAAACACCTACTCATGCTCGAACACAAGACGATTTTAAAAACAGTAGAACATGGCACTAACAGAAAATTTCATCCAAGCTGAATAGAAGAGAATCACTAGAAATTTCTAAGGCAGAAGCAAGTCAACTTCAAAACTTTACAAGAAAACATGCCATGATATCAACAACATAAAAAAAAAGTTTCTAAGCAGCTAAATTTTGTGAAATATGCTTCCAGATTATCAACGGCAAAAGGCTTTATGATTCAATTTGTTATAAGTTTTTTGGCCCCAGCGCTAATTTTTTTCCATGTGGTTGATTGCCCATCTGGCCAGGTTCCAATTACTCCTTTCCTACCCACTATTGTGCCACAGCCATATATCTATCAATACTTCAATAAGAAATTAGGCAACTAAGGATTGTTGATAATAAGTTTTCATAATTTTAGTCGCATGCCATTCTATAGATAATGCGTTCCTGCTCCGATTACAGTCATCGATCTCGGTTATTGGAGTGAGTTACAAATTTGCAGCAAAAGCGATGAACCTAACTACCAGGTGGTCATCCCTTACAATGCTGGTGATGAACCACGTTGGGGAGTAAATAACGGTGGTGATATAAGGACCCCTTGAGCACAATTTGAATCCCAAAAAAGCAAGTGTCGAGCACATCGTGAGAACCAAAGACAAAACATTGCTGTTCCTTTATGAAGACAAAGCACGTTTTTATTTGACAATTACTTTATAACACCCCAGGCGAAATAGTCAAAGTCGGGATGAAACAGAGTAATTGACAAGACAGCCGTATTTGACAAGCAAAAACTACGAAAATTTTCAATAATTTCAAACAAGGAAACATTTTACAAGTAAACTTCTAAAGCCATTATTCGCTTCATCATCAATAGGTAGCCAGCAAGCATCCTCGGAAGGTGCATTAAACACAGCGGTAGTGACATTATATTGAGTAGTTAGGTTTTCCATATATTCCATATAGAGCAAATTCAACAGAGAAAACAATAAAAAATGGAAAATTCACCTGCCATCCTGTAATGAAGTACAAGTCCTACGACTTTCTCGTCTGGTGTTGTCATTACATTTAGTCTTTGAATTGTAAATTCCAAGCTCCGTTAGAAACTTCAGTGATATCTACTCAGGTATAAGGCCACGAGCCATGTTATTTTCCATTCCATGAATTCAACAGCAAAACAAAGAACATCAAGCCTGCCATCGTCTGTTGCAGTTTACCATGCAATAATCCATTCCGGTCAACACAACAAAAAAACTTCAACAAATATTACAGAAGGAGCAGCCGGTGGAACCATTCAATTTGAGATCGTAATAAAGAGTATCCAGACATGGAGGTAGACACAGGATCAAGAGCTGGTTTTTCAAGCTATCCCAAACAAGTCTTAGCGGAGTTTGAACGTTGAACCACCCAGAACACTATGTAACACCACTTTCGATCCGTTTGAAAATCTGTCATCGTCCATAAAGTAAAAGGAAAGAGAGAGATATTCCATCATTTAGAATCATTGAATAACCTACGAAATTCAAGAAAGATTATCACCGTGGAGCTTATTCATCTACTATAATCCACTCCCGTAAATAACAATTCAAAAAAGACAAAGAAGGGCCTAATTTTGCGTAGGATTTAAAAACATGGGCACGAAGTGCAAGTACCTGCGCGTGTAATGTTTAGCCCAAACTCGAGAATTATTCCTGCAGAGATCGCATCCAAGGCCAGACTTGTCAGTGCAATTGACCGTGACGACGGTGGGGTCATTGGAACCGCTACCTTGCTGGATCAAAACGACCAACATCCAGCTGGAAACCCCTTGATTTCGATTCTCCAGGAGATAATTAAAAGAGAAAGCGCAAGGAAAATGTGAGATGTGAAAGCTTTTGGTCTTTGGGTGTGGTGGAGGGTTAATGAGAGAAATTTGTGGAGGTTTTTCAGGTGAGTGTTTTGATTTGTTGATTGCTTGGGTGGAGAAGGAGAGCGAAGAGGAGGCGGTTCCGTTATAACGGGTACAGGGACCAGACTATAAGCTTGTGCTTTTTTTCTTTTTCTTCCATTCCTTTCCTTGATTTTACAAGCGAGGGTTTTTTATTTTTCTTTTCTTTTTCTTGTGGTTTGTTGGGTAAGAAGGGCCCACGGACGGGGTTTGTGTCCAAGTCATTGAGTTTATGTGGGCCGCATGTCCTTTTGGCTTTTTGGATCATAAAGGGTGTCTTGGTAACTGTGCTTTTTTGTATGGTTGTGTTTGCCTCGGCGTATTTTTCTTTCCTTACTTTTTTTTTCTTTTCCCTGTTTTCTCTTGTTTGTTACCACATTATTTTGATGGTGAGAAATTTGGTTGTTTTTTCATGAGTAAAATTTACAGCTTGATGGTGTAGATTGGTAGTAGTACGCCTCAAATAGCATGTTTAACATTTAGTTGGTGATTTTTTTTAATTATTTTTTATTTTAAAAATATATTAAAATAATATTTATTATCTATTTTAAAATATAGTGTTAGTATCAACACATTACAAAAAATTTAAAATACACTAAAAAATTAATTTAAACAAAAAAAATGCATGTTATAGATAAACAATGTGTTGAACTAAATGTAAAATATTTTTTTTTAAAGTGACATTCTAACAATCTAATTTCAAAAGATTTGTTCACGGTATTTATTTAAGAATGTGTTTATTTGTAAGATACGACATGCAATCCATTTTTAATTAAAAAAAAAAGAATTTTAATGTATTTTTAAGAGTGCGTCGTGTGTGACGCATCTCACAAACAAACATACTATTTAAGTATTTAAAACCATGATTATTTACTACATTGTTTTAACACTATGCAGAAGCAAAATTTCCCTCGGAAGATGTTTTTGTTAGGACCTGAGTTGCTGATTAATTGTGTTTATTTATGATAGACTCATTCACTCATTGCAATTTGATAGAAACTACAAATGAAAGTCTCCACGACAGAAAACAAAAAAAACACAGGATCAAAAACAGTAAATTCATATTTTTATTGTTGTGTAAATTATTTTTAGAGGGAAACTCAGCAATAAAAATAAATATGCATAAATTCATACTATAAAAAGTCCCTCGAATTCAATCAATATATATATAGATATGTTTTGACCAGTAGGAGTATTAATTGAATTTATTGAAGAGAATAGGTTTTGAAATTGTTCATCTTCAAATTTTATTATTTTTTTTTTTTTTTTTAAACAGTGACTACAAAAGTTTTATTAAGATGTTTCAGCTTAAAAATTTTAAGGAAGAGCAAAAAACTGATTTAAACCGAGAAATCTATGAAAGAAAATCGAATTATAAAAAAAAACGAGTCTTAGAATTTAAAAAAAAACAACTAATTCAATTCGGTTTTATAAGTGCAATAACAAAAAAACTGAATTAATATCAAACGTAAAAAAAACTGAGTCAAACCTGTTTTTAAATCGGTTTTGTTCTAAAAAATCAAAAGCGATCGGTTTTAACCGATTTCAGTTTTTTTTTTTTACAAATAAATCAATTTACATTGTTTTTTATAATAAAAACCAAACTAAATAAAAAATAATTACCCTTACTTATAAATTATTATTGTTGTTGTTCTTGCTACTATGTACATTCATAGGGGCAAGTCATAATGGTGCTTAATATGGAATTGAAAATGAATCATATTTTTTTGCAGGGTGTCATTGTAATTTTTCTATCAACATTGTAGCATTTCCATCTTCGGTTATTTATTTTTTGGGATTCACCAAGTCCCTCGAAATAAACCATTGTAAATTTTGCATGTTTATATAATTCTTGATATGTTTACAATGTCCCCGTTAAATGACAAGAATGTCCTTCAAAACATGGGAATTAAAAATCAACTATTGAAGAAATTCTTCGAGCTTTTCCTCCGTTTCATTTGTTCAGTGTGCCCATCACACCGATGTAGATTGAAAATGAAGCCTTCCAAACACATCCTCGTCATGAAGAGAGGGCAACAGAATGCTAGTTTGGAAAGAAAGACAAACGTGACTCCGAATCACGAGTTACGCCTTCAGCACAGACACAGTCCCATTCCCCCGACCATAACAGTCAGTGGGTCCGAGCTGACGTAGGCAGTTGTTGGATTCCACCCAAAACAAACCACACGTGACAACATTACACATACAAACGATTAGAGCGACAGCTAGCTATTTTTGAAACAACGTAATAAAAGAATCTAAATATGATATAATATAAAAAAATTAATTTACAATATAAAAAAATTTAATTTTTTTTAAAAAATACTTGAAATACAAAAACAACATAGCTAGTCTAATTTCCTTGTATAATTCATGTTAACAAAAAAATCCATAGGATAACATTGTTTACGATTATGTTGTGTGTGGGGTTTTTTCTTTTTCTTTAATAGATAAAGTATGCTAAAAGTTTTTTAGAACTATAAATTAGATTGACAAGGTATTTGAGTTTTTATATAGATTTGAACATCATTGAGTTGCAAGAATATTATTTTTTATACGTCAATTAATTAAAATAGTAAGTTTCTCTTGAAATTTGTTGTTTGTACACAACAACACAATAAAATAATAAATGTCTAGTCAAGTTTCATGATATATATTTTTTACAAATTAATTAATATAAAAAAAAATTCAACAAAAATTTTATAAAAATTTAATAACTAAAAGTTGAGTATTCAATAAATTAATAGTAAGATGACGAAAATGAAAATAAGTATGACCTAGTAAAGAAAAAAAAATAATAACAAGAAAAAGTAAATTATGGATTATAGAGCTTTGTTTTTAACATACCTTGCCACACTAGAAAAATCTTGGAACAAAATAATTATAATTATATTTTAAAGAACACTAAACAAAATGTGTAATTAATCATGAATAAGACATCTAACAAACTACAATTAGTCACTGGTTGAAAATCTTTATCCATTAAGCTTTTATCAAGGATATTGACTTTAAAGAAAATAGAGATTCCGTATGTTCCCGTTGATCTAATCTTCTTATGTCATTAAGTTTTAAATCATATGTTTTGATCATA
>JAQIZT010000092.1:0-42189 GCA_029228515.1 Populus alba x Populus x berolinensis | reverse complement strand
CCTTTCTTTGGTTACTTACTTATGTTTCACGGCTACCTATCCTTTTCTTAGAAAGGTGAAACATAATTCTTTTCGGTTCGGTTTGATTTTTATTGAAAAAAATAATAAATTCAAATTTATTTATACAAAAATCTAAAATTAAACTGAAACTGGTTTAAACCGACTAGTTTTGATTCGATTCAGGCTTTTAGAACAAAAAACCAGTTCAAACTGAATTGACTCGGATTTTTTTCCGATTCTTTTTGTTCGTTTTTTTAGTTTTTAGGTTATATTAACCAAAATCGACTCGGTCTGTTTTTTTCACAGGCTAATCAGTTACATCAGTTTGATTTTTACAATTTGGTTATTGTTAGTTATTAGTTTCTTTTAATTTTCTTGGTTTAATTAGTTTTTTAAATTTCTTTTTCTCGCCCCTCGCTCTTCACGCTGATTGTTGTGTTTTCACGATGATTGTTGTGTTTCACGCAACATATGATATATATTTTATTTCGAGTATATTATGATTTGATAATAGATCGTACGTAGTAACATAATTAGTTGAACTCTTTTTAATAAAACAATAATATTGAGTCATACTGTACTTTTACTAACTTAATTAGTCTTCTGTTGATTCTTTATTGATAATTTAATTTTTTTTTTAAGATATATAACTTTATTGTAATCAGAATTCTAAAAAAATAATAATCAATTTGATCAGGAAGCTAGCTTATGATTTCACAAAACTAATTTATAATTTATATTTTAGAGATTAATCACAAGAACACCCATATATTTTCTTAATTATACTTGTCTAGGAATTTATTAAAATATGTTTCGAAACTTAAAATTAAATAGGAGCACCAGACCATCCCTCATTAAATAAATAAAAAAATAACCAGCACTTGATTTATATATTGTGATTGAACTCTCCTCATGATAACAATCAATTGAATTCGCAGCCATCATGAATTGGTTATGTAACATTCGCCCCCATATCGCTTTGAATATTTTGCGTGACTGTTGGGTTTCAATCCGACATCATCATGGTCAACGCATGCGTGTGCTCTTGCCGTGCTGCATCTTGTCTTGCATTTAATTCAGTTCAAACTTTATAACTTCATTCATATACATGTAATAATTATAAAATTTCTTTATATCATAGTATTTTGGTTGGGACCCAAACCGGTTCCAAGCCAGGATTATCAGGTTTTGACTGGGTTCACCGAGTTGTCTGGGTCAAATTTTTTTTTAACTCAAAACGACGTCGGTTTTAGTAAAAGGAAAAACAAAAATCAACGGGTTACAACGGGTTTTTTGATTGGGTAGTTTGGTCACGTCAGGTTTTTTCTTCTTCTATATTTTCTTCAATCCAGCCTGGTTTCAACCCGGGTCCCGAGGTCGACCCTCCGAGCCTGACCGGATTTTAAAGCTATGCTTTACTATCCCATTAATCAAACAAGAATGTAACTTTATATAATTTTGGTTATTAATGTTGTTGTTGTTATCTGCTTTTTATTTAAATAAAAGACCAAATTATATAGAAAGCCTTACTAAGTTTTTCGGTATACTAAGAGTGTATTTGGTATTGTGGTTTGATGTTCTGGTTGGTGATTCGAAAAAATATTATTTTATAACAAATATTTTTAGTTGAGGTTGGTTTAGAAAAATATATGTTTGCTTAACATTGTGGTAAAATTGAGGTTGATAAAAAATATAACATAACTGTGTTGGTTAAGAATACTTTTCAAATTGAGATTATAAAATAATTAAAAAATATATAGATATTAATATTGATAGTTTTTAATTGGAAATATTATATATTTAAACTACTGTTGTTTACATCATAAAATAAATAATCTTTTACATAAAGTATATTTTTATTATTTCATTAAACTATTTGTAATTCCATATTGTATAAATTTTATCCGCTAAGATCTACAGTTATCATAACTTGCAACAAAATTCATAAATATAATATGGTGGTTGACGCGCGACCAACACATTCGGTATTTTTTTATTGTTCCATTTAAAAAGATTAAAAACATATTGATTAAAAAAAAAAAACACACAATTCTAAATATCACAAAAACCTATTCCATCGTTACCACCTAATTTCAAAACATAAATCAAAGTGTTAGGTCCACACATGTAATCCAAAATTGATTTTTTATATATATATTAAAACATAATTAATTATTAATACTCTTTTTATTTTAAAAATTATTTATTGCTTCTCTATGTATTTTCTTGGATATAAATTAAAAATTAAAAAATAATTGTTTATAAATAAATACACAAAATAAATTACTTTTTTAAATACTTTTATTAGAGAAATGCAAGTGCTATAATATTTTTTTCTAAAATAGTACTAAGATGTTGTCATTATCATACTTATTTAATATAAAAAAATCTTAAAAAAAACAATGACATTAACAAATTTGGAATCTCTGCATTTAAAAGCTTCCTTTTTTTATTCCCATTTCTACTTTTCATGCTTTCTAAACAACAAACACGGCAAAAGCAAGGAAAATTTGCTTTTGCTATTCCTACATTTCGAACACATCCTTATGTGGGATCTCATGCATCAAAAAATCTGTCGTTGTTAATCAAATACATTGTAATTGTGGAGGGAACCACGTAAACTTCACAAAATCTTAAACGATGTGTATAAATGTTCTCTAAAAATATAATTTTAATTACTGTGTAAATTGTTCAAGAAAAACTTTTTTAGTTTATGATTTAGTAGTTGGATATATAATCTGAATTGAAACATATTTATTAAAACAACTTTGTTTTTGATTTTGTTAAACCAAACTAAACATTGTTTTATTATTTTAAAAAAATTAAATCAAATGTTTCTTTTAAGTTAAAAGATGACCATATCATAATACAATCGGATTTCAATAATTATCGATTATTATTCTATACTCATAAACATCTTACTAGGTTTTTTTTTTTTGCCTCTAAATCAATAGTGTGTTTTTAGAACAATTTAATTTTAAATTGATTATTTTTTTTTTTTAATTGTAATTTTTTCAAAAAAAATACAATAACAATCAAATATGCACAATTATTAAAAAAAAATTAGTCATTATTTACGAATATGTTAATATGGATTGATACCAATTTATTAAAACCATATTATTTCTATTTTTTTCCAAGAGCCAACACACTGTTGTTGTTTTTTTTAAAATAAAATAGAAAATCAAATGTTTCTTCTAGCTAAAGGGATGAGACAACTGGGTTGAAGATCAACCATCACATCAAATTAGGTTTAATAATTATGATTTTTATTCTAGAAAACTGCTGAATATTAGAGCTTACCCATATCTTTTCATTTGTCTAAATTATATGAAGACAATATTATTTGCCTTGATTATCCATGGTCGGAAATACTTTATTTTGATAGTAACTAATAACAAACCAGGGATTTTTTATCTCACGCCAGATCATTGATTCTGAGGCATGTGGACATTGAATCCATAAACTTGATTCTTCAATAATTCTTAGCAAGCGACGAGTTATATTGGATTCCTTAAATCTTAAAACGATCATCGCATCTCCTCCGAATTGATGGATTGAGTCAAGAACTAATTTTGTCGATTCCCAATTTGATTGTTTGCACGAAAAAATCACACAAGAACTCATCATTTATCGTTTTGATCCCTAGAAAAAAGAAAACTATAAACTTTCCGCTACAATACAAATACTTTATTACCCCCCCCCCCCCCCCCCCCCCCCCCCCCCCCCCCCCCCCCCACCCCCCCCCCCCCCCCCCCCCCCCCCCCCCCCCCCCCCCCCCCCCCCCCCCTCCCCCCCCCCCCCCCCCCCCCCTCCATCCAGATATTTTCGCACACGCCAAGCATATCATGTGCACTGAACACAATTTCAATTATGAACTTACATGTTAACTTGAGTAAATCAAAATGAAAAATTAAATTAAATTTTAATCGAGTTGGTAGAGTCACGGTTTCATCTATTAAACATAGGTTTTAGACTTGGACTCGGTAAAGATCCGGGGTATTCAGGTTTTGCTCAGATTATCGGGTCGTCGGAGTCAATTCTTTAAAAAAAATCAAAAGAACATCGTTTTAGTAAAAAAAAAAAAGAACCCAAACATCACTGGGTTGTAACTGGAATTTTTACAGCGTCAACATGTTTAGGTCAATCAGGTCGCACCGAGTTTTTCCTTTCCTTGGTTTATTCAACTCGACCTAGTTCAAGTCCTGGGTCGACCTAATCGGGCACACTAGGTTATTTTTTCCTAGTTTTTTATACAACTAGGCTTGATATTAGCTCTTGAATTGACCAGGTTTTAGCATGCTAATCGGGTTTCAAAAACTGAGCTATATACGTCTTTTAATTTTAATTTAGAATGGCTTAAGTTTACAAACCAGAAGAAACCCTTGTAATTTTCAACTACAAATTGTGTTTGTCCGTTGATTACATTCAATGAACCTGGTCAAACTTGTTGTCCCTCTATTGATACCAACATACAATACAACAAGCAAGAAACCTAGCTAGTTGTCTTTTGCTTTGTTACCTATATATCATTATTTTTTGTTTTTTACATTGATGCCAAAAAAGAATGTGGCGGGCGTCGCTAGTGACTTCCATATAAAATTCAAAAAAACCTGATTATGTAATGAAACATACCTGTGTTTCTCTACTACAAGAAACAAAGGAACATCTACTTACAAAAAATGTAGCTTTTTTAAAGTAATGTTACTTTACCAAAATCAATACTGAAACCGATTTAATTTCGTGGTATATATATATTTGTGATATTAAGTTATTGATATATTGGAGTCAACCGTGATAAATTTGGATTAAACTTTCACCATGTATATGTCTAATCATGCGTAATGTTTAAAATAAACTAAATCTGGTTAGCTAAATGTCTTTTTTCTTTTTTATTTTCCTTTTTCTCCTCCATAATGGGCCCAAATTAAAGAGTTATTAAAAACATAATGACTAAATTTAAAGAAAAAGAACTTGGGCATCCGGTAGAATTGAAAATAGGCACCTAAATTGAAAAGCTCTTATAGATTCAAGGACTAAATTACACAAATGGAGAGCGGAAAGGTCATCACGCACACTACGTATGCCAAACATATGGGAGAAGCCATGGTGCTTAGTTTCAAAAAACTATGGTCTCCAACATCAAAAAATCTCGTCTTGATGCTCACTATAAATCGTGGTGGAATTGTCTTTCCCTCAAGATCGTGCATGTAAGTTGTAACCTGGGAACCATGGCATGTATTCGGCAACTATTTTTCCTCTTTTTTATTTTTTCTTTTCTTGACTTATGTGTTTTGTTTTTTTTATTAATATGAGTGTCCAGTTCAACTTGAACGTACTTTGAGTAATCTTATGGCCTGAAGGTTAATGCCCATGTAAATTTTCAGTGGCCTTGAAATTTCTTAGAAAATCAAACTGGTAACTTCTAGAACATAAATTTAAGTATTTAATCACTTGAGCTACACCTTTAGTATAAGGCTTACTTTCTTCTTAGTTACTAGAAAAGGTTTTGGATTACTTTATCCAAGCCATGACTTAGAGTTTAAATAGGGCCATCGACACGTACCGTGTTTTATTAACCATGGTTAAAACTATTTGGAGAGTCCCTTTTTTCCTGATACAAAATAACATTAGCTGGGAATAGAGTTAGGGCTATACGGGCCCACATGAGATTTGTATGATTGTATCAACTGCGGGCTGGGCGCCTTCCCATCTGGCACAGGGAGAGAGAGAGCCCACCTATGCACTTATAGTTTGTACTTGCTTCCTTTGTCTCTTAAGGAGTGATTTTTGGTAATTCACTACCATTAACTTTCTTTACTCATTAATCTCTTGCATGTTTTGTTTTAATCACCCAAAAACACTATTCTGCTTTTGTCTATAGTACATTCCTTGTTCCGGGTTTCAGGTGCGGTTTTAATTTTTGTGATTTTTTCCCTGAATATTATGCTTTTTAGTGTTTTTTTTTTTTTTATTATTTTTTTCTGGGAATTATTATGGTTTGGTAAGAGATGTGTTTGGATCTTCTAAGGATTTGGGTTAAGAATTTGGTATTTTGTGGATTTTTATGTGAAAATTTTAATTTGCTCATGCAAAGTGAATGTTCTTTACTTGTGCTTGAATTTCAGGGTTTTTTTTTTTAGTATTTATGTGCTTTGTTGCGTGCATTCTTTATGGTATATTACAGAGAAATTTTTGATTATTTGCAAATTTCTGTAATGAAAGTTGCTTGCTTTCAAGGTAGCGGTTGGTGAATTTAGAAAATCACTAAAATCCGCCATCTGGGCTTCTGATTTTATTACTTTTCTGTTCTTGTACCACATGATCGAAAATCTGAGCTAGTGTTATGGATTATATTTGGTATTTCTCTTACGGAGAATGCAATTAAGGTTCCTGGTTTGGTCTTTAAAAGCAGGTAGCTTTTTTAATGCCATGCAAATAAGGGGTTGATCCTATGATGTTATGAAGTTTCTGGTGTTTAGTATCTTTACAACACAATGTTGATGCTAAATGCTCAAGAAAGATGTTGGTGTTGGGCTAGCTTTGTCGGCTTCCATCATATTATATGTAGGCCTTATCCTTTGTGGTGATGCATCTTTGGAGGCTGAAGTTTTTGTTACATTATTTTCTTTGTGGCCTTTTGTGAGGATTTGAAGGGCGGAGTTGTGCTCCAATGGCTTCACAAGCCTTGGATGTAGCCGATGCATGTCCAACTGAGGATTTTAATGCTGCATTATTAGAATACCTGGTTTGATCCAAAACTACAAGGAAAATCTTTCTGGCAAAGGGAGATATATCGACAAATTGCCCAGGGAATCAATCGCAAAACAGGTGCCGTTTCTTCTTTCTGGTGACTCTTCATTTATAGTTTCACAAATCATTGTCTCTGAACCATGTGACTATCAGGTGAACATACTTTTTGTAGTAACTGAATTGTCAAATAAACATCTTTTCTTGGTGAGCAAGATTTTTAGCATGAGAAATGTTACCCTCACCTGTGCAAGACGCTACCCTCACCCATCCAACAGAGCACAAGCAGAGCACCCAATCACATTGAGGTGGGCCCCTACTCGTGGCCTCCAATAAGGCATGGTTTCATCCTTTCATGAATGAATGCCTGCCTTTCCCTTCTTCTTATCCTATTGACTGTAACAATCTTTGACATCTCTTAAATAAACTTAGTTATTGCCAACTTCATCGTTTTGTTTTCCTATGATTTGTGGTTCCTTCAGCGAATCTATTGATTCATTAAGCCAAATACTTATATGGGCTTTTTCTAAAAACCGTTATTGAAGACATCTATACTTGTTTCTATGGTCCTTCCTTGAACTATTAAATAGCTGTAATTACTGTACTGACAGGCAGAAAAATAAGGGCAACCAAAAACATAAGTTTACAACAATAGTTTATCCTCCATTGCGGAGCTAATTCTATCAGTCGTATGACATGTCTCATGCTCACCAGTCTTTTGAACAGCACCATGCAGGCTTTATCTGCAAGCAACCTGGGTGCATGGAGGAGCATTGAGGGTTGGTTTCAATTACACTAACCCTGTTCCATGTGATCTAAAGGACTAAGGACCCTACACGCCCTGCATCGAACTCTACAGAAAACTTAAATTCTTGTGGCTATTCCATGTCTCCTACCCCGATCAACATTCGGGTAGTGTTCACTCCTCTAGCACCTAAGGACAAGTACAGCCATCCTCCTTTTCCTTGCACTTTCTCTCATCAGTTAGGCTGCTTCATATCTTAGCCTCTAATGATATTATCATAGGGAAAGTTTCTAGAAAAAGTATCCACACATACTTTGACTGTTGAATTTACGCAGGGATATTTGAAACTGCTAAATTATTGTAAGTTCCGAGGAAAGAATGTTCAAGAAGTTCCAGAAGAAAAACATAAAAGAGGAAACGAGGGAGAACAGTCTTATATAAAATGTTACCACATGTACTTTGGACTGTCGAATTTATGAGGGAAATTTGAACCGCAAATTAATGTAAGTTACGAGGAAAGAATGTTCAAGAAATAAGAAGAAAGACATAAGAAGGAAACAAGGAGGGGGGGGATATTAAATATGCATTCTCCATTTTTCCAGAATCCTTCTGGAATAATGTGTATCCTAATACATTCACTTATCCATCTTCTAATGGCTCATTTGTGCTGGAAATCATACCCATAGACTCTTGTTTTAAATCCGTATATGCAGACATCATTGCTCTCTCTCATCCCTTTGCCATTATCATTTTTAACTCCCATTTGTTTTTTCCCTCTAGGTTCATGCAGTAGTTTTACTGTACAACTACTATCACAGGAAACCCTCTCCACCGCTAGAGTTTTTTCTGTTTTGAGAATTTCTGCAACGCTAGCTGTGGTTATCAAACTAGCTTTAAAGGCACATATAAGACTCTTGCAAAGATCAAACTGACACTGAGGTCCTCAACCATTTCCATTGATGGAGGAAAGTATTATGGAGGCTTGAAGCAAATCTATAGAGCCTAGATGCATCCGAACGGCGATCTAAACATTGATGGAAGGCCAAATATCTAAGGTTGCGGTTTTTTTAGTAGACTCCAGGAAGGAGAATTGCTTTTTGCAGATTGGCTCCATCACTGAGGGTGTCTGGTCCTTGATTGGCAAAGAAGTGGCTGACTCTAGTAACTGCTTGGAGGGTACCATGGGATTCTGATCATGTAAACAAAAAGGAACTGAATTATTAAAATAACCCCTTGAAAGGTTTAAATCGCCAGCAGCAATGAAGGTCGCTTGTTCAGCAATTTGCTATTTTTCAGCTGTCAAGGAAGCCAACCAGGTATATTATGTATAGTTATGGTTAAAAGATTTTGATGCCATGGATATTAGTTAAGTAGTTTTTGTTATCTTGTGCATTTCTAGTTCAGCCAAGTTAAATTTTTAATCTAAGCCTCTGTGCAATGATGAGTTTAGTGAACATATTGCGCCTGTTGATTTAGCATTCGTAATTTAAGCACCTAATCCTTTATTCTCTGGACCTTTCCTGCAGCCTGCCCTAGAGTGACACTAGTTACTTATTCCTAAATGCTACCTGGATTGAATTATGATTAATAGCATGTGGAGAAAATTAAATGCTAGTTTTTCTAGATAACAATATTTTTAAGTTTTTATCATTGAATATTTAATTTTTTAATGGGTATATGTTGTTAATGGGGCACATGGTTATTGATCAAAGCAGACCTTGTGGTTTTGGAACGCCATGTCACCGTATATCTAAAAGTAAAGAAAAGACAGCTGCTTATTTTTATATAATGCAACTCACCAAAGCAGACAACAGCATTGCTCTTTCAACTCCCGATTACGAATTACTATAAATAGGTCTTTCACCTTCTTATTCATTTTACCTCTATAACCACCCAGCCAATACAATCAGCCTTTGTTTTTTTGGTTCAGTGTAACGGCTGCATGTTAACTACCAGATGAATGGGCCCTTCAATTTTCTTTGGATCAGCTGACATGGTTTCATTGATTATCATATCGGCAATAATGAATATCCTAAAACACTCATTAATGCCCTCACATGATGTAATTACAGTTAGCACAAACACGTGTTTGGTTGAAACCACTGAGAATTAGATTACCTTTTGGCCATTCATCATAGTTGAAACCTTTCTTTTTTGTTTTTTTTTCTTGCATGGTGAGATGTCTCAAAATCAACCAAAGTAATTCTTAAGATAAACCATTTAACATGATGAACGCGCCATAGTCCTTTCTTAAGATAATCATTTAATATTCTAAAGTGTTGTAGTATGTATTCTGTTATGATGGGTTGATTGTACCACTTTAACATTGGCTCACTGGGAGTGGATTCATTATGTTTATTGGTTTGTACTACTTTATCTTCAAATGTTTATGGGGCTAGCACAGAGTTGTAGATGGATAATTATAATCACTTTATTCTTGTCGATTAAAAAGGTGAGAATATTATATGGTGATATCTTTGGATGCATGATGCTTCCACACAAAAGTGAACCCACCAACTGTTCAGCTTATGTCAAATCAGGCGTGTCCGAATAGGGAATTGTTTGATTAGAAATTTGTGCTAGATATGTTGTAGAAGAAAAAACCTTCAGAAATCTCTAATGCCAAGCATCTTGTATTTTAGCCGTGTAGCTTGCAGGGCCCTCTGGCACTAAAGAGTTCAAGTTGGTGGACGCATACCTCAGTAGTTGAATACTTTCTTTTGCTTCCTTCTGCTGAGGTTCTGTCAGACTGGCTTTTGAGGTGTGGACAATTCTGGAATGCTTTATTTTCTGTGAGTGCTGCTTATGTGGAATTAACCCCCCTTTCAACCTTTCCCCTTCCTCTCTTCCTTGCAAGCACCTGGACATCCCATCCATAGATTTAGTTAATAGGATATGTTTTGGGATATATCAATTTGTTTTTTTAATTTTTTACGATGGTGGTAGTGTGGTTTCCATGTCTTTGGATGAAAAAATTAATTGGCTGAACTAAATCTAATCTTATTTTTGATACTTCTGTTACCTCACTGCAAGTGTCCTGCGGATATATGCCTTTACTTTAGTCACTCGTTTGTATATTATCGAGGGCCATATATTTGGTGCACTGATAAATGACTTGCATTTTAAAGCACAAGGTGATGTAAGAATTCACCTTCATGGCAAAATGTTTGATCGGTATGACTATCTTCAAATTCTCTTCCAAGACATAGTTTGTGGGGAACCATGACTGGCTGTGGTCTTTTACTATCTTGCATGCTTTCCTTCTCAGTGCCCTGGGATTTCCATTTCGCCCACATCTGAGTATTGATTTCAAACCTAGTTCTGGGCACCCATGACTAGGTAGTTTTCTTGGCCCCCCCGATTAGGTTTCACCTTCAGTTATTTATCCATTTATCTTTTTGACAGGAGAGGTTTCACCTCTGGTATGTCTTTCATGGCACTACCCATTTTAAAGCTACTAATGATACCGAGTGCCTTAACATGGAATGCACTTGGCTGAATGTGAACTATTAGTTAATAATCACAAATCATCTAGAACTCAAAATCCTAAAGAAGTCCTTCAGCTATAACCCATGTGTTTATGGTGCTTTTTCATTTTTATTTTAAAATCTCTGAACATTGTCATGTAGATAGCTGCAGAAATTGGTGGGTGCTCACATAATGTCCGTTGGGGGGGATAACTTTATCGGCTTTTGCTATTATCATTATGATTTTTACAACTATCTTCACTAATCAGATGGAGGCTGAATTTGTCTTCTCAAACAGAGACGGGCTTTCTGATGGGGTGCAAGTTCCAAGAGTGGGATAGGAAACCAAAACTGTAAAGCAGCTCTGATAGGACTGAAAGGACCTTGTGAAGCCAGAAGTCTCAGAAAGATTTCATAATCATTTCAATAGCTAGTGCCGCCGAGCTTCATGGCAGCGAGACCATAGCCCAATCTTTGAAGCACAATGCCAATAATGGATGTTCTTGGCAGTGAGATGAATTCATCGACGCCGAATGTCAATGATCGATGTTGCGAGGTTGCTGAGTCTGGTGATTGTGATCGGCCTGAGAAGAGGGATGTGCTGCATCTTCTGTGGCTAATCCCCAAAATCAATACAAAAGAAGACTTTTTTCTGGCAAAGACCAACCTCAAACTTGCCAGACGACAGACAATTACTGCAGACAAGTGTTCAGAGGGCCTGGCAAGTACGAAGCTGGAAACTGTGGAGAAGAGTTCAAAGGGCTCTGCCGTGGTGATAAGGTTAAGGTTAGCTTTGTAATACTTGCGACTATATCGCACATGTACCCCCTTTAGTTGGATCTTGAGACGAAATATTTTTAATGTTATTCTTATAAAGCTTGTCTTCTATTGTATATTTATTTGTATCTAATACAAATCTGCCTCTGGGTATGACAGGATGACATGGTGGACCGGACAACACGTCAGAAAATTACTGGATGCATGGGTGTGGTTGTTGCCGATGGAAACAAAAACTGCAACAATATTTTTTCTGATCAAGATAGGATGCATGTAACTGATAATGCTGTTCGGTTACCTCTGACAATCCAACTCCAAAAATCTTGACCAAATTACACACACATCTTCGCTTCAAAGGCACTGTTCAGATGCTGCATTGCCAGTTGTTTTCGGCAAAAGTGATTGAATGGTACAACTTTTTTCCTTTAAGATTCTATATCCTTTCTACATCAATCATGCCAGAAGAATAAATCACATTCACACACATCAACTCAGTGGTTAGTAACTTTCTTTGACTTGTCTTTAAGGTCACTGTCTGATGATGTTTGCAGAGGCAGTTATCTGGCACCTACTTTATTGGCAATGTGATCACGATCCATTGGCATACTGCCCATTCTAGACCAGGACTAGTCAACCACATACCCTTCTATGTATATAAATAATGTAGTCAATGTATTATTATTCTTGCCTTCCACATAGTCATGCATGCTAGCTTGATCAGGTCAGTTCCTAATTTTGAAACATACTTCCAACTTTACCTCCGTTGGAAACTTCCATGACAGATCTTCCATTTGTGTCTGCAGTCTCTTCAGCAACGAGACATTGACGATCAGAATGCTCAGTGTGATAAAGACATTGCGACTATTTTGAAGGGTCTTTTTTTCTTCATGTCTTTTAGTTGATCGGGTTTCTTTTCTATAAACTTGATCATAATTTTCCTTCCTTTTTACTTCATGTATTTAAGATGAGATGTGAGTACGAATCTCACTACAAACTCTATCATATGATCGTTTCCAATTCTGGTCTCTGTAGAATTGTTTGCTTTAAATGAGGCGTCATACTCATATCTAGAAAAGGTTGTTAGCAAGCGTAATTGAGTTTAAGGAAAGTAGAATGAAAGGGAACTTAAAGAAAAAGAAACCTTACAAGGAAAATACTTAATTGCATGGATGTTTCATTTCCTACATTATCGTCAACCTTGCTCTAATTGCACGGTTTGCATGAATTCACTGTCCGGACTTTACATTATCATCAAACTCATTTGTGCTTTTGTGCTGATAAGCATTTCTTAGATGCAAGTCTACGTGTTTCCATCTTGGCTTCTGTTTCCAACATCGTATTATGTGATTGTAGATGGATCACGCTCACAATAGGAATTCCCCCCCTTGTTTCTAATAGTATAGAAGGTGTACTTTCATTTAATGAGAATTACAACTGTCCAGTTTCCTCAGGGCCCAAGAGCTTGTCTAAATTTGTTGTTATTCTTATTATAATTTATTTTCTTCCTTCTTAAATTCTGGTCTATTATAGGTGGTGAGCTTAATATGTCCCTGAGTGATAGAATCCCTTATCAGAAGGTTTGTAATCTCGTATTCCCTGAGAAGTGTTTCCTCGGGAAAGGACTTACGAGCTGGACCAATGCTCGTCTCCACTCTGTCAAGAGGAAGGGATTGCCAGCCACTATGCCCAATATGGAAAAAACAATCATGCCAGGCAAGTTAGTACTAGAGAACTTTAATTTGTCTCGTTACTCCATATGAAAATCCATGCTAGCATAAAACCGTACCAGAATATCCAAAAAGATTAGTGGGTCTACTTATGGCATGATTTTGTAGGATGAACCACAATTTATCTTAAAAACGTAACAATGCCTGGCAGTAATGAAACACAAATGTAGCTAGGACACAAGTTAATGCCCAGTTATTGGAGCACAATTGTGACAAGTATATTAATCCTGTGCCTTGCAATTCCGATTGTGGTGGCCATGCATTATCTATACATGAACCTACTGAGCATCTCTAGTTTACGACAGTTCTCCTGGGACTTTGGTGCCCGAAGTCTGCTGCAAGTGATAACAACGCTAACATGCATCACCAGAGTGATGGTGTAATAGCATGTTAAAGTAGATAACATTAAAAAAGGCGATCATACAGTAGTGCTGAGCTAGGGTTATGTTTTCTTCCCTCGTTTTTACATAGTAATTACCTTATTATTCATTTGGCAGGACTTGGATGATGTATGTTACGAGAACAACTGGATTTTACCAACCTAATACAATGTGACGTTACTAGATGGTAAGCTCAAATTCACTGCAAATGGAGGGCAATATTTTCCCATACTTCATCACAGTGCTGATACAGGCTTGTTTTCCCTTTTCAGGAGGATTCCTCACAGCTGACTGTGACCGAGAAAGGAAAGGATAATGAGTGTTCGAGCACGGTGACCTGCATACCGTCCCGCGTGAGGCGAGGAAATCAGCTGCCAAACAGACTTGTTGGCCAAACAGCAGGACATGCCAAAACATCTCCTGGTAGCTCAATAATTTTACCATCTAGTCGGAAAGCACCTGCATATTAGATTTAAGAAAGCTCTCCTGTGCTACTTGTGTCCCTGGGCAATTAGATGGCCGAGAGCTTTTGCTCATTTTAGTGCTCCTCATAGCCTGAACTTCTGGGGCCACTTAGAGAACTCCCAGAACTGCCCTGGCTTCACCGTAGTTACAGACACTTTAAGCATCCCTATTATGAGGGTTCTCTTGATCCACATGATAAGTTGCATTCAAATTTGTTTCCAGTCCCGCAGCTGGGGGTGCGACGGCCATCACAATTCTCCCGCTCAAGTCTCTGCAAATGCTCATTTACAACTAATTGACAATTATGCCCGTCGTCGGTTAAAAAGTAAAGAGAGTGGGAGGGGGGGCAGAGGAGCGATTGCTTTCACTCAATAATTTTTTACAAGAAAATCCCGACTTCTACAACAGCTACCAGCACGATTTTTTTTTCTATTTGGTTCCTTTATTTTTTAATCCTCTGTAGAAGGGAACAGGGTATGGTGATCAGAAATATGCAGCGACCTCTGCAAATTTCACCAATAACCTCACACATGAGTATCTGGGGCCCATCTTCGATGCCTTTGTCCATGGTTTCGAAGATGCCTTTCATTATACGAGTGTCGAGCCTTTCAAGCTGAGGTTGTCATAGTTTTCAGTGCGCTCGATGAGAAGCCACTTGAAGTACTCTCCATGACTTGATGCTTCGGCATCGGACATTGACGCATATTGGGACCCACTCCCTTCGATATGACCAGCAAGCCTCTCACCTGCGTTTCATGTTGACTGACACCCAGCCGAAGAGGATCCGGGTCTGTCTGGATTCATGTCGTAGCCTTTCCTGTTCCTCTGGTAGCTTTGCCTGCTACAGAATCCTGATGTCGTGATTTATCTTTCTGCAGTTGACGCTGGTTTGCAAGAAAAGTTAACATGGTCCGAAAAGCCAAATTTGAGGGGAGGGATATCGAAAGAAGAACTAAAATTTAGATTTAACAAATCCAGGAAAAATAAGAGTTGAAAACTTCAAAAAAGGGCATCAGCTGAAGCGGATTTGGATTTGGACCATAAGGGCCATAGCAAAAATTAGGCTTTCTGGCTTCGCGCACATCCATTCACCTAACAGAAATCGCTCCTACGTGGAGGTCTACAGGACGACACTGGCTGAGTTGGTAACCATGAAATTGATTCTATCCTACCAGTAATACTGCACCAGTAGTTCAAGATGTAAAATAAGTGCTTCGCATTTTTTACACAATATTTCAAGATATCATTCACAGCATTGGGAAAACCACGGGCCCCAGCAGAACGAAACAAAAAAATTACCGAAGTCCATACCAGGCCTGAGTAGCATCAGCATTTTGCTTTTGACCTTTTCAAGGCCTCGTAGCTTTGATCCAGATTAACCTTCGGCTGGCCTATTACGTAAAACCGGGCACCTGTTACTTGTTGTTCCCAGCTGCACAACAGGGGTAGATGGAACAATAGCTCCCCCTAAATCATTCTGGTACTTGCACTGAGACCCCCTTGGGCAGCAATCTTGTCACAGTATGTGACGAGCGCAGGGTCCATCTGTGGAAACATTCCAAGCACCTGTAACAATCTTATGAGAACAGCTTCATTCCATGATGCTTAAGGTGAACAGTAACAACGGAGAGACAAGGGAGAAGAAGAAATTGAAAATCAATTAGTATGTGTACTTACTGCATCCCGAAGCTCATGACTTCTACTGACCATCCTAGCACCATTCATCCTCATCTCCATTGTAAAACCTCCATAACAAACATCAAACCAAAGTTTTTTTGGTTACAAAATCATACACCGAAGCTAAGTATGAAAAAATGCACTGGACAAAGGAATAGACGTGTTTATTTCTAAATGCAGCTAGAAACCAAACACACCTTTGCATTGGTCACGATGGAGATCAATGTCTTATGCAGGAATGCTGAGCAGGTGATATAATGACCAGAGTCAACACGCTGAAGCATAGTAGCCTGGTCACATAGGGTTCTGTATTATAGAGCGGTAGATTTGGAGCATCCGCCTCGGTGACAGGATAGTGGAAGGCACTAAATCGTTTGTCATACCTTACCCAGCAGCAAAGGTAGCCAGACGGTTAAGAGCGCGTGAACGATGCAGGGAAGTAAACCTACTGGACCAAAGATAACTGGTTAGTTATTTAACAAGTAGGGTGCGCTGTACACCAGTTGAGTTGGGTTTCATCATTAGGGATTAAAGCCATCTAGCACCCCCCCCCCAAACACACACACACGCACGCATGTTCACAAAGATCCCGTCTACCTGCCCTTTCATGTCCCTCATTCCTCCCTCATACCATACCACTTTTCATTGCTCTCACTCACCTCAGGATCTTAATTGTTCGCTAACTCACTCATTTAGCTACTTCCAACTCCTTTTGGTTTGTCACCACATACTTGATTCTCCTATCCTCGTCATTTATTTTGACTTTGGATTACTCCAGTCAAATTTACAGGTAATTTTTTCAAAAGATTAGAGCTTGAGAAAAAAAATCTTGATCCATTGGCTAAAAGGATTATGGCTATGGCCTATGGGAATGACCCATTATTTTTGGATAATCTACATTTGGCTTAAAATAACTAGACAGGAATTGAATCTTGCTCCATGTTATCTGCCATATTCTTTGCAACCAACATGCTGACTTACATTGAGACCATTTCAATATTCATGCAAAGTGACACAGCAACTCACATCTAAAATTTCTTGTTGACGGAAGGTGTCAGTTCAATGTCGGCCTTGCTTTGATATATAATATGGCTCTATGATATCTGCATTTTGTTTAAGATATTCAACTTGAAACCATTTCAACATGAAATATCCTACAACTGTACACCTAACCTCAGATTGTTTTATTGCACTTAATGCAGTAAATCACGTTATTATTGTGCAAGACCCCAACTGTGATGTAAGAAATACCAATCTTCTACGGACAAGACTCGAACTATGGCCAGCATACCTGTTTGCAAATATCTCTGAGGCAACATACGTATTCGGCGTAGGGAGCATGCTGCTCAGCTTCTATCTTGGCTTTCACCTCTGCTGCCTTTTGGCCACTTGCCACCTTTTGTGCCTTAGGAAGATCAGGTAAGAGGGGAAGATCCATGGGATTTCTTGGCCACTGTCCTCCAGAGACAACTGATAACGCAGCTTCAATTCACACGGTCACAAGACCAACGATCAGTACTCCGGTTGATGGTTTGCCCACTTGATAGCTGACAACATAATAAAAATACTGGCTTGCGCAAGCATCAATACGTTATGGTCATCATTATATAAAAATGGGGGGAGGGGGGGGGGGTGATTAAGTAAGGATACCCAGATATAACAGCAACCAGGAAACGACATCCTTGCAGGAACCAAGTACAAGTCATGCATCTATTAAAAGGCGGACCACACCCCACTTTCACAGGTTATACAAGCTTGCCCTGACAGCCTTTTGATGGCTAAAGCTGACCTTCATATCAGCTATGATGGATTACAATAATTCAGTATGTCCTAAAAATACGTATACAAGGATAAATAGTCCTTTTACGCTGGCAAACTTGCCTTGGAAGAAACAAACAATCATCAGAATCTTATGTTAGCCTGACAAACAATAGACAATTAAAAGTTGATATTAAAAATGATGTTTACAGTCACATAGAAGGACACTATAAATATACATAGTAACAAATACCAGCAATTAAAAATTCATCATGATGATTATTACAGCAGTACTGGAATTGCAACAGATACTTATCAACTAAGTAGAAACGTACACTGACTGATCAGGGACATAAACCTGTTATGCGCCATCAATCTCCGGGGCAGAGATGAAGAGCTTCCAAGTAATAGAATCGGTAAGTCCGATGGCCCATTCTTCTAATAAAGTCATAAGAAAACAGCCCTGAGCTGTTCATGTGCCTGATTACAACAAGCGTCCAGCTCAGATAAAGGATGGCGCGAGGTGGAATGGACTTTACCGGCACTTAACAAATACATCTCACTAAACCCCTCATAACCTTATATGCAGTCCTGGTCACAATTGTTTCAGTATTCGATCCAAGACTATGAATTCCTAGGGTTTTTGTCGAAAAAATTAAGTGCAAATACTACCACAAAAAATGCTAATTGCATTGTCCTAAGGTTTGCAGCGTGAGGCATGTGCTTACATTATCCCCACCACAGAACACGTGAGATACTGTCCAGGGAAGGATAGGTGTGGCCATCCGTGCTTCCCCAAATATGTGCACCAAAGCTTCCACTTGGGGTCTTTGCACTGGGAACGAAAAGCCGAGACGGAAGTCCTTAGAGAATGGAACCCGGAAATATCTCCCGTTCATGTAAACCGCGCAGGCCCAAGATGAACCTGTTAAAACTAAATCCGTAAGTACTCTTCGTTTGGCGTTTCCATACTGCTCCAAATAATCCACCGATCAAGAGGTTAAAAGATAATTACCAGACCAGAACCTTCAAAACCACAACACAGCAAAAGGTCGCGGCCTATTACACACGAGGAATTGCAGCTCCATCGGGAACGCATAGCACTCTTCACTAACCTTCTGATGCCACTGCACGGGGTTGAAACTAAATCGGATAGGCAATTCATGGCTTATTCTGGAGATGAACATTGCAGACACGGTGCAACTACTAAATACCCAGGCCTGGCGTGCACCACGGCACCTCTATGAGCTGGCAGGGGTAATTGTGGACATGGCTTCGACAACTGCTACTTCTCAACCTTTACCAGACTCCAAACATCTATCACAAACTTATCAATCACTTGTGTAAACCTGAGGGTAATTTTAACGGAAAGCACGGCTGGCAGCTTCACGTCGCATAGTGCCTTTTAATCTGCACCCCAATAGCCACCACAATTAGCTGCAAGTTCAGACTTCAGCTCCTATTGAAAGGAGGATGCTTCCACTTGCGGGTGTGACAATGTCTAATACTATTCCGCACGGGGCCTCACAACCAGGTCATAAGGGACGTTTAATTCCACGATCAAACCGACCAGGGCGACGCAAGGCTCCATCGATGGCATCAACTCTGTTGGTTGCTCCAATCAAAACAACTTGTCCGCGAGGATCCAGGCCATACATCAAGGCAAGCAAAGTCGACAAATTCGAATTGTGGATCTGCTCTTGTTAGCTAGATCTAAACAGGCGCAAGTCCATCTATTTCAATCAACAGAAGATCATGGAAGGCTGGTTCCTTTGTGCCTCCTCAAAAAGAAGTTTCAATTGCCTTTCAGCCTCTCCAACCCATTAGCTGAGCACTTCAGCACCCTTGCGCATGTAAAAAACTAACCTTCAGGCCAGCTTAAGAAGCAGCCCATGCTAATGCCCTGGCAATTAATGTTTTCCCCGTACCAGAGAGGACCACATAACAAAACTCCTCTTGGCGGGGTTTAATATGATCGCTGGCAAAGAAAATCTGGATATAACAAAGGGAAGAAAACCATCTCCATCAGAGCATCAATATACCCTGAAAGCCCGCCTATGTCATCAAAACTTACAGTCTCGTCAACCTGTAAGGGTTGAATATCTGCCCATCCTTTAGAAGGAGGGCCAGCAGTTTGCGCACTGATGTCAAGCTCGCTACAGCATCACCTTGATGGCCCCAACCAGATGCCGCAACATTCAATCCCCAAGTTGTTGTCACATGCACTCTCTAGTCCTCCAAGGAGCCAAGGTGGCCCGGATCTGCTCCCTCCACTCGAAGCCCAAGGAATAGCAGGACCTTGGGTCCAACTCATCCACAAGAAGGGAACTCATCAGCAATCCTCTGCTCTTGATTCGACGATGACGATTGTGAACCATTGATCCCCTTTCCTTACATCCCTATTGACCTTTGTACCCATTCCATGCATGCACTACCTCTTCGAGGAGATCGTGGTCTTTGCTTACCTTCCTCCATAGAGAGCCTACGGACTTCTGCCACGGATTGGCGAGATCATATCTCCTCACTTCCATCCTGCTCTTCTTCGTCCTCTTCACCTTCATCGTCATCGTCGTCGTCGTCGTCGTCTATCTCCTTATCCCTCCTTTTTGCCCTCACCCTCACCCGCACCCTCCCCATCACCCTCATCCTCAGCCTCGTCATCATTCTGACCATCATCTGCCTTCATACATCGTTCCCATTTTCAGTCTGTCTTGGACAGCCTACTCCTCAGACGTATCTTTCTCGTCCCCAGACTCTCGAGCCAGTGGCTTTTTTATGATATGTTCTAGAAACGCCGGTGTCGCAGCCCATTCGCGTCGAGGCGTTGATTTTGTCTCAGCCTTTTTTTTACGCTTGGAAGATGCTCACTCATCATGACTTCGCACTATTAAGCAATCCGGATCCTCAATGGTCGAAATGCCGGTTCTCAGCACATCCGTAACCCACAGTTTTACATGAAGTGAAACGTGGAGACCAAAACATTTCTTACACCTCCCACGCTTAAACCCATACAAGATTGAAACAAAATTGTTGTCCATGGATTCACAAACTTCGGGCTTGCAAGAGTATAGATTCTAACCATCAAGACTTTCATCCTCTGATCCAGAACTATCTGAGTACTCTTCAAGATGAGGCAGAAGGCCTCCTCTTTCTTGTCGAGCGTCGAAGATTGGTTGGAACTGACTGTGACAAAATCCCACACAGCATCCGTCCGCTTATCGTAGAGTCCATGATAGGAGAAACGCATCGGACAATCATGGCCTCCTCTCATTAGCCTCAACAGAAAGGAGAAACATTCAATAAACTCGCCATACTTGCATGTTCCAATGTCCATGAAAAAGTCTCAAAGACAGCAAAAGAGACATAGCATGTTACCGGAAAATTATGAGGCACCTTACATTAGATTTTGCAGCCCGCACTGACCGGTTACCCAACATCTTGGCCAATCCGAGCATTGCCGTCCTGATCTTGGTTTTGCCTTTCCTGGGCCGAATTAATGCCTGGAAGTATCCTACACGTACGTATGACTAAACACTTTCGGCCTATCTCCTAAACAGCTACTCGCTCGATCGTACAGGCCAAGGACCTGGGCCATCTCCATGACCAGAACGTTTTGAATCCATATGCAAAGGAACAAGAATCTAACTCTGTTGCCTACACTCTCCCATGAATTACCAATCCGAACCTAAAAACTACAAACAAACAAACAAAAAACTCAAGTTTCAGCCTCCAATCTCTACAATAAATAAGCATATACAAAATAAAATCCCCCATATTCCACTCTCACACCTCGAACACTATAATTTTTAGCTACAAATTCTGATAATCACTCCAACAACCTATGTATGCATACATTCCGACACACTCTTCTACTTCTCTCACTTTCGTCCTCACGCTACCACCCCGCGAGAAAAATCCCCTCTATGCGTGAAAAATCAGTAACTAAAACAACTCTAAGCAGCTCTCCTAAACATAAAGTACTAAAAACCTAGCAACCGCAAACATCTCTTTCATAAACTCCAGAACTTGATATATTTCTCTCAACATATCCCATAGAAGCTAAAACCTGAACTCTTCGCTAGTTTCATCATCTTTTTTATAAAAAACACAAACACAAATCCCCTAAAATCACTCTAAACCGGTCAAGAATCATCAAAAAAAGTTATAATAAAAAACACATTAAACACTAATCCGATCATTTTCAGTCTATGCCCACGAATAAAAAACAGAATGTACGAATTTTCTTACCTTTCAGTAACTACAAATTCCACAAAAAACAAATGCATGAAAGAAACAGGAGAGCGAAAAATAAACGGACGGATGAGACTTACCAGATCAGAGAGATCATGTCTAGAGAGAGAACGGAACGATGGCGAGAGACACGCTAAACCCTCAGGGACCTGGTGTTTTTGTGAGTTTTGAGAGAGAGAGGGTGGGAGCGCGATATTTGTGTAATGCTGACTAAGAGAGTGAGTTTAAAAACGGAGAGAGCGAGTTTGTAATACACGAACACGAGCTCTAAATTTCTAAGTATCCGTGTGTGTGTGGGCCCTGCTTGTTTTTAGGTCCGGTCATCGAGTGCCACGTTTTTTAAGGTTTTGTTGGAAGGATCTTTCTGGTAACGGAATGGGTCCAGTAGATGGCTGCCACGTGGTTACAAAATCCAGTTCGGATCCAACGGATCACTATTTACTGTGAAATTTTTTAAAAAAAAATTTAAAATTTTTTATTTTTTTTCTTAGTTTTAGGGTAATATTTTTTTTTAGTGTTTTGAAATCATTTTAATGTGTTGCTAACAAACTAATTTTTAACAATTAAAAAATTATTATTTTTTCAAAATATTTTAAAATAAAAAACCCTTTAAAAAACAACCACAACTATATTTACTATTACCACCCAATAAACAGTTGGTTAATCCAAGTTAATTTCCGATCCGTGATAATTTTGAGTGAATTAGATCAAATTTAATAGACTAAATATAGCTCATTTTTTAAAAAAAAATTATTTTTATAAGCCTAGATACACATTGATTTAACAAATTGATTTAAAAAGAGATCGGTTTGGTAATCATAATAATAATTAATAAAAAACAACATTTTCTCTTATTAAAACTAATCTAGCTAGAACGCAAAAGAGAATTATTTTTTATTTTATTTTATTTTATTTTTACCCCTGGGATACACATTATAAGATATGCAAAGGCACTCAAAAATAACTATAAATAGAGCAAGATTAATTTATTTTTATTTCTCAACTTATCAAAAGGATGCTAGCAGATACCCAATGAATCCGCTTCTTCCCTGTCAGTATTGCACAAGAGAATGTTCATTCCATTAAAGATGCCTTTCGATATTGAGTTTATTTACACCGTGTAGGGCAAGGCACTAAACTCATCTCCTCTTCTAGCATCTGGTGTGCAGCATATGAGGCCCCTTTTAGGTGCCATTCCCTCGGCTTGTGGACTCCATATTTCGTCTAATCTTATTCTGAATCCTGTCATTTTTCATGGTCAATGTCTACATCCAAAGGAAGTGTATAGAACAAAAATAAGAGGAGGCTCGCCACGTCAACCGTAATTTTCATTGCTCGTTACGTAATCAAGCTTTCACACCCAATAGCAGATGATCCTTGCCTTCTTTGGCCCTTGAAGGTTAATCAAAAGTTCATCACGATAAAGCAGGAGTATCCTAAATCTACCAGAAAAAGAAAAAGATTTTTCAGGAATGAAGTACTGTTTGCACACAACAGAATAACATAGTACAAAATCAGTACAAGTCAAGAGCAACCTTAGCAAGGTTGATGTCTATTATACAAAACTATGTATCAGCCCATACCAATCAACAAATTTCGTACTGGACAACACATGCTCCTGTCAAGCTAATTAACAAATCTTGCTATGGATATTGGAAAACAATGTAGGAGTAGATAGAAAAGCACCCATTTTCCCCATTACCTACGTTCTACTTCTCCCACATTTCGTTATCAGAACGGGTAACATTTACATGTAAAGCGAAAACCTGGCCAAGCTTCCATGCACAAGAAATGCGCAACAGGAAAAGGATAACTGCCTGATGACAAAAGAGAAATTAGACAAACATTGTAGTCATACGCAAGTGTAGAACACTCTTCAAAACCCAGCTGCCTTCAAAAAATTTGTCATAAGGGCTTGAAGGGTGGTAATCTGAAAGAATTTTGTCCGTACTCAAGAAATGCGCAGAGGGAGAGATGATCTTAGGTGCTAAATTGACTCCTTCGCAAGCTAATGTCTAGATTCACATTGCGGCAACTCCCCTTTCTGAACAACACATAATTTGGCAAGTAACTTTTATCAGTACCTGAATTATGTTTTAACGAGATCGCCTATCACGCCGAGTAATAAAGGCTAAAGGTTCAGGGAACCTTCACCTCCAAAAGAAAAAACATGAAGAAGGCGTTTGCATTCACATGTAAATCATCCGGTAGTGCAGGAACATCCAAAACCCATCCAATGGCTTGGAACAGGGAGAACCAAAACCAAAATGAAAGACAAAAGATCCAAACACAAAACCTTTCAGGACACTCCTGAGAAGCTCAAACTTCAGGTATGGATATAGACGGCAGTGCTGGTGATGATCATAACACTCAAATTTTCACTTCACTGTTGTTATTGTTCCTGGTGGTGTTATTGATAACAGTTTCAGTTATCATGTCACTACCACCAAACCCAAGGAAAGATGACTGGAGTTATGTATTCGTGCAAAGGGACAAGACAGGACAAAAAGAACTATTATTTGAACAGGCAATCTCATCAATAAGCGTGGTCTGTGTCTGCAAAAGTACACAATCTCACCACATCATGTACTGAGGTGTCCTTCTTTTCAACTGTGAGGGGAAACCTTGGCTTTCCGGTTGATGCTTAAAACTATGTAGTATAGACATTTTCTGCTGTTTACCAGTCACGCGCGCTTCACACTGACTCATCATTTGGTCATAAGGTACAGGTGTAGCGGACACCTGGGAGCTTGCAACTTGTCGAGCAGTTTCCAGGACCTGGATAGAGCACTAACACGATTTAATTTGCAAGGAAGTGTGAAAGCTAAGACAGGTAGTCCATCACGAAAAAATACAATCACTCAAGTATCATAAAAAGGCTGATTTTATATCGACTCAGAAGATGGATAAAACAAGACATTCCTGTTACAATTACCATACTTTTCTCTCATACAACAATTGTACCAGATGTCTGGGAAAGAGTCTCATTCTTGTTGCAACCACCACCCCCACAAACAAAAATATAACATAATAACTCCATTTACCAGTACTTTTCTTTCTTTTATTTTATTTTTAATAAAGTTTCCCCAAACTTAATTAATTTCAATACATTCCACAATCAATTCAGGTACCTTCGTTCCTTACACAGGGATCACAGGTCTAAACACCTAAAATAGGAAAGAATATGCTAGCCAAGGAATGGCATTTCCATCTAATCACGTAAAAAAATAGATGAAAACAATGATTTGGCTCACTCCTTACTGATTCCCAGAAGTTCATCTGACATTAGATATGTCAAGTGTCTGGACAGTATATTCGTTGTTTTGCGGACACTGACTGGCTATCCATTAAGTTCCGTGAAGGTTTCATCATCCGTCAGCAGCTGCAGGCATAATCTGAGACAAACCCAATAAAACTAAGTGACCATACACACCAATTTGCTAAATGTAAGACCGCGAAAAAAACATTATCTTAATGATATTACCTCTTCAAATGCCTGAAAACTCCATTCGGGCAAAGGAGGGGAAACATGGCCTAGGTGTATCCATAAACAGGGGAGGCTCCTAAAGGATATACATCATCAGGTGAAAAATCCTGTAGAAGTTGGCTGTTTTATGCCTGATAAACATCCTGGAAAACAAATGAAAATGGCAATTTGAAATACAATACACCTCAAGTGATGTACAACCCTGTTTGGAAAGTCAGGAATACACTGTCCCTCGTTGGAACCTTGTCAAAGGAAACAAACACAATTAAACCGTGACACATCATACCTAAGGCGTCCTGGGAATAGAATTCAAGATTTTTCAAAAACTCCAGAATAGCATAATTATTCTAAAGCATGAGCAACTTATTATAGTAGATGAGAAAAATTTATGTGGTCTGTGTTTCTTAATACTTGTCTAAATTGCAAATGGTATATGGACTTGGATTAAATTTGATACAGATCCTCTTCCTATATTTTTTAAAAAATACATTCCTTCTCTTTTCTCTTTGTATTTCTATCCAAGTGCGTTCATTTGGACACACTATTCACTCTATTTTTTAATGACACAAATGTGGCTAGTGCTATTCACCATGCCAAACTGTTCGATCATAAGATATTCAGAAGCTTGGACCTTTGGCCATTTGAAAAGTCTTATCATCAGATCTCCGAAAAGACAAATTCCTAGTAGTGATATTGTTAGGAAAATGCATAAAATATAAGTCAGAACATCACCTCTGAAAATTTGACAAATTTTGTCATAAATCGGGATAACCAGGGTTTCCTTCAAATGACCCATCCTCTACTTGGTACGCATGAAGAGATTTTAAAGCTGCAACATCATCATCCTCTGAACCATATGCTATTTTCCCATTCATCAGATTCTACATAAATAGCTTGCAGCTTGATATCCATTCAACTAATTCAGAGATAAGGGTCAGCTGCCAAAAATAATGATTCAATGGATGCAAATGATGTTAAAGGAAGCTACAAGGGCTCAACATGTCCTATACCCACTAGGAAAAAACAAAAACAAAAACATTATCTTCTAAATGTGTAATGGAAAAGGAAAACTACCTGTTTTTTCCGTTAGGAGAGACTTTAACAAAAGGAATTAGCTCTGGGAGATTTCCTGCCCCTTGCTGCAAAAATAAGCATGAACGAGGCCAGTAGGGCGTGAACGAGGGACCTTCTGCGAGATGGCTGCAGACTGCTTAATAATTGGATGCAAGAGATAATATATCAGAAGTAAATTACACCAACATAACCAGTCTATCAATTTCAGCAGATAAACTTCACAAGCAATTCAGAAAATCATATATCAGGGATCTTTTAGTAAGAGAAAGAAGGAATGAAAGATAAAATCTGGGTAGTCTGTCCTCACATTTATCACCAATCACTAATATAACATACAAATGTGTGATACAGCACAAAATCTTCAAGCAAAACCATAGTTTTTACATTAATGTTTCATTTTTATTGCATGATTAAAAGACACAATCAAGGCAATATTGTGAGAAAAAAGATGACCAGAAAAGCAAGTTTTGGGAATGCAGATAAAAAAGGGTCGTCAATGTGTTATATACAGTGAGGACTGGGAAGGTGTTAGCGAAATTCTTTTGATCTCACGAATGGCCAACATCTTGCTATATACACACATATACGGTGCACATTGGGAAACACACCATTCACTCTAAATAAATGCTGTTAATCTATGACCAAAATATTATCATTCACTAATAGGGATTCAACTTCCCTTCCTTGATCCAGAGAGATGCTACCTAAGGTTGGAGAATGCCCAGCTGAAAAACCACGGACTCGAGCCACGTGACTTGAGGTCTGTGATAACCAAACGTTCATCACACACAGGCCAAGTATGGCCGTCAATTTGAAAGCATTAGATTCTTCAGTTATCTAAAACAAGAAAATTTGAAAGAAATGGCTCAAAAATGTAACTTCTTTTATGGCTATGCAAAAAAACCTCTCAGATACATTTTCTCATCCCAGATCTCAATGTTCCACTAATTGTATCATTTGCGAGGAGAAAAGCAATTTTTTTTTTTCAACGGTGAATGAGAATCAACACATTGTGGCTTGGACAGCACCATTCTAAGTTAAAAAATTCAGGACCCCCAGCTATTACTAAGCTAAGTTATATGACAATACTAGAGCTTGAAAGGAGATTGAACGTAAAACTGCACCACTGCTAGCACATTGTAAGGCATGGACTCACCTTAGCCATCGTGAGAAACAGCAAAAGCATATGTTATAAGTTATGGGCCATAGGCCTCAAAATTTGCGGGCATATTCTCAGCAGGATGTTGCCTGAACCCATTCCTTGATGAAAGCAGAAGGTGACTTGATGGCTACTCTACTCGAAGGGAAGTTAGCTGCAAGCAAGCATTCCACTGCATGAGGACCATTTTTACCATCTTGGATGATGGAAAAGAAAAAATCCAATTGAAAACTAAATAAGACTCAAGTTCAAATTTTTGGAGCTCCATACTGTTTTTCCATCTAAGACAGCATTGCTTGAAGCTGGTTTGAACGATTGTGAGAATCATGTTCTTTCCACTGTTATCTGATATTGGATTGCCTTCTTCCTGATTTTCGTCCTGGAATCCACATTATCCTTGCTTTCATCATGAACAGGAGGAAACTTTTCCTCTTTTTTGTGATGCCTGCTGAACCAAAAAAAACAGAAACAGCTTCAGCGTGAAGGTGGTTTTCTTATTCTGGTCTGGACCAAGGATGACAAGCAAGGATGGCATAGCAAGATACGAGAAGACACTACTGTTGCTCCAACTCTTTAGTCTCATGGTCCTGGGTGGGCCATTGCTACAAGCAATTGATGGAAATAAAAGGCATCCAGGAACAAGCCTGAAACAGATATACACAAGCATAACCTCAGTAACTCAAATGGTTTAAGAGATTAGAACGTAAAAAAAGTAAAAGTACGCATTTATTTACCTTTTTGTGAGATATGAGTATGTTAGGGATGGAACGAGATAATCCGTGCAGTTTGGTGAACAGCTGAGGATAGTTGTTTAGCTATACCAGTAGTGCTGGAATCATTCTCTAAGAACACAGCTATCGTATCAAGTATGGGTCCCACATCCCCCACCCTGTTGGGATTAAAAACCGCTTTTGTACATGAACTACATGTGAGGAAATTTAAAAAAAAAAAAAAACAACAATTTATACACTATGAATTCCAATCCCAAGCTTCTTTGCAAAAACAATTTTACATGCATATTAAGATAAACATGGTTTTCACGTTTGCAGAAGCCACACTTCCTGTGGCACTGACTAGTTCATTCCATAAATTTAAATGAGGTGAAAAGTTAAAGGAACAACTGCAAAAACCTTATTTGAGAGCTGTGCAATACAGTTTTCCAGGCAACCTGCAGATCAGCATTCCTTTCATCTCTGCCCCATCCTAGGGCTGGATGATTCAGACAGACATTTTGCAGGCACTTTCGTAAATGTATCATCAAGTAGATATTGCACCAATGATAGCACGGTGGCTTGCTGCTTTGCACTTTGTCCATGACGTGCTGTGACATTAACACCATGTCTACCAGTAAAAGTGGTTGTTTCGGCGCCACTCTTATTGATCCAAGTGCTTGACTAGGATAGATAATAGCAAATGTGAGTTTTCTCCTAGAAGTAAATACTAATGGAATATCAGTTTATGTATACAAAAAGGTTATTTGAATTACAGTTGAGTATCTTAGACCACACCACACAGCCTAAAAAAACACAATGCATCAAGTTCAAACATAACCTGATTCAACCAGAATGTGACTGCAAAAATGTCAAAACAGGGATAGGCGACTCCTTTTTTTTAGGGACCAGTGATTGTTCGCATCAAACGTTCTGGAATAGAGGTTCAAGAACACGTCTTATTGTTGTAGCTTCTTCGCTAGTCTAGCCAAGATTATCTACAACATAACCCTAGACCAGTAAGATGGACTCTTGGAAAGTATCCCTGTTTAAGATGAAAAGGACAGCAAAATCAATTAGTTACTTTGAACAAAAGTTATTGCCTCTCATACACCATAGCATCGAACAAATAAAATAGGCTTACATTGCAAGAGTCCAATTCAGGCTTGGTTGTAAGGTCTGCCCGATAAGGAAACCTATCTTGCTTATGTCTGGGAATGATGGAACCATTATCTTCTGTTTTAAGACACCTTGAACCCATTGATCTTCCATTGTATCTGGATTCATTATCGAACTCAATGTAGTTCTCCAAAGTGACTGATATAATCTATTTCAGACCAAAAAAAAAAACTTGTTCCAGTTAATACCAAAAGCCAACAATTGTCACAAAGTCGTTTGCTAATGTCAAAAGGCTATGATAATAAGGGTTGCATAAGAAGGTCTACTCACACTGTCAAACAAATCCATCGAGATGTGAGCTTGCTCACCATGAAACACACCTGGAAACAAAATAAAATTAAGAAATGGCATCAATGGAGTGACAATCAATGCATGTCAAAGGGAGTGACAATCAAGTGTGCTCTAACGATAGAAACTATGAGGATACTTGGGCTACATACAATAACAAGAGAAACGATAAAAGGCTATGTAAAGATGAATATCAAATTATGCGAAGTGAAATCATTAGATATAAGAACATAAAAAATGCATCAGAGACAGTTACTGGACAACAGAGTCAGGTAAATTAATTTTCCTTCGTGGAAAAAACCGGAACTGAGAAATTAATTTAACTGTCCCCAGGTTCTTGGATTGTCAACAAAGTCAAATCAGTCATCATAGATAGATCCAAATCTGATCCCTTTAATGTTCTACTATCAAATAGGATTCAGCAAAGAAAAATGCGGGGGGGCTAGAAAAGAGACATCAAAGTATCAAGTCTACTATTTCTAAAAACCTGTGAGCCATGCAACTGAATCAATCCATTTATCATAAACTACATATGCTCATCTTTATAGGAAAAGGCCAACCACTCAGAAACCAGCTGCAATTTCATATGATTGCTGAAACATAAAAAAATCACAACAACACCCGTGGGTGGTAATTCCTTAAACAGGAGGACCCGTTGAACCGGCAAAAGAAACTGTTTTTTGTTTGATTTTTTTTTTTTATACCATGGAGACCAGTCACTTGCAAGCCCTGCTTGGTCGGAGACCGCAAAACGTAGAGTTCTTTCGTTCATTTCTCCACGCCTCTTCTTGTGCTAAATTGACATGAGCTTGGGAATGAGGCCTTCTAAGTTGGAAGCCCATATAATGTGACAATCCATTCGCCTTTTTTTTTATTGCAATATTCCGTTAGTTATCATAGGCATAGGTGCCATTTTATATAGCTTTGATGAGATCAACATAAATATCCTCTACTCACCATACTCTAGCTTTTATCCATTACAAACCTGGCCAACTTATAAAATCAACAAGAACTATCACAAGCCAGAAAGCCGTAAATCATCCTTCCCAGTTTGCTCCAAAAGAGTCCGAACAATGCTTCAACAAAACTACTAGGCAAATAGAGGCCTGACGTGTATTGGAATAGCACCCGCCTTATGAGAGATGTCATAAAAACAATAAACAGCTACGTGTGTGGTGTGTTTTGAAAAAAGACAAAAGGTATCATATTTATCATACCAAAGATTATTTTGTCGCGCGCGCGTCCTGTCTTATATTGCTTTTGTTAGATGTTATTCTGACTGTATATAGAGAGATTCGCTAAAGTCCTTTGGCATGCAATAACGTCCCAATTTACTTCTCTATAACCATGTAGCTGTTAAAGCACATATACATAGTGATTCGTGACTTTTCATTGGTTACTCTCAATTATAAGTACAGTTTCTTTATTCTTTTTACACATTCTAGTCCAATGCTTACAATTCTTTATTCATAAAAATTATTAGCAGCTTAAGGGGAGAAAAATCTTAACTGTGGCATTAATTTGTGGAAGCCAATTTAAAACTCCTAACAAGTAACACATTAAAAAGGTAAGATTTCACGGTTATATTCAACAATTTCTAATTGAGTGGTTTTGGCAAATCGAGTCCAAGTCATTTCAAGGTCTAAAATGCATAGGACTTACATTGCTCCTTACATGACGATAGCATTTCCTAATAAATGCATACCAACCCTTTACAGATCAAAGTTCTCATGCCGCAAACTCCTTGTAAAATCTTTGCTCCAGGGTATAAGTAATCTGAGAACGCAGAGAGTAAATGTAAAACTAATAGCCAATGAAACACCAAGTTATATAATTTTGGCGGGTAGATGGAAAACACTACAGAGCTTGTTGAAGATAAACTTTATTATTTGAAAATTGAACCCCATGAACACATTCATCCTTCGCAGAACACCGCCCAGTTTTTTTGTTTTTCCTATAAATTCTACAATATTATAGAAAGGGATATTGCAGTTCATTAAAAAAATCAATTATAACCAGAATCAGCTGTGAGACAAAGATAAAAGGCTTGTGTTTCAACATCAATGACCAAATAATTAACAAAGGGAAAAATAATCTAACTATTAGCACTTAAAATAAAATATTAAATGCAAGAAGGCATGGCCTAACAAGAAACCGGGTAAATACGGGACAATCACGTGTATCAAAAAATAAACGTGCATTTTCCATATCACTTTAAACTTGTTAAAGCAAAATAATCTGAACCCCATGCAAATGTTAAATCATTGATGAAAATATTTAAATGCATGAATCTGCAAGGTAATGGACTCTCAATGAATCAATCAAACAGACATTGGAAAATTCCTAAAGGATAATCAGTACACAGACCTTGGGAATTAGTAACGGGTTCTTTGAAGCATACTCGCAAAGATTCCCGATTTTCTATTTCATTTGGTTCAGCCCTCCTGCAAAATGATGGTTGCATTAACACACAAAGGAAAAGACAAAAACAAAGTTCCACAACCAATGTTTTTATCAAAATAACATTCTCTTTAACCTGGTTGGATGGATGGAGAGGGTGAAATGGAGTCATCAGCCTCTTGGAGAGGCTTTAATCAAGGAACTGCCAAAGCTATAGAAATTCTTTCTACTGGCAAGATGGTGAAATTCCTTCAATTAGAACATCACTGGCATAATGGTACCAAGTTCACTAATAAAACATTCATGATTCTTGACAATGATACCCAATGATGGCCATGGCTATAAATGTCGCCATACAAATGGAGTTCACTTATGATTAGAATGTGCATTGATGAATCAAAGTACAACATACAAACCACATATACATCATCACCTAAAACAGGCAATTATCCCCCACCCAAATGATCCATTTCAACCCACATATTATAGATGCTTTACAGTACTACCACGTTTCAAAACCCACAAAGAAGAGAGTGCCAACTCAATTCAGTCATCCTTCCAAATCATAGAAAACCTATAACTAAAATACTAGCAAACACAAAACAAGCTACCATGAAACACATAGACGGATCACCTGATTACTGCGGCAAGATATCAGCCATCCACTTTTTGTATCGCTTAACAGGCTGTCTTGAACTTGCCCTAACCAGTGACGGACACTCGAAGAAGCACAGGCTACCACAGCGGGAACAAACTACCGCAGCCCTTGACATTACCCCCATTTTGTCACCAAATGAAATTCAAACCCCCTCCTCTTCTACACCCTTTTCCCCTATAATCCCACCCCAGGAAAAAAAATCCCAACCAAAAACAGTTCCCCCCCCCCCCAACAGATAATTACCAACATCACAATTCACTATCAATACCCACTCTGCCAACTTCCAAACTCCAACTGACCCACATCGCCAAAAGAATTCGATCAAAACCCCATTCTTGTAACACAATCAACAAAACTTATTTAACAAAACCAGATGGGATTAGGCTCGTCAAGGAACATAGAAATCACTAAACTGCCAGAACCCCAGGAAAAATAATCAGAACATTCACAGTCTATAAGCTACATAAATTAATTAGAAAAAACAGCCCACCAATCGAATTATAAAAACATCACAGTTCTTCAACATAACCAAAGCTAGTCTTCATCCCGATCTTGAAATAGCCCTTAAAAAGCCACTATGAAATGCAAAAATTAATAATTGCCAGAAAGAAAAGTAGATTAATTAATAAATCAGTAAAACAAATTGTTAACAATAAAAATTGAATAAAAAAAAACTTTGAAATATAAATTGTTCTCTTAGAAAACAACACAAAGAAAAAGGCCAACGATGGGGAAGAGGGATGAATTTGATACTTTACTTCCCCGAGGCCTTTCTTTCTATCTATCTTCTCCTCTTCTCTCGTGTCTTATTTTCTTTTGCAATTATTATTATGCGACAGCAATAATGGAGCGCACATAATAGTTATTATTTTATAACGACAGATGGATTATAGTGAATATGCTACATGTGGACAGGCTGGATTTATATAAAAAACCACCCCCCCCGCTTCCACTCTTTATTTAAGTATATGAATGGATTCATTTTTTCTTATATATAATAATTTCTCTTTTTCGTTTGTGGTATTTTTCAAAAGAAAATCTACATCTAGAACAATAGCTAGTGGATAAAACATAAGACCATTTCTCTGGTTTGATATACAAACACTTCTTGCAACTGACTTTGAAGTCCCAAAAGTACAAACAATATCCAAGTACTAGCCTGATTTTGAATAAGTATGTGTATTAGATGAGAGATAATATATGCTATTTTTTTAATACAAATTATATTTTTTTAGTTTTTAAATGTTTGGTTTATGCTTAAAGGGTCTTATTACGTATAATTAGCTGGAAATAAGGTGGTTTTTTTTTCAAAGTCTCCTAATTTTTTTAAAACACTAAACATTCAGTTGTCCACCTCTTTCACTATAAACACCCATGTTTTTAATACTAAATTTTATAAAAAAAAAATATCTCATTTTTCCCCAAAACCATCTACAAATCTAAACACATCCTTATCATGGGGGCAAATAAGGATAAAAAAAAAATTTCGTAAACACATTGTTCTATTGCTTTATAAATTAGATTCCTAGCCTAGGAAAAAAAAATTATATTAAATCACTTCTATTATTTTTATAATTTTATTAATTCAGACCCATCACAACAATCACCAACACAATAATGTTATTTTGGTTTACCTAACACTAGATTCATCATACCAAAATTTTAGGTGTAATTATTAAACTAGTGGGGTTGACTCGAGAAATTTCATCATACAAAATTAAATTCCAGTTGGTTTTTAGTTAAACTTCTTTTAAGAAATCAACTCTGTAAAATTTAATTATTCTCATTGAATTTTTAATAACGTCGTTTCTCTAATCAAAATCCTTCCAAATTGGATCAACTTTAATAAAAAGAAATGTTGACTCACTATATATAGGTAGACTACTAGCCAATTGCAGGAGAAAAACTTTTCAAGTTTGTTTTTGAGTGGGGCCTGTCAACAAATAATTTCGGCGACGATCAAAGAGATTGATGTTATTTCAGTTGTTGATTTACATTGAATATCCTAATACCCCCCAATCTACACATATTATATTCTCCACAAGTATTATAAATACCACAAAAATAACTCAAATAATTAAAAGATTAAGCTATAACTAATGTTTTTGGGACATAATTTAATATAAATTTCTAGTTCAAATTTATTAATTTAGTTTTTTTTATTATGTTTAATTTAATTATTTTTTGGTATTATATTTAGTAGACCAAACCCAAGCGCTTGTTCTGGTTAAGGTTATAGTATTTATATCTTATTTTCTTAAAATGTTAAGAAATTTTGCTGATTAATAAAAAATATATTAAAGACCATTACATATCTCAAATCCCTTCTTTCTTTTTTTTTTTCTACATCTTTTTTATTTTTTTGTTTCAATTTTTATTGATTAATATTATCTTGC
Organism: Populus alba x Populus x berolinensis; assembly: GCA_029228515.1. NCBI lineage: Eukaryota > Viridiplantae > Streptophyta > Magnoliopsida > Malpighiales > Salicaceae > Populus > Populus alba x Populus x berolinensis. The sequence continues at coordinate 6,841 of JAQIZT010000092.1, read as the reverse complement.
ATCATAATGCTAATAGTTTTTTTTCATTTTTGTAGCTTATAATTTTTTATATCTTTTTAAAATTATTTTTGTTAGGCTGGTATTAAAAATAATTTTATAAAAATAAATAACTATTTTAATTACAAAAATTTACAAATAAAAAAATACTTTAAATTCATGTTTTAAACAATGCTCGTAGATGGACAAGGAGCAGCAACGTCCTGAATCCACTATGCAAGCACAACAGTGGAAAAGGAATACCCAAGACCCAAGTAAAGACAAAAACATAAACGGTCCGCGATTCATGAGAGTGTTTTTTTATTCGCAGGCCAAAAGTTCCCTACACTATTTCACTTTTGACAATTTGATCACTTTTTAAGTTTTGAACCTTTTGTTTTGTTAAAGTGTGTTTCATTACACGGCACACCATATCAGAGAATGATTAATTTTTGTATGTTTCCGTTTATTCTTCAAAAAATTAATTAACTTGAATTTTTTAAAAAAATAAACTCGATTTCAACCGATCTGTTATGGTTTAATAAGTTTGGCTTGGTATTTTTGGTTTTGCTTGATTTTTTTGGTATGGGTTCGATTATTTCCTTTAGATTTGTTTTATTTTTGTATCAGACTTATAAAACTGAATCAAGCGATCAGTTATTTTAAAAATTCTAATCGGTATTAATTGATTAAATTTCATGGTTTAGTTTTATCCGCTATTTTTTTCAGTTTTATATAGTTTAATCGAGTTTTTTAGGTTTTTTCCTCCCCTCCACACCACGCGAATAACACACCATATTAATCACACCACCCATATTTGTAGGGGTGTTTAGGATTATAGGAGGGGTTGTAGTTCAAAATAACATTTTTTTAAAAACAAAATTCTCTTCAACATTAACACATAAAAAGCAATATGCAAACATAAAACCTTAACATTATTAAAATCTCAATTTCAATAGCGTTTCTAAAACAACACTTTTGCTAATTTATCATCCTTGCATTGAAGAATAATTTGCTCTGAAACCAAAGTAAGCGCGGCCTGAATGCTATTTTATAGGACCTTACAAGTTGCATTTGTTTAGGGTGGAGAAAATGTATTTAATAATCACTATGCTACTTAAAGGATACAATTAAAGAAAACTGATGAACCAAATAATATAAATGTTAATTGCTTTTATGAACAAACATAAAAAGGAGACTAAGGTCAAGTTAATTGCTATATTATCATCAGACCGAGCCAACCCGGGCCAACAAAGGTCGGTCATGACAGAAACTAAAGAAAACATTAATTTTGTTTATCAACACTAATTAATATTTAAAAAAAATTAAAAATTTAAATTTAAAATTGGATTTACATACCAAAAACATGCACCGCGTTTTGAGCTAAAGCCAACTCCTTGTCGGGGTCTTTGTGACTATGCTAGGAAAGGCACGCATAATAAAGTTAAATGGGTAGTTAACCTCCCACCATGTGCCTAAAAGGACCGATTGGATATTCTGGCAGCATCGGGACATGCTTGTGGTTGTCTTGTGAGGGGCCATGGACACAGCTAGGTCCCTTTCTCTTTTTGATAAGCCTTAGGAAAACACGACATTGGCTTCTCCATCACGCTACACGCCCAATTTACATTTGAGTCTTAGAACAGCGGTTGCCCGAGTTTGATATTTTTTTTTCTGTATTTCGGGATCAAACATCACCCTGTACGCCTGTTACCCCGCGGTGCTTTACATATTTACAGAGTTTGCAGGATGGTTCAGAGAGCCATGAGGAAAAGCGTGGTGCGCGCAAGAGGTCCCGCAAACCTACTAAATTAAAAAAAAAACAAACCTAGGTCTCTTTCATGATCCACACAGCAACAACCAGGAGTTTTGTCCACAAAAAAGCACACTATGGCGATCTGGCCATGTGATTCATGGCCAGCATCTCTGGGTTTCTTTTGGTGTTTTCCTCATAGACTAGGGGCACTCTCGTCACCCACTTGCAAGTTCTAGGAAAGTGGTAAAACGAAACGTCTCAATTTCTACACTATTCGAACATTTTTTTAAAAAAATTCCTGTATCTAGAAATTTATTAATCATCAACTACTCCCGCGTCAAGTCTGGTTAGATCATTAAGAAATAAAACTCATTTAATAATAATTATATTTTATTTATAAAACTCACGATATTATTTAAAAAAATAAATTATCAAAAACACTTGAACCAAACATCATTAGTATTCCAACTTTCATAGTCTTAAACAAGTTATCTATCTAGCTTCCTCGCTCGTCATTTTAGAGGTGAAGATTGGAGATCTTGTATTTTTTTAACATATTTTTTATTTTAATATTTTTTTTGTTCTTTAAATGTCAACCACCTCAAACTAACCAACTTTTGTTTTTTAAAAAAAACCAGCTTCCTTATCATCTCCACTTGCTAGTATTTATACCCCTGTAAAGCAACTAAAAGATAAAACCAAGTGACCCACTTTAGAACTTCAGCTCACCTACCTTTTATTCCCTTAACCTTCCCACATAGATGCTATATGAGCAATAACATTGCAGTGATTAGGGTTCACGAGTATTTCATTAATTCTTTATGCCCGGCTACAGATACAGTGAAAAACAGCTGGGCAAACCTGTATATTTCCAAGAATCTACGCGGGATCAAGTTTTGCGTGTTGATCTAGGGACATGTAGCATGTATGCTTGAGCGTTACCATTGTTGAGGATTAATAGTTGGAATGCAAACGCCTAACTGGTGTTTATTTTCTATACCGAGCTATCCAGGAATTTACCCGAGTCGAGTTTCAATTTAAATTTCAAAAGATAATTACCTGACTAAACTCTTGTCACGAGATCAAGAGAAGAACCGCATCGCCTTCAGGATCATAAAGATCACATCTAGCTCTGATTCTCTTGCTCATAGCGATACGCGCAGTACTTGGCAAGGGATTCAAATTAATTCTGGGTCGGCGAGATTAACAACAACCTGCAACATTTGCTCTTTTCATTTTTAGAATATTGTTGATGGTCTGAAGAAGAAGAAGGAAGATAGTTTTGAAGTGCTTGCTGGATATCACCTTCGCTGATAAGAAGCATCTTCAGAAACCATCTGGCCAGTTCTTGGGCTATGCTGGTCTTCACAAGAGTAGAACGGCCCTTCATTGCTATGTTCACGTTGCTTTGCTACAAGCACTCTCTTGGACTCCATTTTCACCCTGTGTGTCGTTCTTGATCTCTCCCTCTCTATCCCTATTTCACATTTCTTAATTTCTACAGTCTCTTATGATTAACTTGAACTAAAGTAGTCTCCCCTCCTCAATTTCTTGAAGTTTCATTAAAAAAAAATTTCTCACATTTCTCAATCTCTTATAATTTTCATTTTCTTTTCTATTATGGGCATAGGATCATAATTAGTCCCCAAAATCACGCTTAATGTCTAGCCTAAGAACTGAAATTTACTAACTTGGGTCCCAAATTCACACATCTTCTGGGAATTCTAGTTATGATAAAAAATATGATTCTATCTCATACCACATTCTAAACGTTTTTTCTCGCTCAAGCTGAGCCACTTAGCACGAGTTCCCCAACGTCAACGAAAGGGGCATATTGTACCAAACATGACTAAGTTTAGCAAATTTTGAACTAAGTCTTGATCAAGCTTGATACTGTATGCACTCATTTTAGGGCTTCAAACACAGATTGAGCCCAATTTGCTCATCCCCGGATCTAAAAACTAATCCAGTCCCAATTCTCTTTCTTTTGATCTTTCTATGCATAAAGCATGCAAGAGTGAGAGCTGTCAAATTATTATTTTTAGTTTTTTTTTTATCGTCTGATTTGGTAATGCTTAAAATTCAAAAATTTTAAAAAATATAAAAATATATCATACTTTTTATTTTCCACTGTGATATTTTGAATAAAAAATAAAAAAGATATAAAAAAAACATTCAAAAAACAAAAAAAAAAAAACCCATTTTTAACAAAAAATCTCGCGGGGCATCAGTTGTCCTGATTGTGGGTGTTGGTAGGATTAAAACCCTTGTTTGGTAATGTTAATTGTGGTTGTTTTTTAAATACATTTTTTTTTACCACACATATATCTTAATAATATATATTTCTTTTAACCAAAATTATTTTTAACATCAGCACTTTAAACTGATTTAAGATAACACTAACAATATAATAATATGAAATTATTAAAAAAATAAAATAGAAAATTTAATTATTTTAACAAACCATCGAAATATATATCAAGCTCTCAGCTCGGCAGAAGTAATTAACAAGCCAAAAATCCAGGGCAGCCCGTGGAAAGGGTGTGGCGCAGCAAGGCATCCCTCTCCAAGTTGAGCGACCGATATGCCTTAGACCATGCCGATTACAAACACCAAGACTGATCCCAGTGGCCCATGAATTCACTTATGGGTTTCCTTACAAGATTCATGGAAATTGAAGCTCAGTAAACATCTTCATGAACTCCAGCATGCTCGTCACTGTGCTTAATGCGCTAAAATCAGCTACTCCTTCCCGACTCCAAACATGGGTATATATATGATCCTTCACTTACAGGGCAAGTTGTCCATTGCAAGCCCACCTTTCAAAGAAGACCTAGACAGACTCACTACCCTAATTTCTATTATGCCTTGCAAGACCTGTTGCATTCGTATTCTCCTTCTACTTACATACTCCAAATTCATCTCTGTCGCTTATAATAGGCGCTCTCTTCAAGAGGTCTTACAGCCTGATGCTCATTTTGCTGATGCCAAGGGATATCGTTTCGCTATTCTGGGAACAACTAATAAACATCGGAGCACTTTAGTGACATGTCCGATGCAAGTAAGTACTAGCTGAGCAACATAGATGGGCAGCGGTGACTGAAGGAGCAACTGCATCAAACTTCCAATATGCACCCTACTGGTGAAGTGTATACATAGAAAGAGTTTATTGAAGGTCTTGAGTGCGGTTTTTGGCTGTTTGAATTAGTGGCCTTTGACGAAGATGAGTAATTCAATTGGGTTGTGTGGCAAGCGATGGTCCAGGCGAGGGCGCGGCGTGGGATGGGATTGTTGTGAAATCTGGGCTAATTGGGACTAAGAAGGAGGATATTGCTTGTTTGAAGCACTTAATGTGATTAATGCATATCAGGATCAGTTTAATGCGATTTTAACATGACTCTAGTATGATTTAAGAGTGGACAATTTGGGTTTTCTAGGCTTATGCTGCTACGCAGAGTAATTTAATGTGAGTGGGAAGATTGAGGATAGATGAAAATAATCCCATGAAGACGATGTCGACTCTAATCTCGACTTAGTTTGTTAATAAAAGGAGATGCTATTCTATCACTGTCCGCACCATGATGCAAGACTGTAACTAATGATGCAATGGTATTCTTACTACATCACCACATCTTTCTTTACTTTTACCAACTTCTCTAATATCTTGCTCTCTTTTTCCCCCATCTATTTCCACATCCTCGGGCCACTTCTTCACCTGTTTAAGGCACACACAAGCTAACTTGTAAAGGATCCACGCAGATACAAGAATCTTCGGCTTCACCTAACAGACACACACCATACCCGCAAAGGATCCTGGAGGACCGCTACTAAGCTATAGCACCACTCAAGAGGCACCCACGTAGTAAGCAAAACAGTACCCTTTCGGTTTACTTTCAAACTCAATAGAGGAGTCTGCCAACTGCCTAAAGATCCAAAAGATAAATTTTGACAACCACAGAAATCATAGTCTTGGCCGCACGGAACAGGGACAACAAACAATACTAGCAATCCACTTGCAAAAGATAACATTTCTACACCCAGTATTACCCAATTCACATGCCCTCTGGAAAAGAAAAAAAGGCTCCGGGTTCGTGATGCATTTGCAATCAGAATTGGATCATAAAAAATATGTTGAGGAAGCAATTTATGGAGGGAATAACTTGAAAACTAGCAAACAATTCGAGCATTCCGAAACAAACTTGCATTCAAACTAGATTCCAGAACTAGACTTACATTGTTAAAAACAATCCAAAGCTTCCTATTTTCTTTTCCATAAATCTCAAAACAAACCGAGCAAATACACTCCCATTTCCCATGACCCGCCAAACAGTAACACTAAGCCTACCCTTATCTACCTTGTATTCTCGGACCACCTCACACCCTCTACCCGTACCAATACTGCCAAACCATACTGTACACTTCAATTACCCAATAGGGCCAATACCCTTTATCCTCGATCAGCTACCGCTCCCATAACATTAACCTTCCTAAGGGCCCTTCTCGAACTGAGCCCGCTATACAGTATCTCAAGATTCTAACTTTGGCAAATAATTTCATAAAAATTAAACACAATGATCACAAAATTGAAACAAAAAACTCCACAAAATCATCATTTTCCTGTGATATTTATATCATCATAATCTACAGATTATCAAGATCAACTCAAATACAGGGATAACCAATTAAAGACAAGAACCCGAACCATTCTATATAACAAATGTGTACTCAACAATCATATCCTGACAATCCATCAAACAGGACCGATCTCTCCTAGCTTCTCAGGCACCATCAACTTCAATGCCGCACGCGTTTCACCGAATCAAACAACGGCAACACACGATTTCTATAATGAATCGGGCCTTGACAACTCTTCGATTAACTCAAACATAGCTATTAATACCCCGATTTCCTTTAATCTAAACACTACGCTTCTCCCAAACACGCGGACGCCGTTTTTGAGTCCCAGGTATTGGCGAGAGAAGATAGAGAGGGAAGTGATGCGGTAGATAGCGAGGAATGATTCTTGTTCGGAGGAGAAGCCATCGCGATTATATGTGGAAAGTAGTCGGTTGAGCCTGAGCTGTTATTTATCGGCAAGACAGGACCAGC
>JAQIZT010000091.1:37500-42234 GCA_029228515.1 Populus alba x Populus x berolinensis | reverse complement strand
CTACTTCTGCTCCCGTCCAGGTCTCTCCTACTCATGGTGAGCATTCGCCCAACATTAATCATATCTTTGAGGATGATTACTCTGACGCGAGGAGATTGAAGAGGAAGCGGACTAGGGTTTTGTCGGGAGGTTTATGTGAATGGATCCAAATTCTTCACTTTCTTCACCATTGGCAGCCAGTACCAGCACTCCACTTGTAGACTCTCAATTCATCCCTATTGAATGTCCCACAAACGTCATTCCATCTCCAGCTGTTTTCACTTCGGGGGTCAAGTCTCCTACAGCTGCTCTCCAGCCATGTGCCGAGTCAGCTCCAGTTACACCATCTGAATGTGCCACGCCAGCTCACGATCCAGACCCTGGATGTGCCATTCCTTCAGCTAATCCAGTAAGGGGAAATTCCCTCTGAGCCTCCATTTAATTCTTGGCGTAATCTTTTCGTCCAATAACCGTAGCACTGTGAGTTGTCCTAGACTCATTCACTATTCTGCATTTACGGATACTAATGGCTGTAACTTAGTTGATGGTGATATTGATACCAAATGTGAATTGTGGAAGCTGTGTCTTGTGGGTTACATTGCTGGACGTAACACAGGCTTTAAAGCATTGCTGAATCTTATGAGAACTCATGGAAATGTAAAGCATCCTTGACTATACATGAATCTGGATGGCTGATTTTTAAATTTGCTAATGAAGATGATAAACTGAATGTGTTATCTGGTGGCCCGTATTTAGTTTTTGGAAGCCTTTGATTCTAAGGGCCATGCATGAATATTTTGATTTTTCACCTTCTGATATGTACACTATCCCTGTCTGGGTTAAATTCCCTAATCTCCCACTTAAATGCTGGTCTATTAAATGCCTATCTAAAATCGCCAGTGTTCTAGGCAAACCTGTTCAGAGTGATATGCTTACTGCGTCCATGGCAAGACTTTCGTATGCGCGGGTGTTGGTGGAAGTTAATTTACTTTCAGACCTGCCTTATTCCATTGAGGTTACCTTACCTAATGGCAGCATACTTCATCAGCAAGTTGTATATGAGACTCTGCCACGATTCTGCAAGCATTGTCGGAAGCTGGGTCACATTACTTCAACTTGCACTAAATCCCAGCCTTCTAATGCTCCCAGCAAACCACAGGCTAAGGAATCAGCTGCTCCTGATCCAAATATTATCAAAGGCAGGGATTCAGTCTTTAACGGTTGGGACCTCAAGAAGGCACTTCAGTAGCTGGATGTTCAGAAGCCAATCAGCCTGCTAATTGCGGGCCTCATCCGGAGCCAGTAGTTGATGCAATTGCTCCTGAAAATGAAACTTCTCTACTAACAATGGTGGTTGGGAGCTGGTCAGGAGAAAAAAATCAAGGAGTAATTCTTCCAATCAAGGAATCCATCCGGGTCCACTAATGCTACACTTCGGGTAGGCGAGGATAATTCTCATATTGTCCATAAGGCACGCCTGCCTTCTCCCCCTCCTTCAGTTTGTCTCTGCAGATGTAGCTGGTCATAGGGCTGAAAAGGGGTCTTCGGTTGTTATACAATAGCATCAGGACATCTTGCATCTCAGGCGCTTGACATTCCCATCAGGAGTAAATCTTCCCAATCAAGGAATTCATCCGGGTCCACTCATGCTACACCTCGGGTAGGCCAGGATAATGCTCATTTTGTTCACAGGGCTCGCCAGCCTTCTCTGCCTCATTCAGTCGCCTCTGGAGATGTAGCTGGTCATAGGGCTGATAAGGGGAAATCGATTGAGCTGCCAATTGCAACAGGACATCTTGCATCACAGCCGCTTGAAATTCCCATAAGGAGAAAGTCTCTGCCTCACACCAATGATGATCCTGGCAGAGGCGAGGGGTTGCCTGCCCCATTCCCTCCTTTATGTTAATTCAAAGTTGGAATGTCAGAGGGTTGAATAGCCCTCTGAAGCAGCATGAGGTTTGTCAGTCTCATGCGGAAAAAGAAATTAGATGTTTGTGGTCTTTTGGAGACTAAATTGGTGTCATCTAAAGTGTCTTCGATGCAGCAATTCAGGCTGAAAAAAATGGAAATTTGTTTCCACGCGGCAGCGGCTCCAACTGCTAGAATTGTGGTCTTCTGGAATCCAGCAACTGTCAATGTTGAATTGCATGGATTTTTCAGCCCAAGGCCTTCATGTTCTCATTTATAGTTTGGTCAATCAGTTTAAACTTTATGCTTCCTTTGTGTATGGTTTCAACACAGTTATTGCTAGGAGAATTCTTTGGGACGACTTGAGGAGCTGGAGTCCTACTTCACCTTGGCTTGTTCTCCGGTGACTTTAATTCTCTTCTTTCTCAAGCCGACAAGCATGTTGGGAGAGCCTGTGACCAATTATGAGACTGCTGATTTCAGACAATGCTGCTCTGATCTTGGTCTAACAGATTTAAACTACTCTGGGTGTCATTCACATGGTCCAATGGTAGAGTTTGGAGCAAATTGGATCGTGTTCTTGTCAACCCCTTTGGTCTCTTGCTAATGTATCAGTCCATGTTCAATTCGATAATCCTGGAGCTTTTTCCGATCATTCTCCTGCCACGGTTGCTTTCTTTACTAGGCAATTGATGGGTAAGAAAAGCTTCAAATTCTTTAATATGTGGGCTAACCATGCTACTTTCTTAGAACTGGTTGCAGCTCATTGGCCTTTGGAGTCTACGGATCCCCATGTTCATCCTTTGCAAGCGGCTCAAAAATCTCAAAAGACCTTTGAGGGAGCTCAATAAACTGCACTTCAGTCACATCTCCGAGAGGGTAGCGCGTGCCGAAGCTACTCTAGATTCACACCAAACCCTCCTCTCTCAAGATCGTGACAATATTCATCTTCAAGCAGTTGACAAGCAACTTCGGCAGGGTCTCCTTCGTCTCAAAGAAGCTGAAAGGCTATTCTTTTCCCAAAAGCTTAAATGCAGTTTTCTCAAGGAGTGTGACAAAGGATCCTCATTCTTTCATTCCCTCATGAATCGGAAGCATAGGCAGGCTAGTATTTCTGCAATTCAACGGCATGATGGCACTATCACCACTTCCATTGATGAGGTTGGGGCCACTTTTGTTGACTTCTACATGCAGCTTCTTTGGCTCTCCAAAGGAAATTCTTCCACTTGACTTAACCGTGGTTCAGCATGGCCCGATCCTGGATGAAGCTTCGCATGCCTCACTTCTGGCCCTGTTACCGTATTGGAAATCAAGAATGCCTTGTTTGCTATAGATGACACCAAAGCCCCAGGGCCTGATGGCTTCTCTGCTTGTTTCTTCAAAAAGGCCTGGAATATTATTGGTGGGGACTTCTGTACAGCTGTGAGAGATTTCTTTGAGTCAGGTGCCCTCCTCAAGCAAATTAATCACTCCATCATTACTCTCATTCCTAAATCAGCCAACGCCAATTCAGCTTCAGATTTTCGGCGATTTCATGCTGCAATGTGATATATAAGGTGATTGCCAAGATTCTAGCCATGAGATATCCCATGCTCTTGTGCCTATTATAAGCCCTTTGCAAAATGCCTTTCTCGGAGGTCGGATGATGCTGATAATATCCATCTTGTTCAAGAGCTGCTCAGAAACTATGAACGAAAACGAGCTTCGCCTCGGTGTCTCATGAAGATAGACTTCAGAAAAGCCTTTTGACTCTGTCCAATGGCCTTTCCTGCGCCAACTTCTGCTGTTGCTTGGGTTTCCAAACCGGTTCGTACACTTGTTAATGCAATGTGTCGAAACCGTTCTCATATTCAGTGGCTGTCAATGGCAATACCTATGGGTTTTTTCCTGGAAGGAATGGTATTAGACAAGGAGATCCTTTATCCCCTATCTTTTTATTGTTTGCATGGAATATCTCTCCAGGATGCTCCAAATTGCAACTCTCACTCCTGGGTTCCGTTTTCATCCGAAATGCGACTTGTTGGGCATTTGTCATCTTGCATTTGCTGATGATGTTATCCTGCTTTCCCGGGGAGATCATCATTCCGTATCCACCTTGTTTCAGCAATTGCATATCTTTGGGAGGACTTCGGGGCTGGAAATTAATGCATCCAAATCATCAATTTTCTTCGGGGTGTTTCAGATAGTGTAAGGCAGCTTATTCTTTCGGACACGGGATTTGCTGAAGGGTCCTTTCCTTTCCGATATCTGGGCGTCCCCCTCAGTCCTCACAGACTACTATCCAGTCAGTATTCTCCTCTCATCCATACACTCGACTCTGCTATTCAAAGCTGGATGGGCAAGCATCTCAGTTATGCAGGGAGGCTGGAGCTGCTCAAGTCTGTTTTATATGGCATTTTTCAATTCTGGCTGAACATTTTCCCGGTTCCGGATACTGTTATTAAGCAAATCATTTGTCTTTGCCGCAACTTCTTGTGGACTGGCTCTGTCTCCAGGAGCAAATCTGCGTTGGTTGCTTGGCACACGTTTGTCTTCCTAAAGATGAAGGTGGCTTGGGATTCTTTGATCTCAGAGCAAGATATAACAGTTCTTATAGGCTAAACACATCTGGAATATTCATCTTAAGGCTGATTCAATTTTGGTATTCAATGGATCCATTCATTACTATATACGTTCCCAATCATTTTGGGGACACTGAAGCTCACCCGAATTCCTCTCCTTTGTGGAAATCAATTTATCAAATCTCGGGTCAAACTCGTTTGAAATGGGTGGTGTGGCAGTCCCAAGTTCTCTCCTTGATGGAAAACTGGTGCAGCTCTACTGGATCTTTCACAGCCAATGCTTATG
>JAQIZT010000091.1:30000-32500 GCA_029228515.1 Populus alba x Populus x berolinensis | reverse complement strand
CAAGCCAAGCAGGGGCTTGTCCCCGCGTCAGCCACTCCGTTGCCCGTGAGCCTAACCCCTAGACGAATTTTCCCTGCCACAGGGCCTGGCCAGCCAGCGTCCAGCCCTGTCGTTCGTCAACAAATCTGCGCTGCCGATTTTCCCGACGCACGCGGCCTCCAGCGGCATTTAACCGCGCTTGACCGATTTTTCCCCACTGTTGTTTATCGCTGCCGCATGCCCAAGCGTGTGCCTAGCCTCACCCGCGCGGGGGGCAGGCAATGAGCGCAGGGGGCCAGGGCCCGAAGGCAGCCCCCCCCCCCCCCCCCCCCCCCCAACCCCCCCACCCCCCCCCCCCCCCCCCCCCCCCCCCCCCCCCACCCCCCCCCCCCGCCGGGTAAGATAGCAATGGCAGCAGGGGCTGTCCCCGCGTCAGGCCGCCCGTTGCGCCAGCGCGGCAGCGGGAACCACTGCCAGCCTCTGCGATACCCATTGCGCTTGCGCCCAATCGCCCAAGAGCCCAAGGGCCCCAAGGGGGCCCCAGGCCCTCAGGCCCAAGGACCCCCAGGCCCCAGCGCCCCGGCCCCAGCGCCCCAGCGCCAGCGCCCCAGCGCCCAGCGCGGGCGCGGGCTCGGGCGGGGCGCCGCGCCTTTGCGCGCGCGCGTGTGAAAATTTTTATAGGGCCGTGTTGGTCCGGAACTCGGGTCGTCGCCGGCCGGGGAAAAATAAAAGGGTCATCGATGGCGGTGGCCGTTACTTCTGTTCAGGGCCGTTGAGGCCCCCCACGTTAGTCCGAGCGTTTAGCAAGCAGCCCCGCGGCAGAGGCCTATGGGCGCCAGCCAAGGCGCCCCATGGCCACCCCCCATAAAGAGCTACTAAGTGTTATTGCAGCTCTGGCAGGGGTAGGGACACTACTAGGTCCCAAGCCTGTCTCCCCCCCTCTAAAAAAAATTCATTTCTTGGTTCATTTTGAGCTGAAATTTTGCACATAGGTTGGCAAAAAATCCAATCCACCTTTTAAATTTTCCCAGATTTTTTCGGAGGTCGGGAAGTACTTTTTTTTTTATTGTTCCTACCATTGAAAATCAAGGGAAATACGCAAAAATAGGAAACCGGTCCCGGGGAATGACCCCAAATTCGGCTGCGGCAGCCTCACAAAAATATGGCTGATTTTACTTTTTTGGACTTGGTTTTCACAGTGGAAAAGCACGACGTTTTCTTGGCGGGGATGCGGGAAGAAAGAAAACCGGCAGCGCGCTTATGCGCGGCCAGCGGAGGGAGCCCCCAGGGAAAACCTCTTGCTTTCACGGGTCTTGGCCTCCCCTCACCACCATGGCAGGCCTCTAATCCCCCCATCAGCATGTTGTAGCCGATAGGGCAGTGATAGTGATTTGAACGACGCCAGCCGGGTTAATCGCAACACCGGCCGACGCGGGGAGGAAAGAGATCTTCTTCTTCCAAGATAGCGAACAACACATCGGGAGTTATGTTGATTAGGGCAGAGAATTGAATGACTCGTTGCGGGCCAGCCAGCTGATAGGGGCCTCCAGCTGCACAAATCGCGCTGCCAGGGGGATTTTTCCGTCGTTGCCGATTTGTATATCTGGAACAGCCCTCGTTACGTCCCGCCCCGCTGCCAGAATTCCAAACACTGCCTTGCTGTGTCTGGAAAGCCCCTGTTTCGTCAGCGCAGTCCCCTCGACGAATTTTCCTGCCTGGCCTGGACAGCCCAGCGTCAAGCCCGTGTTCGTCACCAAATCCTGCGCTGCCGATTTTCCCCGACGGGCCTCCAGCATTTTTTGCCACCAAATCCGCGCTGCCGATTTGTTCCCACTGTTTGGCATCGCCTGCCGCTGCCCATTTGCCCCAGCGTGTGCCTAGGGCCCCCAGTCGTTTTCCGTCACGGCCTAGGACTATAAACAGTCCGGACTCTATCGGCCAGGCACCGGGCTGCCGATTCTGCCGACTTCGCGATTTCGTCGGCGCTGCCGATTTCCAGCACTGCCCGCTGTTTGGTATTGGCTGGAACAGCCCCTGCTTCGTCAGCGCATCCCCTTGACGAATTTTCCTGCCTGGCCCATGGAACAGCCCAGCGTCCCAGCCCATGTTCGTCAAAAAATCTGCGCTGCCGATATTCTTCCCGCTCGTGGGCATCGCCCTGCCGCGGCCCCAGCGCGTGCCTAGGCCCCCAGTCTTTTTCGTCACGCCTAGGACTATAAACTGTCCAGGACTCATCGCCAGCACCGGCTGCCGATTATTGCCGACTTTGGCGATTTCGTCGGCGCTTGCCGATTACCAGCTACTGCCCGCTGTTGTCTGGAACAGCCCCTGCTTCGACAGCGCCAATCCCCTTGACGAAATTTTCCTTGCCTTGGCCTGGACAAGCCCAGCGTACAGCCCATGTTCGTCAAAAAATCTGCGCTGCCGATTTTTCCCGCTGTGGGCATCGCTGCCGCTGCCCCCAGCGCGTGCCTAGGCCCCCAGAAAATCTTTTTCGTCACGCCTAGGGACTATAAACAGT
>JAQIZT010000091.1:17500-25000 GCA_029228515.1 Populus alba x Populus x berolinensis | reverse complement strand
ACCGAGGGTCTCCTCAACCACCGCTCGAACGTGGCGACCGTCGCCGAACACGACCTATCGGGGCGGGATATTGGGCCAACCGCGAGCGGCGGGAGCGCGCGGGAGACCAGTATCCGCCCCCCGGGCCCTCGGCGAGCCGAGGGGAGGATGGGGCGACGATGCTGTGACACCCAGGCAAGACGTGCCCTATCCGGACCAGCGAGGCCTCGGGCTCAACTTGCGTTAAAAGACTCCGATGGTATTCACGGGATTCAGCCATTCACACCAAGTATCGCATTTTCGCTACGTCTTTCATCGATGCAGAGAGCCGAGAGATCATCCGTCTATCTCTGAGAGATCTATATTATGTGAATTATCACCAGAAGAAGGCACGCCCCCGTCGCCGAGGCAACGGGGGCGCGCATCCCTAGTAATACTACATTTCCTTGGCGCTTCTCGCGCCCGGGGTATCGTTTGACGAGCCGCGCAGGGCCGCACGACGCGTCCCTGGCCACGGCCCGCGAGGACGCGATGGGCGGGTGCCACCCCGATGCCAGCTTTGTCCTGCCACGGGTTCGCGGGTCGTTCTGCTGTAGGCAGGTTTTCGACCAAACTGATCCTTCCGCCGGTTATCACCTACGGAACACCTCTGTTACGGACTTCCTCACTTCCTCTAAAAATGATAAAGGTTCAGTGGACTTCTCCTCGCGACGTCTCCTCTGCGGCATAAACCGCCCACGGTCGCCAGGCGATCAGAGACCACTTCACCGGACCATACACAACGGTATGCGCGACGGCCGGTGTGTACAAAGGGCAGGGACGTAGTCAACGACGAGCTAGATTGACATCGCGCTTACTAAGGAATTTCTCGTTGAAGACCAACAATTGCAAAAGGATCTATCCCACTCACGATGAAAATTTCAAATTCTACCCCGGGCCTGACGGCCAAGGCTATAGACTCGTTGAATACATCAGTGTAGGCGCGCGTGCGGCCCAGAACATCTTAACAGGGCATCACAGACACCTGTTATTGCCTCAAACTTCCGTGGCCTGGACAGGCCATAGTCCCTCTAAGAAGCTGGCCACGCAGGAGGGTCAACACCTCCGCATAGCTAGTTAGCAGGCTAGAGGTCTCGTTCGTTAACGGAATTTAACCAGACAAATCACGCTCCACCTAACTAAGAACGGCCATGCACCACCACCCATAGCATCAAGAAAGAGCTCCTTCAGTCTGATCAATCCCTAACTAATGTCCTGGACCTGGTACAGTTTCCCCGTGGCACTGACAGCTTTCAAATTAAGCCGCAAGGCTCCTCTCCTAGGTGGTGCCCTTCCGTCAATATCCTTTAAGTTTCAGCCTTGCGACCAAAACTCCCCCCAGAACCCAAAAACTTTGATTTCACATAATGGTGGCTGGCGGAGTCCAAGAAGCAACATCCGCCAATCCCTGGTCGACCAATCGTTTATGGTTGAGGAATAGGACGGTATCTGATCGCGTCTTCGAGCCCCCAACTTTCGTTCTTGATTAATGAAAACAACCTTGGCAAATGCTTTCGCAGTTGTTCGTCTTTCATAAATCCAAGAATTACACCTCTGACTATGAATATACGAATGCCGCCGGGGACTTGTCCCTGTTTAATCATTACTTACTATACTTTTCCGATCCCGATAGAAAAAAGGGTGGGGCCAACACAACATAGCATCGCGAAATCCTATGATATTATCCCATGCTAATGTATCCAGAGCGTGATGGCTTGCTTTAGAGCACTCTAATTTCTTCAAAGTAACAGCACCGGAGGCACACAACCCGGCCAGTTTAAGGCCAGGAGCCGCATCGCCGGTAGAAGGTGGAACGTGAGGCGACCGGTGCACACCTGAGGTCGGACCGGCCGAACCCAACCCAAAGATCCCAACTACGAGCTAGATGAATAACTAGACAGCAACCAACAACTTAAATATTACGATCTATAGGGAGCTGGAATTAACCGCGGCTGCTGGCACCAAGACTTGCCCTCCAATGGATCCCTCGTTAAGGGATTTAGATTGTACTCATTCCAATTAACCAGACTCGAAGAGCCCCGGTTATTGTTATTTAATTGAGTCACACATACTCCTCCACCGTGTCAGAGACTTGAGTAAACTTTGCAGCGCCCATGCAGCTCTAGCTTCACTTGGATGTTGAGGGTAGCCGTATTCTCTAGGCCTCCCTCCTCAACCGGTAATCGAACCCTAATTCACCGTGTCCACCCGTCACCACCCTGGTAGTCCTCTATCCTACCAACATCGAAATGTTGATAGGAGCAGAAATTTGATATGAATGCGTCGCCCATCCCCCCCCGCAACGGATGGCCGTGCGATCCGTTCGAGTTATTCAATGAATCATCAGAGCAATCGGGTCAGAGCCCATGCGTCAGACCTTTTTATCTAATAAATGCGTCCCTAAATCCAGAAGTCGGAGGTTAGATTTTGCACGTATTAGCTCTATGAATTACTACGTTATCCGAGTAGCAAATACCATCAAACAAACTATAACTGATTTAATGAGCCATTCGCAGTTTCACAGTCTGAATTAGTTCATACTTACACATGCATGGCTTATTCTTTGAGACAAGCATATGACTACTGGCAGGATCAACCAGGTAGCATTCCTTGGCGACACAACGACCCGCACGATCCCCGACGCGGATGAGACGAGGGGCCGAGACGGGCGAGGAAGTCGTTCTTATCGAGCACAGAGCGGCTCGAACGAGGAACGGTCGCAGGGGCGGAGGCCCCCCGCGCCGTCATCGCATTCCGCATCCGAAAGCACGAGCGATCGCACGTGGGCCAGTTCGGCGGGATTCCGCTCGACTGGAACACGGGCGCCGCTGCTAGGTTCGCCCCGCGCCCCGGGGAGGCGCGCGGTCGGAGAGGGACAGCTTCACATTCAAATTTCACCGAAGTGGGTACGCAGCACAGGAACCCCGCCTCGCCGCAAGGCACCCAGGGCCTTGGGCGAGAGTGATGGGGGCAGCAGGCCGACAGTTCGGTGCACAAGCACGGAGCCTGCCGACACGGACAGCCCAATTACCGCTCATGCGACTCTGCGTACACGCGACAACAATCCCGACGAGCGAACCACGGCCACGAGGGCAAGTGGAAACACCCGAGAGAGATCGTGCCCGCACCGCTGGAGACGCGAAAGGATCTCGAAGGGACAAGCAACACGCCGCTGGTGGACGCGAAGGATCTCGAAGGGACAAGCAACAAGCCGCGGGGGACGCGGGGGATCTCGAAGGGACACGCAACAAGCCGCGGGGGACGCGGCGGATCTCGAAGGGACAGCCGCGGGGGGGAGCAACAGGGACAATCATTCGGGGGGCCATCTGCCTCAGCTCGGAAGACGGAGGCCAGGCCTCGGCAGCGGGCACATCGCGCAGGAGCTTGGGGATGGCGAGGAGAGCCAGCACCTTGGCAGGAGCGCCGCAACTGAATGCAGCACGCCCACGCGGTACAGCTCTCCTCGCAATCCCCAAGCTCGGCGGTCCGCACCAGACACGTCGGCCAGGCCTCCAGCTTGCGAGCACAGGCAGCGGCCACCGCTGCCGTGACGTCACGCCAAGCCGTTGGGCGCGTTGGGGCTGCCAGCACCTTGGCACGAGGGGAATCCTGTTAAGGCCCCACACCCGAGACCGCGGATAAGCAGCCCCAACGCGCCCAACGTCTTGGAGCGGGTCACGGCAGCGGTGGCCGGAATCGGGACGTCGCCGTTACGTAGCGCCAAGCGCGTTGGGCGCGTTGGGGCTGCCAGCACCTTGGCACGAGGGGAATCCTGTTAAGGCCCCACGCCCGAAGACCGCGGATAAGCAGCCCCAACGCGCCCAACGGCTTGGAGCGGGTGACGGGAAGGGATTCCGGCCACCGCCACCGGGACGTCGCGGCAAGCTGAGAGGCGCGCGTCGGCTGCCAGCACCTTGGAACGAGCGCGGCTTGTTAAGGCCCCACGCCCACGCCGCGGATAAGCAGCCCCAACGCGCCCAACGGCTTGGAGCGGGTCCCGGGGACGGTGGCCGGAATCGTGACGTCGCGCCAAGCCGTTGGGCGCGTTGGGGCTGCCTATTGGTTGGCACGAGCGCTGGCAAATCAGAGTGCGTGCGCGGCACCGCAGCCGCGGATAAGCAGCCCCAACGCGCCCAACGGCTTGGAGCGGGTCACAGGACGGTGGCCGGAATCGGGTCGTCGCCGGCCGGAAAACGGTCATCGATGGCGGCGTTACTTCGGGCCATGAGGCCCCCACGTTAGTCCGAGTATAGCATCAGCCCACAAATCCCCCGCGGCAGGCCTATGGGCGCCAGCCAGCGCGCCCCATGCCCAGTCAGGGGGCACCCCCCTAATGAGCAATAAGTGTTATTGCAGCTCTGGCAGGGGTAGACACTACTAGGTCCCAGCTGTCACCCCCCCTCTAAAAATTCATTTCTTGGTATGTTGAGCTGAAATTTTGCACATAGGCTGGCAAAAATCCAATCCAACTTTATAAATTTTCCCAGATTTTTTCGAGGTCGGGAAGTATTTTATTTTATTTTCCTACCATTAAAAATCAAGGAAATACGCAATAATAGGAACCCAGGCCCGGAATGACCCCAAATTTGGCTGGCAGCCTCAAACAAAAATATGGCCTGATTTTACTGGATTGGTTTCATGTGGAATCGCCACGACGTTTTCTTTGGCGGGACTATGCGAGAAAACCGCAGCGCGCATGCGCGGCCAGCGACGTCTGGGCTGGCCCCAAGCAGCGCCTAGGCCTCATCCCGCGCGGGGGGCAGGCAAGAGCGCAGCTGCCCCCGGGCCGAAGGCAGCCCCCCCGCGGGCAAGATAGCAAGCCAGCAGGGGCTGTCCGCGCTGCCGATATTTCCCACCGCTGGCATCGCTGCCGCTGCCACGGGCCCGAAGGCAGCCCCTCCCGCGGGCAAGATAGCAAGCCAGCAGGGGCTGTCCGCGCTGCCGATATTTCCCACCGCTGGCATCGCTGCCGCTGCCTCCGGGCCCGAAGGCAGCCCCCCGCGGGCAAGATAGCAAGCCAGCAGGGGCTGTCCGCGCTGCCGATATTTCCCACCGCTGGCATCGCTGCCGCTGCCCGGGCCCGAAGGCAGCCCCCCCGCGGGCAAGATAGCAAGCCAGCAGGGGCTGTCCGCGCTGCCGATATTTCCCACCGCTGGCATCGCTGCCGCTGCCCCGGGCCCGAAGGCAGCCCCCCCGCGGGCAAGATAGCAAGCCATCAGGGCTGTCCGCGCTGCCGATATTTCCCACCGCTGGCATCGCTGCCGCTGCCACGGGCCCGAAGGCAGCCCCCCGCGGGCAAGATAGCAAGCCAGCAGGGTCTGTCCGCGCTGCCGATATTTCCCACCGCTGGCATCGCTGCCGCTGCCACGGGCCCGAAGGCAGCCCCCCCGCGGGCAAGATAGCAAGCCAGCAGGGGCTGTCCGCGCTGCCGATATTTCCCACCGCTGGCATCGCTGCCGCTGCCCGGGCCCGAAGGCAGCCCCCCCGCGGGCAAGATAGCAAGCCAGCAGGGGCTGTCCGCGCTGCCGATATTTCCCACCGCTGGCATCGCTGCCGCTGCTCACGGGCCCGAAGGCAGCCCCCCCGAAGGCAGCCCCCCCGCGGGCAAGATAGCAAGCCAGCAGGGGCTGTCCGCGCTGCCGATATTTCCCACCGCTGGCATCGCTGCCGCTGCCACGGGCCCGAAGGCAGCCCCCCGCGGGCAAGATAGCAAGCCAGCAGGGCTGTCCGCGCTGCCGATATTTCCCACCGCTGGCATCGCTGCCGCTGCCCGGGCCCGAAGGCAGCCCCCCGCGGGCAAGATAGCAAGCCAGCAGGGGCTGTCCGCGCTGCCGATATTTCCCACCGCTGGCATCGCTGCCGCTGCCACGGGCCCGAAGGCAGCCCCCCCGCGGGCAAGATAGCAAGCCAGCAGGGGCTGTCCGCGCTGCCGATATTTCCCACCGCTGGCATCGCTGCCGCAGCCGACGGGCCCGAAGGCAGCCCCCCCGCGGGCAAGATAGCAAGCCAGCAGGGGCTGTCCGCGCTGCCGATATTTCCCACCGCTGGCATCGCTGCCAGCTGCCACGGGCCGAAGGCAGCCCCCCCGCGGGCAAGATAGCAAGCCAGCAGGGGCTGTCCGCGCTGCCGATATTTCCCACCGCTGGCATCGCTGCCGCTGCCCCGGGCCCGAAGGCAGCCCCCCCGCGGGCCAAGATAGCAAGCCAGCAGGGGCTGTCCGCGCTGCCGATATTTCCCACCGCTGGCATCGCTGCCGCTGCCACGGGCCCGAAGGCAGCCCCCCCGCGGGCAAGATAGCAAGCCAGCAGGGGCTGTCCGCGCTGACCCGATATTTCCCACCGCTTGGCATCGCAGCCGCTCCCGGGCCCGAAGGCAGCCCCCCGCGGGCAAGATAGCAAGCCAGCAGGGGCTGTCCGCGCTGCCGATATTTCCCACCGCTGGCACCGCTGCCGCTGCCACGGGCCCGAAGGCAGCCCCCCCGCGGGCAAGATAGCAAGCCAGCAGGGGCTGTCCGCGCTGCCGATATTTCCCACCGCTGGCATCGCTGCCGCTGCCCCGGGCCCGAAGGCAGCCCCCCCGCGGGCAAGATAGCAAGCCAGCAGGGGCTGTCCGCGCTGCCGATATTTCCCACCGCTGGCATCGCTGCCGCTGCCACGGGCCCGAAGGCAGCCCCCCCGCGGGCAAGATAGCAAGCCAGCAGGGGCTGTCCGCGCTGCCGATATTTCCCACCGCTGGCATCGCTGCCTGCTGCCACGGGCCCGAAGGCAGCCCCCCCGGGGCAAGATAGCAAGCCAGCAGGGGCTGTCCGCGCTGCCGATATTTCCCACCGCTGGCATCGCTGCCGCTGCCCCGGGCCCGAAGGCAGCCCCCCCGCGGGCAAGATAGCAAGCCAGCAGGGGCTGGTCCCGCTGCCGATATTTCCCACCGATGGCATCGCTGCCGCTGCCCCGGGCCCGAAGGCAGCCCCCGCAAGATAGCAAGCCAGCAGGGGCTGTCCGCCGCTGCCGATATTTCCCACCGCTGGCATCGCTGCCGCTGCCCCGGGCCCGACGGCAGCCCCCCGCGGGCAAGATAGCAAGCCAGCAGGGGCTGTCCGCGCTGCCGATATTTCCCACCGCTGGCATCGCTGCCGCTGCCCGGGCCGAAGGCAGCCCCCCCGCGGGCAAGATAGCAAGCCAGCAGGGGCTGTCCGCGCTGCGATATTTCCACCGCTGGCATCGCTGCGCTGCCAAGGGCACGCGGCAGCCCCCCGCGGGCAAGATAGCAAGCCAGCAGGGGCTGTCCCCGCGTCAGCCCCCGTTGCCGTGAGCCTACCCCCTAGACGAATTTTCTGCCAGGCCTGGCCAGCCCAGCGTACAGCCCGTGTTCGTCAACAAATCTGCGCTGCCGATTTTCCGCGACGGGCCTCCAGCGGCATTTACCGCGCTGCCGATTTTTCCCACTGTTGTTATCGCTGCCGCTGCCCCAGCGTGTGCCTAGCCT
>JAQIZT010000091.1:0-12500 GCA_029228515.1 Populus alba x Populus x berolinensis | reverse complement strand
GCCCCGTTCACAAATGGAACTCATATATCCCCTCTTCGCGGACCATTCAAAGTTCTCTACATTTGGAATATTTGCTATCTACCAACACCAAGATCTGCACCGACGGCCGCAATAGAAAAATCATAAATCCGGCATGGGCTCACGCAGCCCCAGCAGGGTTTTTTGCAGCGAACCACGCCGCGCCGCCTACCTAACTCATCGGAAGACCTGGCCGCTTGCCCTGCGGAGAAGACGAACGGCCGGTGAAATAGGTCGCAATGTTAGCCGCAATTCAGCGATCCCACCAGTCCATTTTCCACCGGTGGCTAGTTGTTTTTCGGCTAGGTGAGTCTTTGTTACACACATCCTCTAGCGGGAATTTCGCGACTATTTCCATGACGCACGTACGTCCTGCGGTTGTCTTAATTCGACCAACACCCTTTGTGTGGTTCACTAGGTTAGCAGCGGCAGTTGCGGAGCACTCGTAACCACGAGCTCCTCCGTCCGGTTCAATCCCGCATCGCCAGTTTCTGCCTTACCAACAAATGGCACCACTTATGGGAGGCTCTATCGATTACCGTGGCGCCGGCTCCAATCGAAGTCAGCCGCGCCGTCCTAACAAAAACCTATTTAAAAGATATGAGAATAGGCTCGAGAGGAGGCGCTTGCGCCCCCCGATGTCCTCTCTAAATCATTGGCTTTACACCGATAGAACTCAACTCGCACCGATGATTCCAGCTGATTCCTGAGGGAAACTTCGGAAGAGGAACCAGCTACTAGAAACGGTTCGATGATAGTCTCTTCGCCCCTATAACCACAAGTCAGACGCAACGATTTGCCACGTCAGTATCGCTGTGCCGGGCCACACATCCAAGAGTTGTCCTGACCTGGCTATCGCAACACCCAGCTCAGGCATTGTTCACCAATCTACTTCGGGTCCCGACACGGGCATGAGCCTCCTCCACTCGAAACCCTTCTCAGAAGAGCAAGAGGTCGCGTCGGGAAAGATCGAAAATGCGGTGCCAAGACCCGTCGAGGGGATAGCCCGCCAGCTCAGCGTTCCTTGCTCCAATTACGGGTCATTTGACATCGCCACGTTGACCAATCGCACACCATTTCAGACATCCTTGGTCTCGTGTTTTCAAGACCGGGACGACATGGGGAGCCCACAGGCCGATGCACCGGTAAGCGCCAGCATGTGTTCCGGGTGCCAAAACGCGCGCTGACGGCGCGCGCGATTGCAGTCCAGCGTATCGCAGACGACGGCGTCAGACTTCCACGGGCGTTTCACAAAGGCCCGGGGCTTGGGCCGCCACCCAGAGACGATCCCGCATCGTCCACTGAACCTCCGAGCACGATCGACGGAACCCGGCCGATAATCCGTAAATCCACAATCCGTATTCCGGAGTGAGCGCATCGCCCCAGGCCCACCATCCACATTCCCTCACCGACAATTTCAAGCACTCTTTGACTCTCTTTTCAAAGTCCTTTTCATCTTTCCCTCGGCAAGGTAACTTGTTTGCTATTCGGGTCCTTCGTCTTGCCCCGTATTTAGCCTTGGACGGAATATATACCAGGAGGCCACCGAATTAGGGGCTGCATTCCCAAACAACCCGACTACGCAGACAAGCAGCCCTCGTGGTGCGGGCAGGTGTCCAACCACGACGGGGCTCTTACCAACCCTCTCTATCCCGGTCGCCCCTTTTCCAGGGAGGAACTGTGGGTCCTGGTCCAGCCGCTGAGGGATCGCTTCTCCAAGACTTGACAATTCGGAAACGAGCACGACAGGCGCCAGATTCTCAAGGCTGGGCATATTCCCTTCCCGGTTCAGCTACGCCGTTACTAGGGGAATAACCTTGTATAGTTTTTCTTTTCTCCACACTCCGCCTCACCTTATTAACACGATATGCTTAAACTCACGGGTAGTGCCTCGCCTGACCTGGGGTCGCAACGAGAGCAGTCGCTAGGAATTTCGATGGCACAGCCCTATGGGTCCAGGTAAGATCCCGGGGGCGGGGTGGGGTAGGGGGGGGGGATGGGGGGGGGGGGGGTTTCGCGACGACTGTCGCAGGCGGGCGAACAGGCAGATTGTGTCTCTTCTCTATTAGGAGCAACAGCGACAGGGCGCGCACGCCACAAGACCTAGTAGTCCGAGGGTCTTCTCAACCACCGCTCATCGTGGCGACCGTCGCCGAAGGAACTCGATTTTGGGCCAACCGCGAGCGGAGAAGCGCGGGGAGACCAGTATCCGGAGCTTCACCCGACCTGAGCCCTCTTACAGAGCCGAGGGGAGAGGGGGCGACGATGCGTGACACCCCCAGGCCAGACGTGCCCTCCGAACCAAGGAGGCCTCAAGGGAGCGTAAACTTGCCGTTCATAAGACTCGATGGTTTCAACGGGATTCTGCAAAAAATTTCACAACCAAGTATCAAGCATTTTACGTCTAACGTTCTATCAATCGATGCGAGAGCCCGAGATATCCGTTGCCCAACGAGAGTCGTCTTTAGATTATCACCAGAAGAAGGCGCGCCCCCGACGCCGAGGCTAACCGGGGGCCGCGCTCCTAGTACTCTCAAAATTTCCTTGGCGCTTCTTCTGCGCCGGCGGTTCGTCATTGCCGAGCCGCCGCAAGGCGCGAGACCGCGTCCCTACCACGTGCCCGCGAGGACACGAAGGGGCGGGTGCCCCCACGAGATCCAAGCTTGTCATGCCACGGGTTCAGCAGAGGTCGTTCTGCTAAATAAGGCAGGTTTTCGACAATGATCCTTCCGCAGGTTTCCACCTATCGGAAAACCTTGTTACGACTTCTCCTTCCTCTTAAATGATAAGGTTCAGCTGGCACTCTCCTCGCGGACTTCCGCCGGCGCGGCGAAACTCGCGGCCACCCGATCAGCCGCGATCACCGACACAACTTCACCGGAGCCATTCAATCGGTAAGGTCGAAGCGACGGGCGTTGTGTACAAAGGGCAGGGACGTAGTCAACCGCGCGAGCTGATGACTACGCGCTATACTAGGAGAATTATCCCTCCGCGTTTGAAGACACCAACAATTGCAATGATCTATCCCCATCACGATTGAAATTTCAAAGATTACCCTGGCCTAGTCGGCCAAGGCTATAGAGCTCGTTGAATACCATCCAAGTGGTAGCGCGCGTGCGGCCCAGAACATCTAAGGGCAATCACAGACCTGTTATTGCACTCAAACTTCCTTGGCACTGGAAGGCCATAGTCCCCTCCTAAGAAGCTGGCCGCGGGAGGGTCACTTCCGCATAGCTAGTTAGCAGGCTAGAGGTCTGTCCGTTCACGAGTTTAACGGTGAAATTAAACCAGACAAACAACAATACGCTTCCACCAACCTAAAGAACTGTGCCACGCACCACACACCCATAGAATCAAGAAAGAGCTCTACAGTCTGTCAATCCTTACTAATGTCTGGACCTGGTAAGTTTCCCCGTGAGGTTGAGTCAAATTAAAGCCGCAGCTCCACTACAGTCCTGGTGGTGCCCTATTCCGTCAATTCCTGTTTAAGTTTCAGCCTTGACGACACATACATCCCGCCCAGAACCCAAAAACTTTGATTTCATCATAAGGTGCTGAGCGGAGTCCTAGTAAAGACAACATCTCGCCAATCCCTGGTCGAGCCAATCGTTTATGGTCTAGGAGACATAGGACGGTATCTGATCGTCTTTCGTGACGCCTCTCCCAACTTTCGTATCTTGATTACATGAAAACATCCTTGGCAAATGCATATTCGCAGTTGTTTCGTACTTCTCATAAATCCAACGAATTTCAGCACCTCTGACAATATGAAATACCGAATGCCCCCGAACTGTACCCTCGTATAATCATATACTACCGATCCCGAAGGCCAACACAATAGGATCGAAATCCCTATGATGTTCTTATCCCATTATGTTATCCCAAATCCCATGCATAATGTGATCCAGAGCGTAGGCCTTCTGTCTTTGAGCACTCTAATTTTCTTCAAAGGTAACAGCAGCCGGAGGCACGACCCGGCCAGTTAAGGCCAGGAGCGCATTCGCCGGTAGACAATGGGACGATGGCAGACCGTGCTACACCTGAGGCGGACCGGCCGACCCAACCCAAAGTCCAACTACGAGCTTTTTAACTGCAACAACTTAAATATACGCTATTGGAGCTGGAATTACCGCGGCTGCTGGCACCAAGACTTGCCCTCCAATGGATCCTCGTTAAGGGATTTAGATTGTACTCATTCCAATTACCAGACTCGAAGAGCCCGGTTATTGTTATTTATTGTCACTACCTCCCCCGTGTCAGGGAATTGGGTTAATTTTGCGCGCCTAACTTGGCTCTGCCATTCCTTCTGGATGTGGTAGCCGTTTCTCCAGGGGCTCCCTCTCCGGAAATCGAACCCTAATTCTCCGTACACCCGTCACCACCATGGTAGGCCTCTATTCCTACCATACGAAAGTTGATAGGCGGCAAGAAATTTGAATGATGCGTCGCCAGCACCGATGCCGGAGGCCTGTGCGAATCCGTCGGAGTTATCATGAATCATCAGAGGCAAGCGGCAGAGCCCGCCGTCGACCTTTTATCTAATAAATGCGTCCCTTCCAGAAAGTCGTGGTTTGTTGCACGTATTAGGCTCTAGAATTACTACGGTTATTCCGTAGTAGCAAATACCATCAAACAAACTATAACTGATTTAATGAGCCATTCGCGAGTTTACACAGTCTGAAATTAGTTTTCATACTTACACATGCATGGCTTAATCTTTGTAGACAAGCATATGGGGGGGGAACTACTGCTGCAGGATCAACCAGGTCAAGCATTCCTTGGCGAACACCACGACCCGCACGAATACCCCGACGCCGATGAGGACACAAGTTGGGGCCGAAGACGGGCGAGGAAGTCGTTTCTTATCGAGCACGAGCTGGCTCGAACGCGGTAAACAGGAGTACGCCAGGCGCGGAGGGCCCCCGCGCCGGCATTCGGCATTAATTCCGCATCCGAAAGCACGAGCGACCGCACGTGGGGCCAGTTCGGCGGGAATTTCGCGCTCGGACCTGGGAACACTGGGCGCCGCATGCTAGGTCATCGCCCCCGCGCGCCCCGTGGGAAGGCGCGCGCGCGGAGAGGGACAGCTTCACATTCCGAAATTCCACCGAAGTGGGTACGCAAGCAGCAGAGAACCCCACCGCCTCGCCGCAAGGTCACCCCAGGGCCTTGTTTAGGCTGAGATGTGATGGGAGAGCAAGCCAGGCCGACTTAGTTCGGTGCACAAGCACGGAGCCTGCGCGACAACGGAACAGCCCCATTACCGCTCATAGCGGGACTCTGCTGTACCACGCGACCAACAATCCCGACGAGCGAACCACGGCCACGAGGGCAAGTGGAAACACCTGAGAGAGATCGTGCCCGCACCGCTGGACGCGAAAGGATCTCGAAGGGACAAGCAACACGCCGCTGGGGGACGCGAAGGATCTCGAAGGGACAAGCAACAAGCCGCGGGGGACGCGGGGGATCTCGAAGGGACACGCAACAAGCCGCGGGGACGCGGCGGATCTCGAAGGGACAGGCCGCGGGGGGGGGAGCAACGGGGACAATCATTCGGGGGGCCATCTGCCTCAGCTCGGAAGACGGAGGCCAGGCCTCGGCAGCGGGCACATCGCGCAGGAGCTTGGGGATGGCGAGGAGAGACAGCACCTTGGCACGTAGCGCCGCAACTGAATGCAGCACGCCCACGCGGTACAGCTCTCCTCGCAATCCCCAAGCTCGGCGGTCCGCACCAGACACGTCGGCCAGGCCTCCAGCTTGCGAGCACAGGCAGCGGCCACCGCTGCCGTGACGTCACGCCAAGCCGTTGGGCGCGTTGGGGCTGCCAGCACCTTGGCACGAGGGGAATCCTGTTAAGGCCCCAAACCCGAGACCGCGGATAAGCAGCCCCAACGCGCCCAACGGCTTGGAGCGGGTCACGGCAGCGGTGGCCGGAATCGGGACGTCGCCGTTACGTAGCGCCAAGCCGTTGGGCGCGTTGGGGCTGCCAGCACCTTGGCACGAGGGGAATCCTGTTAAGGCCCCACGCCCGAGACCGCGGATAAGCAGCCCCAACGCGCCCAACGGCTTGGAGCGGGTGACGGGAAGGGATTCCGGCCACCGCCACCGGGACGTCGCGGCAAGCTGAGAGGCGCGCGTCGGCTGCCAGCACCTTGGAACGAGCGCGGCTTGTTAAGGCCCCACGCCCACGCCGCGGATAAGCAGCCCCAACGCGCCCACCGGCTTGGAGCGGGGTCCCGGGGACGGTGGCCGGAATCGTGACGCCGCGCCAAGCCGTTGGGCGCGTTGGGGCTGCCTATTGGTTGGCACGAGCGCTGGCAAATCAGAGTGCGTGCGCGCCCGCAGCCGCGGATAAGCAGCCCCAACGCGCCCCAACGGCTTGGAGCGGGGTCACAGGGACGGTGGCCGGAATCGGGTCGTCGCCGGCCGGAAAACGGGTCATCGATGGCGGCGTTACTTCGGGCCATGAGGCCCCCCACGTTAGTCCGAGTATAGCAGCAGCCACAAAATCCCCCGCGGCAGGCCTATGGGCGCCAGCCAGCGCGCCCCATGGCCAGTCAGGGGGCACCCCCCTAAAGAGCTATAAGTGTTATTGCAGCTCTGGCAGGGGTAGACACTACTAGGTCCCAGCTGTCACCCCCCCTCTAAAAAAATTCATTTCTTGAGTATTTTGAGCTGAAATTTTGCACATAGGACTTAGGCAACAAAAATCCAATCCAACCTTTTATAAATTTTCCCAGATTTTTTCGGAGGTCGGGAGAAGTATTTTATTTTTATTTTCCTACCATTAAAAATGGCAAGGAAATACGCAAAAATAGGATAGGACCGGTCCTCCGGAATCGACCACCAGAATTTTGGCTGGTCCATGGCCTCGCACAAAAATATGGCCTGATTTTACTGGATTGGTTTCCATGTGGTGAAAACGCACTCTGATTGCGAGTTTTCTTGGCGGGAGTGCGGAGGTGGAGAAAAACGCGGCCACAGCGCGACCTATGCATTGTGCGCGGCATTGCGGGCAAAGCGATCGTTCGGGCGTTTGGCCCCAGCAGCATGGCTCCTACAGCCTCTCTCCGCGCTAGGTGTGGTGGCAGGCGCTATAGAGACGCAGCTTTGCACCCGGGCCCAGAAAGGCAGGCCCCCCCGCAGGGCAAGATAGGCAAGCCAGCAGGGGCTGTCCGCGCTGCCGATATTTCCCCAACCGCTGGCATCGCTTGCCGCTGCCACCTGGAGCTCCGAAGGCAGCCCCCACCCGCTGGGGCAAGGCAAGATAGCAAGCCAGCTGGGTGGGCTGTCCGCGCTGCCGATATATTTCCCACCGCTGGCATCGCATGCCGCTGCCCCGGGCCCCGAAGGCAGCCCCCCGCGGGCAAGATAGCAAGCCAGCAGGGGCTGTCCGCGCTGCCGATATTTCCCACCGCTGGCATCGCTGCCCGCGCTGCCACGGGCCCGAAGGCAGGCCCCCCGCGGGCAAGATAGCAAGCCAGCAGGGGCTGTCCGGCGCTGCCGATATTTCCCACCCGGCTGGCATCGCTGCCGCTGCCCCGGGGCCGAAGGCAGCCCCCCCGCGGGCAAGATAGCAAAGCCATGCAGGGGCCTGTCCGCCGCTGACGATAATTTCCCACCGGCTGGCATCGCCTGCCGCTGACACGGGGCCCGAAGGCAGCCCCCCGCGGGCTAAGATTAGACAAGCCAGCAGGGGCTGTCCGCGCTGCCGATATTTTCCACCGCTAGGCAATCGCTGGCCGCTGCCCCGGGCCCGAAAGGCAGCCCCCCCGGCGAGGCAAGATAGCAAGCCAAGCAGGGGCCTGTTCACCCGCCGGACTGCCGAATTTCACCGCTGGATCGCTGGGCCGCTGTTTTTTTTCCTCGGGCCCCAGAAGGCAGCCCCCCCGCGGGCAAGATAGCAAGCCAGAGGGGATGTCGCGCTTGCCGATATTTCCCCCGATGCATCGCTGCGCTTGCCTCGGGCCCTCGAAGGCAGCCCCCCCGGCGGGCTAAGATAAGCAAGCCAGCAGGGGCTGTCGCCCCCCCCCCCCCCCCCCCCCCCCCGCTTGCCCGTTATTTCCCACCGCTTGGCATCGCTGCCGCTTGCCAAGGGCCCGAAGGGCAGCCCCCCCGAGGGCAAGATAGCAAGCCAAGCAGGGGGCTGTCCGCGCTATGACCGATATTTCCCACCGCTGGCATCGCTGCCGCTGCCACCGGCCCGAAGGCTAGGGCCCCCCCGCGAGGCAAGATAGCAAGCCCTAGCAATGGGTGGCTGTCCGCGCTGAGATATTTCACCACCGCTGGCATCGCTGCTCGCTGCCCCGGCATCCGACGGCAGCCCCCCGCGGGCAAGATAGCAAGCCAGCAGGGGCTGTCCGCGCTGCCGATATTTCCACCGCTGGCATCGCTGCCGCTGCCCGGGCCCGAAGGCAGCCCCCGGGGCAAGATAGCAAGCAAGCAGGGGCTGTCCGCGCTTGGCCGATATTTCCCACCGCTGGCATCGCTGCCGCTGCCACGGGCCCGAAGGCAGCCCCCAGCGGGCAAGATAGCAAGCCAGCAGGGGCTGTCCGCTGCTGCCGATATTTCCCACGCTGGCATCGCTGCCGCTGCCCGGGCCCGAAGGCAGCCCCCCGCGGGCAAGATAGCAAGCCAGCAGGGGCTGTCCAGCGCTTGCCTGATTTATTTCCACCGCTGGCATCGCGCCGCTGCCTCGGGCCCGAAGGCAGCCCCCCACGTCGTGGCAAGGATAGCAAGCCCAGCAGGGGCTTGTCCGCGCTGGCCGATATTTCCCACGCTGGCATCGCTTGCTCGACCTGCCCCCGGGCGGGCACCAGAAGGCAATCTAATCGCCGCCACCTTGTCGCGGTGGCAAGATAGCAAAGCCTAGCCAGGGGCTCTTGTTCCGCCGTCTTGCCCGATGATTTCCCATCTCGTGTCTCGGGACCATCGCTGCCGCTGCAACGGGCGGCCGCAAGGCAGCCCCCCCCGCGGGCTAAGCATAGCAAGCCAGCATGGTGGCTGGTTCAGCGCTACATGCCTGATAATTTCCAATTCCGCTGGCTATCTCGCTTGAATTGCCGCTTGCACCGTGGCCCGAGAAAGGCAGCCCCCCCGCGGGCATAGTTAGCAAGCCATGGCAGGGCCTGTCCGCGCTGCCGATATTTCCAACCGCTTGGCATCGCTGCCAGCTGCCTCGGGCCCGCCGCCGAACGGCCAGCCCCCCCGCGGGCATGGATTGTAGGTCTAAGGACCAAGCTCAAGGGGCTGTCCGCCTTCGAAGTTGCCGATTTAATGCATCTATATGATCCATCACCGCTTGGCATCGAGCTGCCGCTGACGGGACCGAAGGCAGCCCCGGGCCTGAGCGGGCAAGATAGCGAGCACAGCAGGGGCTGTCCGCGCTGCCGATTATTTCCCAACCGCTGGCATCGCTGCCGCTGCCCCGGGCCCGACGGCAGCCCCATGCGGGCAAGATAGCAAGCCAGCAGGTGTGACGGGCTTTTTGTGTCAACTCCTGCGTCAGCCCCCAGTTTGCCGTGATGCCTTACCCCCATAGACGATATTTTACCTTGCCATGGCCGTGGCCAGCCCAGCGTCCATAAGCCCGTGTTCGCACGGTCAACAAATCTGCGCTTGCCCGAGATTTTCCGCGACGGGCCAGTACTGGCTAGCTTGAGGCATCTAGTTTCCGCGCTGCCGAGTTGAGTTGCGTCCCACCTGTTGTTATCGCCTGCCGCTGTGCCACAGCGTGTGCCTAGCCTCCACACGCGCGGGGTGGCTAGGCGAAGGAGCGCAGGGTGGCCAGGGCACCGAAGGCAGTCTCCCCCGCGGGTCTAGAAGATATGAACAGGCCTATAGCAGGGGCTTTGTCCACCGCGTTCAGCCACCCGTTGCGCCAGCGCTGTCGGCAAGTGGGGAACCACTGGCCCGCTAATAAATAATGCGCTTTGCGCGCGCGCCCAATCGGCCCAAGAAGGGCCCAAGGCCCACAAGGGCCCCAGGCACCTGGCCCAGGCCCCCAGGCCCCAGGCCCACAGTAGCCCTAGCGCCCCCATTGTGGCCCCCTGGCCCCCAGCGCCCCCAGCGCCTACAGCTTTGCGGGCTTCCCCAGCGGTGCTCGGGCGCGGACGACCATGCGCAAGACATTCAGTGCTGCTGCGCGTTGTGATTTTTATTAGGGCGGTGCGCTTCGGAATCGGGTCGTCGCCGGCCGGGGACAAATCGGTTATGGGTCATCGAATGGCTCGGCGTGTGACTTCGGGCGTGTAGGCCCCCCGCTACGTTAGTCCGCAGCGTAAGCAGCATAGCCCCGGCGGTTCAGGCCTATGGGGCGCCAGTCCAGGCATGCACCTGCCCCATTTTAGGGCCCACCTCCCCCCTTAAAGAGCTATAAGATGTATTATGTGCAGCTCTGGCACCTTCTTGGGGTAGAACAGTGCTCATATTGATAGCGTCCCAGCTTTGTCACCCGCCATCTAAAAAATTCATTTCTTGGTAGTGTTGAGCTGAAATTTTGCCATAGGTCTGTGGCAAAAATCAATATCCACCTTTATAAATTTTCCCAGAATTTTTTCAGAGGTCGGGAGTATTTTTGTTTTTATGTGTTTCCTACCATCTGAAAATCCAAGGAAACATAATCGCATGAAAATAGGAACCACGGCCCGGAATGACCCCGAAATTCGACGGCTGGCAGCCTCACCTAAAAATAATGAGGCTGGATTTTATATAGCTGTGATTGGTTTCACAGTGGGAAAAGCACGACGTTTTCTTGAGCAGGGGATGCGCGGAAAAACCGGCAGCGCGCGGCGTAGGTTTATGCTGCGCGGGCCAGCGGAGGAGCCCCGGGAGGAAGATAACTCTCAGTTTGACTTTCACGGTCTTGGCCTCCCCTCACCACCAATGGCAGGGCCTCTAATCCCCACCCATCAGAAGTTGTAGCCGATAGGGCAGTGATTTGAACCGACGACCGTCGGGTAATCGCACCGGCCGACTGCGGGGAGGAAGAGATCTCTTCTTCCAAGTTAGCGGAACAACACATCTGGGAGGTGTATGTTTTGAATAAGGGCAGAGAATTGATACGTGGACTCGTTGCGGGCAGCTCGCAGCTGCATAGTGGGCCTCCAGCTGGCACAATGATCCGCGACTGCCGATTTTTCCGACGGTTGCCGATTTGTCTGAACAGACCCCTCGTTCTGTTCCGCGCTGCCAGAGTTCCAACACTGCCTGCTGTGTCTGAACCAGCCGCAAATGTTTCAGTCAGCTGCGTCCCCTCGACTGAATCTTTTCCTGCCTGGGCACTGGACAGGTACCAGCGTTCCAGCCAGGTTCGTCTTCACCTCAAAATCTGCGCTTGCCGATTTCTCCTAAACCGTACGGTCGGCTACTGCTGCACAAAATGCCGCTCTTGTGCCGATTTTTCCCACTTGGTTGGGCATCGCTGTTTTTTTTTTTTTTTTTTTTTTTACCGCTGCCCCTGCCCCAGCGCTGTGCCTAGGTCCCCCCAGTCGTTCGTCGTCACGCCTAGGACTATAAACAGGGTCCGGACCTCCTATCGTCCAGCACGGCTTGCCCCGATTCTGCCGTACTTCGCCGATTTCGTCGGCGCATGCACGCGTCGATTCCAGCACTGGGCCCCCCCCCCCCCCCTCGCTGTGTCTGTAACAGCCCATGCTTCGTCAGAGCATCCCCTTGCGGAATTTTCCTGCCTGGCCTGGACAGCCCAGCGTACAGCCCATGTTCGTCAAAAAATCTGCGCTGCAGATTTTTTGGATGTGGGGGCATCGCTGCCGCTGCCCCAGCGCATGTGATTAGGCCCCCAGTCATTTTCGTCACGCATAGGACTTTAAACAGTCCAGACTTATCGCCAGCACCGGCTGCCGATTCTGCCGACTTTGCCGATTTCGTTGGCGCTGCCGATTCCAGCAACTGCCGCTGTGTATGAACAAGGCCACTGCTTCTGCAGCGATTTCCCTTGACGAATTTTCCTGCTTGGCCTGGGAAGACCAGCGTCCAGCCCCATGTTCGTCAAAAAATCTGCGCTGCCGTTTTTTCCCGCTGTGGGCAATCCGCAATGCCGCTTGCCCCAGCGCAGGTGCCTAGGCCCCCAGTCTTTTTCGTCACGGCATAGGACTATAAACAGTCGGGACTCATCGCCAGCTCCGGCTGCCGATTCTGCCGACTTCGCCGATTTCGTCGGCGCTGCCGATTCCAGCACTGCCCGCTGTGTCTGAACAGCCCTGCTTCGTCAGCGCATCCCCTTGACGAATTTTCCTGCCTGGCTGGACAGCCCAGCGTCCAGCCCATGTTCGTCAAAAAATCTGCGCTGCCGATTTTTCCCGCTGTGGCATCGCTGCCGCTTGCCCCAGTGCGTGCCTAGGCCCCCAGTCTTTTTCGTCACGCTAGGACTATAAACAGTCCAGACTCATCGCCAGCACCGGCTGCCGATTCTGCCGATATTCGCGATTTTTCGCGCTGCGATTCCAGCACTGCGCTGTGTT
>JAQIZT010000090.1:40000-42487 GCA_029228515.1 Populus alba x Populus x berolinensis | reverse complement strand
CCGCGGATAAGCAGCCCCAACGCGCCCAACGGCTTGGAGCGGGTCACAGGGACGGTGGCCGGAATCGGGTCGTCGCCGGCCGGAAAACGGGTCATCGATGGCGGCGTTACTTCGGGCCATGAGGCCCCCCACGTTAGTCCGAGTATAGCAGCAGCCCACAAATCCCCCGCGGCAGGCCTATGGGCGCCAGCCAGCGCGCCCCATGGCCAGTCAGGGGGCACCCCCCTAAAGAGCTATAAGTGTTATTGCAGCTCTGGCAGGGGTAGACACTACTAGGTCCCAGCTGTCACCCCCCCTCTAAAAAATTCATTTCTTGGTATTTTGAGCTGAAATTTTGCACATAGGCTGGCAAAAATCCAATCCAACTTTATAAATTTTCCCAGATTTTTTCGAGGTCGGGAAGTATTTTATTTTATTTTCCTACCATTAAAAATCAAGGAAATACGCAAAAATAGGAACCGGCCCGGAATGACCCCAAATTTGGCTGGCAGCCTCACAAAAATATGGCTGATTTTACTGGATTGGTTTCATGTGGAACGCACGACGTTTTCTTGGCGGGATGCGAGAAAACCGGCAGCGCGCATGCGCGGCCAGCGACGTCGGGCTGGCCCCAGCAGCGCCTAGCCTCTCCCGCGCGGGGGGCAGGCAAGAGCGCAGCTGCCCCGGGCCCGAAGGCAGCCCCCCCGCGGGCAAGATAGCAAGCCAGCAGGGGCTGTCCGCGCTGCCGATATTTCCCACCGCTGGCATCGCTGCCGCTGCCACGGGCCCGAAGGCAGCCCCCCGCGGGCAAGATAGCAAGCCAGCAGGGGCTGTCCGCGCTGCCGATATTTCCCACCGCTGGCATCGCTGCCGCTGCCCCGGGCCCGAAGGCAGCCCCCGCGGGCAAGATAGCAAGCCAGCAGGGGCTGTCCGCGCTGCCGATATTTCCCACCGCTGGCATCGCTGCCGCTGCCACGGGCCCGAAGGCAGCCCCCCCGCGGGCAAGATAGCAAGCCAGCAGGGGCTGTCCGCGCTGCCGATATTTCCCACCGCTGGCATCGCTGCCGCTGCCCCGGGCCCGAAGGCAGCCCCCCCGCGGGCAAGATAGCAAGCCAGCAGGGGCTGTCCGCGCTGCCGATATTTCCCACCGCTGGCATCGCTGCCGCTGCCACGGGCCCGAAGGCAGCCCCCCCGCGGGCAAGATAGCAAGCCAGCAGGGGCTGTCCGCGCTGCCGATATTTCCCACCGCTGGCATCGCTGCCGCTGCCACGGGCCGAAGGCAGCCCCCCGCGGGCAAGATAGCAAGCCAGCAGGGGCTGTCCGCGCTGCCGATATTTCCCACCGCTGGCATCGCTGCCGCTGCCACGGGCCCGAAGGCAGCCCCCCCGCGGGCAAGATAGCAAGCCAGCAGGGGCTGTCCGCGCTGCCGATATTTCCCACCGCTGGCATCGCTGCCGCTGCCACGGGCCCGAAGGCAGCCCCCCCGCGGGCAAGATAGCAAGCCAGCAGGGGCTGTCCGCGCTGCCGATATTTCCCACCGCTGGCATCGCTGCCGCTGCCACGGGCCCGAAGGCAGCCCCCCCGCGGGCAAGATAGCAAGCCAGCAGGGGCTGTCCGCGCTGCCGATATTTCCCACCGCTGGCATCGCTGCCGCTGCCCCGGGCCCGAAGGCAGCCCCCCGCGGGCAAGATAGCAAGCCAGCAGGGGCTGTCCGCGCTGCCGATATTTCCCACCGCTGGCATCGCTGCCGCTGCCACGGGCCCGAAGGCAGCCCCCCGCGGGCAAGATAGCAAGCCAGCAGGGGCTGTCCGCGCTGCCGATATTTCCCACCGCTGGCATCGCTGCCGCTGCCACGGGCCCGAAGGCAGCCCCCCGCGGGCAAGATAGCAAGCCAGCAGGGGCTGTCCGCGCTGCCGATATTTCCCACCGCTGGCATCGCTGCCGCTGCCACGGGCCCGAAGGCAGCCCCCCCGCGGGCAAGATAGCAAGCCAGCAGGGGCTGTCCGCGCTGCCGATATTTCCCACCGCTGGCATCGCTGCCGCTGCCACGGGCCCGAAGGCAGCCCCCCGCGGGCAAGATAGCAAGCCAGCAGGGGCTGTCCGCGCTGCCGATATTTCCCACCGCTGGCATCGCTGCCGCTGCCCCGGGCCCGAAGGCAGCCCCCCCGCGGGCAAGATAGCAAGCCAGCAGGGGCTGTCCGCGCTGCCGATATTTCCCACCGCTGGCATCGCTGCCGCTGCCACGGGCCCGAAGGCAGCCCCCCCGCGGGCAAGATAGCAAGCCAGCAGGGGCTGTCCGCGCTGCCGATATTTCCCACCGCTGGCATCGCTGCCGCTGCCACGGGCCCGAAGGCAGCCCCCCCGCGGGCAAGATAGCAAGCCAGCAGGGGCTGTCCGCGCTGCCGATATTTCCCACCGCTGGCATCGCTGCCGCTGCCCCGGGCCCGAAGGCAGCCCCCCGCGGGCAAGATAGCAAGCCAGCAGGGGCTGTCCGCGCTGCCGATATTT
>JAQIZT010000090.1:25000-27500 GCA_029228515.1 Populus alba x Populus x berolinensis | reverse complement strand
GGCCCTCAGGCCCCCAGGCCCCCAGGCCCCACCAGCGCCCCAGCCCCACGCCCCAACGCCCCAGCCGCACCCAGCGCGGGCGCGGGCGGAGCGCGCGCCAAGCTGCGCAGACGCTATGTGTATTTTTTATAGGGGCGGTGGTCGAATCGGGTCGTCGCCGGCCGGAAAAACGGGTCTATCGATGGGCGGCGTTAATACTTCGGCCGTGTAGGCCCCCCCACGTGAGTCCGAGCGTAGCAGCAGCCCCCCCTGCGGCAGGCCGTAAATGGCGCCACCAGCGCGCTCCCATGGCCACCCCCCTTGGGGGGGGGGGGGGGGGGGGGGTGAAATAGACTATAAGTGTTAATTGCAGCTCTGGCAGGGTAGACACTACTAGGTCCCAGCTGTCACCCCCCCCTCTAAAAAATTCATTTCTTGGTAATTTTAGAGCTGAAATTTTGTCACATAGGTTGGGCAAAAATCCAATCCAACCTTTATAAATTTTCCCAGATTTTTTCGAGGTCGGGAAAGTATTTTTTTTTATTTTCCTACCATGAAAAATCAAGGAAATACGCCAAAAAATAGGAACACTGGCCCGGAATGACCCCCAAAATTCGGCCTGTGCAGCCTCACAAAAATATGGCTGATTTTACTGGATTGGTTTCACGTGGAAAGCACGACGTTTTCTTTGCGGGATGCGGGAAAACCGGCAGCGCGCATGCGCGGCCAGCGGAGGAGCCCGGAAAACTCTTGCTTTCACGGTCTTGGCCTCCCCTCACCACCATGGCCGGCCTCTAATCCCCCCCATCAGCATTGTAGCCGATAGGGCAGTGATTTGAACGACGCCGCCCCGGTAATCGCACCCGCCGACGCGGGGAGGAAGAGATCTCTTCTTCAAGATAGCGAACAACACATCGGGAGTTATGTTGATAGGCAGAGAATTGAATGACTCGTTGCGGCAGCCAGCTGATAGGGCCTCCAGCTGCACAAATCCGCGCTGCCGATTTTTCCGACGTTGCCGATTTGTCTGAACAGCCCCTCGTTCGTCCGCGCTGCCGATTCCAACACTGCCTGCTGTGTCTGAACAGCCCCTGTTTCGTCAGCGCGTCCCACCTCGACGAATTTTTCCTGCCTGGCCTGGACAGCCCAGCGTCCAGCCCTGTTCGTCACCAAATCTGCGCTGCCGATTTTCCCCGACGGGCCCCAGCTGCACAAATCCGCGCTGCCGATTTTTCCCACTGTTGGCATCGCTGCCAGCTGCCCCCTGCCCAGCGTGTGCCTAGGCCCCCAGTCGTTTTCCGTCACGCCTAGGACTATAAACAGTCCGGACTCATCGCCAGCACCGGCTGCCGATTCTGCCGACTATCGCCGATTTCGTCGGCGCCACTAGGCCGATTCCAGCACTGCCCGCTGTGTCTGAACAGCCCTCGCTGCTTCGTCAGCGCATCCCACTTGAACGAATTTTCCTGCCTGGCCTGGACAGCCCAGCGTCCAGCCCATAGTTTCGTCAAAAAATCTGCGCTGCCTGATTTTTTTTCCCCCGCTGTGGGCTAAATCGCTGCCGCTAGGCACCAGCGCGTGCCTAGGCCCCCAGTCTTGTTCGTCACAGCCTAGGACTATAAACAGTCCAGACTCAATCGCCAGCACCCGGCTGCCGAATTTTCTGCCGACTTTTGCCCGATTTCGTCGGCGCTGGCCGATTCCAGCATCTACAGTGCCACGCTGTGTCTGAACAGCCCCTGCTTCGTCAGCGCAATCCCCTTGACAAATTTTCCTGCCCTGGCCTGGAACAAGCCCAGCGTCCCAGCCCATGTTCGTCAAAAAAAGCTGCGCTGCCAGATTTATTTCTTCTCCGCTGTGGGCATCGCTGACCAAGCTAGCCGAACCAGCGCCGTGCCTAGGGCCCCCAGTCTTTTTTCGTCACGCCCTAGGACCTATAAACAAATCCGGACTCCAATCGCCAGCACCGGCTGCCGATTCTGCCGACTTTCGCCGAATTTCGGTCGGCGCTTTCGCCGATATCCCAGCACTGGGGGCATGCCCGCTGTGTCTGAACAAGCCCCCTAGCTTCGTCATGCCAGCATCCCCTTGACGAATTTTCCTGCCTGGCCTGGACTAGCCCAGCGTCCAGCCCAATGTTTTCGTCAAAAAAATCGTCTGGCGCTGCCAGATTTTTTTCCCCAGGCTGTGGGCATCGCTGCCGGCTGCCTCACCCAGCGCTGTGCCTAGGCCTCCCAGACTTTTTCGTCACGCCTAGGACTATAAACATTCCAGACTCATCGCCAGCACCGGCTGCCGATTCTGCCGAACTTTGCCGATTTCGTCGGCGCTGGGCCGATTCCAGCTCTGCCCGCTGTGTCTGAACAGCCCCTGCTTCGTCCAGCGCATCCCCTTGACGAATTTTTCCTGCCTGGCCTGGACAGCCCAGCGTCCAGGCCCCATGTTCGTCAAAAAATCTGCGCTGCCGATTTTTTCCCGCTGTGGGCATCGCTGCCGCTGCTGCCACCAGCGCGTGCCGTAG
>JAQIZT010000090.1:10000-20000 GCA_029228515.1 Populus alba x Populus x berolinensis | reverse complement strand
AGCGCGCGGGAGACCTAGTATCCGCCCCCGCCCTCGACGAGCAGAGGGGTGATGGGGCGACGATTGCGTGAAACCCAGGCAGACGTGCCCTAGAACAGGAGGCCTTTTTTCCACTATTTTTTTTTTTTTTTTTTTTTTAGGGCGCAACTTGCGTTCAAAGTCTCGATGGTTCACGGGATTCTGCAATTCAACACCAAGTTATCGCATTTCGCTAAGTTCTTCTTCGATGACGAGAGCACCCCCCAGAGATATACCGTTAGCCTGAGAGTCGTTTAGATTATCACCAGAAGAAGGCGAGCCCCCGACGCCGAGGCTACGGGGGCGCGCTTTGATACTCAATTTCCGTGGCGCTTCTGGCGCGGGGGTACCTGTGTGATGCGATTGAGAGCCGCGCAGGGCGCTGGAGACGCGTCCCTCCACGGCCCGCGAGGACGCGAGGGGCGGGTGCCCCCCTGAGCCCGGCTTGTCATGCCACGGGTTCGCGGGTCGTTCTGCTAGGAAGGTTTCGACAAGGATCCTTCCGCAGGTTCACCTACGGGAAACCTTGTTACGAATTATACTTCCTCTAAATGATAAGGTTCAGTGGACTTCTCGCGGACGGTTGCCGGCGGCGAACCGCAACGTCGCCGCGATCCGAACACTTCACGGGACCATTCCAATCGGTAGGAGCGACGGGCGGTGTGTACTAGGGGCTAGGGACGTAGTCAAAGCGAGCAGATGACTCGCGCTTACTAGGAATTCCTCGTTGAAGACCATAAAATTGCTATGATCTATCCCCATCCGGATGAAATTTCAAAGATTACCCGGGCATGTCGGCAAAGGCTATAGACTCGTTGATTACATCAGTGTAGCGCGCGTGCAATTGGCCCAGAACATCTAAGGGCATCAAAGAAATGTTTTCTGCCCTCAAACTTCCTTGGCATGGAAGGCTTAGTCCCTCTTAGAAGCTGGCCGCGGAGGGTCACCTCCGACATAGCTAGTTAGCAGGCTGAGGTCTCGTTCGTTATCGGAATTAACAAGACAAAATCGCTCCACCAACTAAGATCGGCCATGACACCACCACCCATTAAATCAAGAATGATGCTATTCAGTCTGTCATTCTCTTACTATGTCTGGTACTGGTAAGTTTCCCCGTGTTGGAGTCAAAATTAAGCCGCAGGCTCCACTCCTGGGGTTGCACTTCCGTCAATTCCTTTATGTTTCAGCCTTGCGACCTTACTCCCCCCAGAACCAAAAAACTTTGATTTCTCATAAGGTGCTGGCGGAGTCCTAGAAGAAACATCCGCCTAATCCCTGGTCGGAATCGTTTATGGTTGAGACTAGGACGGTATCTGATCGTTTAGGAGCCCCCAACTTTCGTTCTTGATTAATGAAAACATCCGTGGCAAATGCTTTTCGCAGTTGTTCGTCTTTTCATAAATCCAAGAATTTACCCTTTGAATTATGAAATACGAATGCCCCCGACTGTCCCTGGTTATCATTTCTCCGATCCCGAAGGCCAAACACAATAGGTTCGAAAAACCTATGATGTTATCCCATGCTAATGTTATTCCAGAGCGTAGGCTTGCTTTGAGCACTCTTATTTCTTCAACGTAACAGCACCGGTGGCACGACCCGGCCAGTTAAGGCCAGGAGCGCATCGCCGGTAGAAGGGACGAGGCGACCGGTGCACACCTGAGGCGGACCGGCCGACCCAACCCAAAGTCAAACCTACGAGCTTTTTTAACTGCAACAACTTAAATATACGCTATTGGAGCTGGAATTTACGCGGCTGCTGGCACCAGACTTGCCCTACAATGGGATCCTCGTTAAGGGATTTAGAATTGTACTCATTCCAATTACCAGACTCGATGAGCCCGGTATTGTTATATATTGTCACTACCTCCCCGTGTCAGGATTGGGTAATTTGCGCGCCTGGATGCCTTCCTTGGATGGTTGGTAGCCGTTTTTTTTTTGCTCAGGCTCCCTCTCCGGAATCGAACCCTAATTCTCCGTCACCCGTCACCCACCATGGTAGGCCTCTTATCCTACCATAGAAAAGTTGATAGGGCAGAAAATTGAATGATGCGTCGCCAGCACGATGGCCGTGCGGATCCGTCGAGTTATCATGAATCATCAGAGCAACGGGCAGAGCACGCTTCGACCTTTTTCTCTAATAAATGCGTCCCTTCCAGAAGTCGGGGTTTGTTGCACGTATTAGCTCTAGAATTAATACAGGTTATCCGAGTCGCAAATTACCATCAAACATACTATAACTGAATTTAATTGAGCCATTCGCAGTTTCACAGTCTGAATTAGTTCTTACTTACACATGCCTGGCTTAATCTTTGAGACAAGCATATGACTACTGGCAGGATCAACCAGGTAGCATTCCTTGGCGACACCACGACCGCCACGATCCCCGGCGCCGATGAGACGAGGGGCCGAGACGGGCGAGGAAGTCGTTCTTATCGAGCACGGAGCGGCTCGAACGGGACGGTCGCAGGGCGGGTGGCCCCCGCGACGGCA
This sequence comes from Populus alba x Populus x berolinensis, assembly GCA_029228515.1. Classification (NCBI taxonomy): domain Eukaryota; kingdom Viridiplantae; phylum Streptophyta; class Magnoliopsida; order Malpighiales; family Salicaceae; genus Populus; species Populus alba x Populus x berolinensis. The sequence continues at coordinate 17,492 of JAQIZT010000090.1, read as the reverse complement.
TCGCATTCCGCATCCGAAAAGCACGGAAGCGACAGCACGTGGGCCAGTTCGGCGGGATTCCGCTCGAATGGATCACGGGCGCCGATGCTACTTGGTTCGCCCCGCGCCCCCGGGGAGGCGCGCGGCGGTGTGGGACAAGCTTCACATTCAAATTCCACCGATGTGGGTACGCAGCACGGAAACCCGGCCTCGACGCCAAGGCACCATGGCCCTTGGGCCAGAGTGATGGGGGCAGCAGGCCGACAGTTCAGGTGCACAAGAACGGAGCCTGCCGACACGGACAGCCCTATTACCGATCATGCAGACTCTGCGTTCACGCGACAACAATCCCGACGAGCGAACCACGGCCACGAGGGCAAGTGGAATCACCAGAGAGTGATCGTGCCCGCACCGCTGGACGCGAAAGTGATATCCGAGGGACAAGCATCACGCCGCTGGGGGACGCGAAGGATCTCGAAGGGACAAGCAACACAGCCGCGGGAGGGAGACGGGGGATCACGAAGGGACACGCATCAAGACGCGGGGGTGCGGCGGATCTCGAAGGGACAGGCCGCGGGGGGGAGCAACGGGGACATTCATTCGGGGGGGCATCTGCCTCAGCTGGAAAGTCGGAGGCCAGGGCTCGGCAGAGGTCAACATCGCGCTAGGAGCTTGGGGATGGCGAGGAGAAGCCAGCACCTTGGCAGGGAGCGCCGCAACATGAATGCAGCAAGCCCACGCGGTACAGCTCTCATCGCAATCCCCAAGCTCGGCGGTCCGCACCTGACACGTCGGTCCAGGCCTCCAGCTTGCGAGCTACAGGCTGCCGGGCCTCCGCTGCCGTGAACGTCACGCCATAGCCGTTGGGCGCGTTGGGGCTGCCAGCACCTTGGCACGAGGGGAATCCTGTTAAGGAACCACACCCGAGACCGCGGATAAGCAGTGCACCTAACGCGCCCTAACGGCTTGGAGAGGGTCACGGCAGCGGTGGCCGGTATCGGGACGTCCGCCGTTACGTAGCTCCCAAGACGGTTGGGCTGAGTTGGGGCTGCCAGCACCTTGGCAAGAGGGGAATCCTGTTAAGGCCCCACGCCCGAGGACCGCGGATATGCAGCCCCATCCGCGCCCAACGGCTTGGAGGGGTGACGGGAAGGGATTCCGGCCACCGCCACCGGGACGTCGCGGCAAGCTGAGAGGCGCGCGTCGGCTGCCAGCACCTTGGAACGTGCGCGGCTTGTTAAGGGCCCCACGCCCAACGCAGCGGATAAGCAGCCCCAACGCGCCCATCGGCTTGGAGCGGGTACCGGGGGACGGTGGCCGGATTCGTGACAGTCGCGCACAAGAAGTTTGGGGCGCGTTGGGGCTGCCTATTGGTGTGGCACGAGCGCTGGAAAATCAGAGTGCGTGCTGCGCCCGCAGCCGCGGATAAGTGCACCTACCGCGCCCAACGGCTTGGAGCGGGTCACAGGGACGGTGGCCGGTATTGGGTCGTCGCCGGCCGGAATACGGGTCATCGATGGGCGGCGTTACTTAGGGCCATGTGGCCCCCCACGGTAGTCAGAGTATTGCAGCAGCCCACAATATCCCCCGCGGCTGGGCCTATGGGCGCCAGCCAGCGCGCCCCATTGGACAGTCAGGGGGCTCCCCCTTAAGAGCTATTAAGTGTTATTGCAGCTCTGGCAGGGGTAGGACACTACTAGGTTCCCATGCTGTCACCACCCCTCTAAATAAATTCATATCTTGGATATTTTTGAGCTGAAATTTTGCACATAGGCTGGCAAAATTCCAATTCCAACTTTATAAATTTTGCCCAGATTTTTTCGAGGTCGGGAAGTTTTTTCTTTTATTTTCCTACCATTAAAATCAAGGAAATAAGCAAAATTAGGAACCGGCACGGAATGACCCCAAAATTTGGCTGGCAGCCTCACAAAAATATGGCTGATTTTACTGGATTGGTTTTCATGTGGAACGCACGACGTTTTCTTGGCGGGATGCGAGAAAATCCTGGGCAGAGCGCATGCGCGGCCAGCGTGTCGGGCTTGGCCCTGCAGCGCCTTGCCTCTCCCGCGCGGGGGCAGGCAATAGAGCGCAGCTGCCCCGGGCCCGAAGAAGCCAACACGCGGGCAAGATAGCAAGCCAGAGGGTGTCCGCGCTGCACGTTATTTCCCACCGCTTGGCTTCGCTGAAGCCTGCCACGGGGCCCGAATGGCAGACCCCCCCGCTCGGGGCTAGATAGCATGAAGCAGGGGATGTTCCGCGCTGCCTATAGTTTCCCACCGCTGGCATAGCTGCCGCTGCCACGGGCCCGAAGGCAGCACCCCCGCGGGCAAGATAGCAAGCCAGCAGGGGATGTCCGGCGATGCCGATTTTTCCCACCGCTGGCATCTTGCCGCTGCCACGGGCCGAAGGCAGCCCCCCGGAGGGCTAGTAGCAAGACTGCAGGGGCGGTGCGCGCTGACGATAATTTCCACCCGATGCATCGCTGCCGCTTGCTCGGGCCCGAAGGCAGACCCCCGCGCGGCATGATAGCAAGCCAGCAGGGGCTGTCCGCGCTGCCGATATTTACCACAGCTGGCATCGCTGCCGCTGCCACGGGCCCGAAGGCAGCCCCCCCGCGGGCATCGGATAGCAAGCCAGCAGGGGCTGTCCGCGCATTGCCGATATTCCCACCGTGGGCATCGCTTGCCGCTGCACGGGCCGAATGGCAGAACACCCGCGGCAAGATAGCAAGCCTGCAGGGGCTGTAGCGCATGCCGTTATTTTCCCACCGCTGGCATCGCTGCCGCTGCCAACGGGCCCGAAGGCAGGGCCCCCCCCCCGAGGGGCAAGATAGCAAGCCTGCAGGGGCTGTCCGCGCTGCGATATTTCCCACCGCTGGCATCGCTGCCGCTGCCCCGGGCCCGAAGGCAGCACCCCCGAGGGCAAGATAGCAAGCCAGCAGGGGCTGTCCGCGCTGCCGATTTTTCCCCACCGCTGGCTTCGCTGCCCGCTGCCACGGGCCCGAAGGCAGCCCCCCCGCGGGCAAGATAGAAAGCCAGAAGGGGCTGTACCGCGCTGACGTTATTTCCCAAACGCTACGGCATCGCTGCAGCTGCCCCGGGACCGAAGGCTGCCCCCCCGCGGGCAAGATAGCAAGCAAGCAGGGGCTGTCCGCGCTGCCGATATTTCCCACCGCTGGCATCGCTGCCGCTTGCCACGGGCCCGGAAGGGCAGCCCCCCCGCGGCAGTAGAAGAAGAAGGGGCTGTCAGCGATGCCGATATTTACCACCGATGGCATCGCTGCCGTGCCAAGGGCCCGAAGCAGCCCCCCCGAGGGTCAAGATAGCAAGCCAAGCAGGGGCTGTCCGCGCTGCCGATATTTCCCACCGCTGGCATCGCTGCCGCTGCCACGGGCCCGAAGGCAGTCCCCCGCGGGCAAGATAGCAAGCCAGCAGGGGCTGTCCGCGCTGCCGTTTTTTCCCACCGTTGGCATCGCTGCCGCTGCCAAGGGCCCGAAGCAGCCCCCCCGCGGGCAAGATAGCAAGCCAGCGGGGGATGTCCGCGCTGCCGATATTTCCCACCGCTGGCATCGCTGCCGCTGCCACGGGCCCGAACGGCAGGCCCCCCGCGGGCAAGATTGCAAGCCAGCAGGGGCTGTCCGCGCTGACGATATTTTCCCACCGAATGGCATCGCTGCACCGCTGCCCCGGGCCCGAAGGCAGCCCCCCCGAGGGCATGATAGCAAGCCTGCAGGGGCTGTCCGCGCTGCCGATTTTTCCCACCGCTGGCATCGCTGCCGCTGCCTAGGGCCCGAAGGCAGCCCCCCCGCGGGCAAAATAGCAAGCCAGCAGTGGCTGTCGCGCTGACGATATTTACACACGCTTGGCATCGAGGGGGGGGGGGGGCGGGGGGGGGGTGGGGGGGGGGGGGGGGGGGTTGCCGCTGCCCCGGGCCGAGGCTGCCACAGACGGGCAAGATATAGCAACCAGAGGGGATGTCAGCGCTGCCGATATTTCCCACCGACTAGGCATCGCTGCCGCTGCCACGGGCCCGAAGGGCAGCCCCCACGCGGGCAAGATAGCAAGCCAGCAGGGGCTGTCCGCGCTGCCGATATTTCCCACCGATGGCATCGATGCCGAGGCCCCGGGACCGAAAGGCAGCCCCCCCGCGGGCAATATAGGAAAGCAGCAGGGGCTGTCCGCGCTGCAGATATTTCCCAACGCTGGCATCGCTGACCGCTGCCACGGGCCCGAAGGCAGCCCCCCCGCGGGCAAAGTTAGCATGCCTGCTGGGGCTGTACGAGCTGACGATATTTTCCCACCCGATGGCATCGCTGCCGCTGCACCGGGCCCGACGGCAGCCCCCCCGCGGGGACAAGATAGAACAGCCAGAAGGGGCGGTCCCCGGCGCTCAGCCCACGTTGCAGTGAGCCTACCCCCTAGACGAATTTTCCCCCCCCCCCCCCCCCCACCCTACCCCCCTTGACCAGGCATCGGCCCAGCCCAAGCGTTCCAGCCCGTGTTCGTCAACAAATCTGGCGTCTGCCGATTTTCCGCGACGGGCCTCCAGCAGGGATTTACCGCGCTGCCGATTTTTCCCACTGTTGTTATCGCTGCCGCTGCCCCAGCGTTGTGCCTAGCCTCACCCGCGCGGGGGGCAGGCAAAGAGCGCAGGGTGGCCAGGGCCCCGAAGGCAGCCCCCCCCCCGCGGGGTATAGATTAGCAAGGGAGCTGGGGCTGTCCCCGCCTGTCAGCCCCCGTTTGCGCAGGCGCGGGAGGGGAACACACTGCGCCGCGCGCGCGCGCGGCCCAATCGCCCAAGAAGCCAAGGGGCCCCCAAGGGCCCCAGGCCCTCAGGCCCCAGGCCCCAGGCCCCTGCTGCCCCAGGGCCCCTAGCCGCCCCAGCGCCTCCAGCTAGCGGGCGCCGGGACGCGGAGCCTTGCCGCGTGCGCTGGCCGCAGCGCGTGTGATTTTTAATAGGGCGGATCGTCGGGAAGCGGGTCCGTCGACCGGCCGGAAATACGGGTCATCGATGGCGGGCGTTATCTTTCGGGCCGTGAGGCCCCCCACGTTTAGTGTCCGAGCGTTAGCAGCAGCCCCCGCGGCAGGGCCTATGGGCGCCAGCCAGCAGCGCCCCGATGGCCACCCCCCCTAAAGTGCTATAAGTGTTTTGCAGCTCTGGGCTAGGGGTAGACACTACTAGGTCCCAGCTGTACCCCCCCCTCTAAAAAATTCATTTCTATCGGGTATTTTGAAGCTGAACATTTTGCACATAGGTTGGCATTAAAATCCAATCCACCTTTATAAATTTTCCCAGATTTTTTCGAGGTCGGGAAGTATTTTTTTTTTATTTTCCTACTAATTGAAAATCAAGGAAATACGTCCAAAAAAATAGGATCGGCCCGGAATGAACCCCAAAATTCGGCTGGCAGCCTCACAAAAATATGTGCTGGATTTTACTGGATTGGGTTTCACGTGGAAAGCACGGACGTTTTCTTGGCGGGATGCGGGAAAATCGGCAGCTTGTTATTCGGCGCCTAATGCCGCGACGGCCTCGCGGAGGGGCCCCGGGAAAACTCCTTGCTTTCACGGTCTTGGCCTTTCCCCCTCACCACCATGGCAGGCCTCTAAAAAATTTTTTTTTTTTTATTTTTTCCACCCCCCCCTATCAGCAGTTGTAGCTCCGATAGGGCAGTGATTTGAACGAACGCCGTCGGGTAATCGGCACTCCGGCCGACGCGGGGAGGAAGATATCCTCTTCTTCCAAGATAGCGAAACAACACCATCGGGAGTTATGTTGATAGGCGCAGAGTTTTGAATGACTCGTGCGGGCAGCCAGCTGATAGGGCCTCCAGCTGCACAAATCCGCGCTGCCGATTTTTCCGACGTTGCCGATTTGTCTGAAACAGCCCCTCGTTCGTCCGCGCTGCCGATTCCAACACTGCCTGCTGTGTCTGAACAGCCCCTGTTTCGTCAGCGCGTTCCCTCGACGAATTTTCCTGCCTGGCCTGGACAGCCCAGCGTCCAGCCCGTGTTCGTCCCAAATCTGCGCTGCCGATTTTCCCCGACGGGCTCCAGCTGCACAAATCCGCGCTGCCGATTTTTCCCACTGTTTGGCATCGCTGCCGCTGCCCCTGCCCCAGCGTGTGCCTAGGCCCCCAGTAGTTTTCGTAACGCCTAGGACTATAAACAGTCCGGACTCATCGCCAGCACCGGCTGCCGATTCTGCCGACTTCGCCGATTTCGTCGGCGCTGACGATTCCAGCACTGCCCGCTGTGTTGAACAGCCCCTGCTTCGTCAGCGCATCCCCTTGACGAATTTTCCTGCCTGGCCTGGACAGCCCAGCGTCCAGCCCATGTTCGTCAAAAAATCTGCGCTGCCGATTTTTCCCGCTGTGGGCATCGCTGACGCTGCCCCAGCGTGTGCCTAGGCCCCCAGTCTTTTTCGTCACGCCTAGGACTATAAAAAGTCCGGACTCATCGCCAGCACCGGCTGCCGATTCTGCCGACCTTTGCCGATTTCGGGGGGTTCAGGCGGCTGCCGATTCCAGCACTGCCCGCTGTGTCTGAACAGCCCCTGCTTCGTTCAGCGCATCCCCTTGACGAATTTTTCACCTGACTCGGCCTGGACAGTCCCCGTGTGAGCGTTCCAGCCCATGTTCGTCAAAAAATTCTGCGCTTGCCGATTTTTTCCCGCTGTGGGCATCGCTGCCGCTGCCCCATGCGCCCGTGCCTAGGCCCCCAGTCTTTTTCGTTCACGCTAGGGACTATAAAACAGTACAGACTCTCATCGCCACTAGAGCACACGGCTTGCCGGATTCTGCCGACTTCGCCGATTTCGTCAGGCTCGACGCTGCCCGGATTCCAGCACTGCCCGCTGTGTCTGAACAGCCCCTGCTTCGTCAGCGCATCCCACTTGACGAATTTTCCTGCCTGGCCTGGACAGCCCAGCGTCCAGCCCATGTTCTGTTACAAAAAATCTGCGCTGTCCGATTTTTCCCGCTGTTGGCATCGCTGCCGCTGCCCCAGCGCGTGCCTAGGCCCCCAGTCTTTTTCGTTCACGCCTAGGACTCATAAACAGTCCCGGACTCATCGCCATGCACCGGCTGCCCGAATTCTGCCGACCTTCGACCTGATTTTCCGTCGGCGCTTGCCGATTCACTAGACTCTGCCCGCGATGTGTCTGGAACAGCCCCTGCCTTCGTCAGCGCCATCCCCTTGACGAATTTTTCCTGCCTGGCCTGGACAGCCCAGCGTCCTGCCCATGTTCGTCAAAAAATCTGCGCTATGCCGATATTTTCCCACTGTGGGGCATCGCTGCCAGCTTGCTTACCCCAAGCGAGTGCCTAGGCCCCCAGTTCGTTTTTCGTCAAAGCCTAGGACTATAAAAGTCCATTCCGGACTCATCGCCAGCACCGGCTGTCGGCCGATTCTGCCGGACTTCGCCCCACATTTCGGCGGCGCTGAACGATTCCAGCACTGACCGCTGTGTACTGAACAGCCCCTGCTTCGTCAGCGCATCCCCTTGACGGATT
>JAQIZT010000090.1:0-2500 GCA_029228515.1 Populus alba x Populus x berolinensis | reverse complement strand
ATAAGCAGCCCCAACGCGCCCAACGGCTTGGAGCGGGTCACGGCAGCGGTGGCCGGAATCGGGACGTCGCCGTTACGTAGCGCCAAGCCGTTGGGCGCGTTGGGGCTGCCAGCACCTTGGCACGAGGGGAATCCTGTTAAGGCCCCACGCCCGAGACCGCGGATAAGCAGCCCCAACGCGCCCAACGGCTTGGAGCGGGTGACGGGAAGGGATTCCGGCCACCGCCACCGGGACGTCGCGGCAAGCTGAGAGGCGCGCGTCGGCTGCCAGCACCTTGGAACGAGCGCGGCTTGTTAAGGCCCCACGCCCACGCCGCGGATAAGCAGCCCCAACGCGCCCAACGGCTTGGAGCGGGTCCCGGGGACGGTGGCCGGAATCGTGACGTCGCGCCAAGCCGTTGGGCGCGTTGGGGCTGCCTATTGGTTGGCACGAGCGCTGGCAAATCAGAGTGCGTGCGCGCCCGCAGCCGCGGATAAGCAGCCCCAACGCGCCCAACGGCTTGGAGCGGGTCACAGGGACGGTGGCCGGAATCGGGTCGTCGCCGGCCGGAAAACGGGTCATCGATGGCGGCGTTACTTCGGGCCATGAGGCCCCCCACGTTAGTCCGAGTATAGCAGCAGCCCACAAATCCCCCGCGGCAGGCCTATGGGCGCCAGCCAGCGCGCCCCATGGCCAGTCAGGGGGCACCCCCCTAAAGAGCTATAAGTGTTATTGCAGCTCTGGCAGGGGTAGACACTACTAGGTCCCAGCTGTCACCCCCACTCTAAAAAATTCATTTCTTGGTATTTTGAGCTGAAATTTTGCACATAGGCTGGCAAAAATCCAATCCAACTTTATAAATTTTCCCAGATTTTTTCGAGGTCGGGAAGTATTTTATTTTATTTTCCTACCATTAAAAATCAAGGAAATACGCAAAAATAGGAACCGGCCCGGAATGACCCCAAATTTGGCTGGCAGCCTCACAAAAATATGGCTGATTTTACTGGATTGGTTTCATGTGGAACGCACGACGTTTTCTTGGCGGGATGCGAGAAAACCGGCAGCGCGCATGCGCGGCCAGCGACGTCGGGCTGGCCCCAGCAGCGCCTAGCCTCTCCCGCGCGGGGGGCAGGCAAGAGCGCAGCTGCCCCGGGCCCGAAGGCAGCCCCCGCGGGCAAGATAGCAAGCCAGCAGGGGCTGTCCGCGCTGCCGATATTTCCCACCGCTGGCATCGCTGCCGCTGCCACGGGCCCGAAGGCAGCCCCCCCGCGGGCAAGATAGCAAGCCAGCAGGGGCTGTCCGCGCTGCCTATTTCCCACCGCTGGCATCGCTGCCGCTGCCCCGGGCCGAAGGCTGCCCCCCCGCGGGCAAGATAGCAAGCCAGCGGGGGCTGTCCGCGCTGCCGATATTTCCCACCGCTGGCATCGCTGCCGCTGCCACGGGCCCGAAGGCAGCCCCCCGCGGGCAAGATAGCAAGCCAGCAGGGGCTGTCCGCGCTGCCGATATTTCCCACCGCTGGCATCGCTGCCGCTGCCCCGGGCCCGAAGGCAGCCCCCCCGCGGGGCAAGATAGCAAGCCAGCAGGGGCTGTCCGCGCTGCCGATATTTCCCACGCTGGCATCGCTGCCGCTGCCCCGGGCCCGAAGGCAGCCCCCCCGCGGGCAAGATAGCAAGCCAGCAGGGGCTGTCCGCGCTGCCGATATTTCCCACCGCTGGCATCGCTGCCGCTGCCACGGGCCCGAAAGGCAGCCCCCCCGCGGCAAGATAGCAAGCCAGCAGGGGCTGTCCGCGCTGCCGATATTTCCCACCGCTGGCATCGCTGCCGCTGCCACGGGCCCGAAGGCAGCCCCCCGCGGGCAAGATAGCAAGCCAGCAGGGGCTGTCCCGCGCTGCCGATATTTCCCACCGCTGGCATCGCTGCCGCTGCCACGGGCCCGAAGGCAGCCCCCCGCGGGCAAGATAGCAAGCCAGCAGGGGCTGTCCGAGCTGATGCCGATATTTCCGCACCGCTGGCATCGCTGCCGCTGCCCCGGGCCCGAAGGAGGCCCCCCCGCGGGCAAGATAGCAAGCCAGCAGGGGCTGTCCGCGCTGCCGATATTTCCCACCGCTGGCATCGCTGCCGCTGCCACGGGCCCGAAGGCAGCCCCCCCGCGGGCAAGATAGCAAGCCAGCAGGGGCTGTCCGCGCTGCCGATATTTTTCCCACCGCTGGCATCGCTGCCGCTGCCGACGCCGCCGTCCGAATGGCAGCCCCCCCGCGGGCAAGATAGCAAGCCAGGCAGTGGCTTTCTCGCAGCTGCCCGATATTATCCCCACCGCTGGCATCGAGCTGGTCGCCAGCTGGCCACGGGCCCGAAGGCAGCCCCCCCCGCGGGCAAGATAAGCAAGCCAGCAGTGGGCTGTCCTGCGCTGCCGGAATATTGACGTCCCAAACCTGCTGGCATCGCTGCCAGCCGCCGCTGCCAAGCCGGGCCCGAAGGCAGCCCCCCCGCGGGCCAAGATAGCAAGCCAGCAGGGGCTGTC
>JAQIZT010000089.1:37500-42611 GCA_029228515.1 Populus alba x Populus x berolinensis | reverse complement strand
CCGCGGTCTCGGGTGTGGGGCCTTAACAGGATTCCCCTCAGTGCCAAGGTGCTGGCAGCCCCAACGCGCCCAACGGCTTGGCGCGACGTCACGGCAGCGGTGGCCTCTGCTGTGCTCGCAAGCTGGAGGCCTGGCCGACGTGTCTGGTCTGGTGCGGACCGCCGAGCTTGGGGATTGCGAGGAGAGCTGGTACCGCGTGGGCGTGCCGCATTTCATTTGCTGCGCTCGTGCCAAGGTGCTGCTCTCGTCTCGCCATCCCCAAGCTCCTGCGCGATGTGCGCGCTGCCGAGGCCTGGCCTCCGTCTTCCGAGCTGAGGCAGATGGCCCCCCGAATGATTGTCCCAGTTGCTCCCCCCCGCGGCCTGTCCCTTTCGAGATCCGCCGCGTCCCCCGCGTTTGTTGCGTGTCCCTTCGAGATCCCCCGCGTCCCCCGCGGCTTGTTGCTTGTCCCTTCGAGATCCTTAGCGTCCCCCCAGCGGCGTGTTGCTTGTCCCTTCGAGATCCTTTCGCGTCCAGCGGTGCGGGCACGATCTCTCTCGGTGTTTCCTTACTTGCCCTCGAGGCCGTGTAGATCGCTCGTCGGGATTGTAGTCGCGTGTACGCAGAGTCGCATGAGCGGTAATTGGGCTGTCCGTGTCGGCAGGCTCCGTGCTTGTGCACCCGAACTGTCGGCCTGCTGCCCCCATCACTCTCAGCCCAAGGCCCTCTGGGTGCCTTGCGGCGAGGCGGGGTTTCCTGGCTGCGTACCCACTGGGTTGAATTTGAATGTGAAGGCATTGAAAATGGCAGATTTGTCCCCTCTCTCGCCGCGCGCCTCCTCCCGGGGCGCGGGGGCGAACCTAGCGAGCGCGCCCGTGTTCCGTACGAGCGCGGAATCGCGCGCCGAGACACATGGCCCACGGCGCTGGGGGGGGGTCGCGTTCGTGAGCATTCTCGGATAGCGGAACGCGCGATGCGGCGCTGTGTGGGCCCTCCCGTCCCCTAGTCGGGGGGGGGGGGGGGGGTGGGGGGGGGGGGGGGGGGGGAGAGGGGGGGGGGTGGGGGGGGGGGGGAGGGGGGGCGGGTGGGGGGGGGGGGGGGGGGGAGGGAGCGAGGGGGGGGGGGGGGGGGTGGGGAGGGGGGGGGGGGGGGGGGGGGGGGGTGGGGGGGGGGGGGGGGGGGGGGTGTGGGAGGCGGGGGGGGGGGGGGGGGGGGGGGGTGGGGGGGGGGGGGGGGGGGGGAGGGGGGGGAGGGGGGGGGGGGGGGGGGGGGGGGGGGGATGGGGGGGGGGGGGGGGGGGTGGGGGGGGGGGGGGGGGGGCGGGGGGGGGCGGGGGGGGGGGGTGGTGGGGGGGGGGGGGGGGGGGGGGGGGTGGGGGTGGGGGGGGGAGGGGGTGGGGGGGTGGGGTGGGGGTACCTGTCCCGTTCGAGCCGACTCGTAGATCGATTAAGAACGGGACTTCCTCGCGGGCCTGGAGGCTCGGCCAGCCGGTGTCGTCGCATCGGCGTCGGGGATCGTGCGGTCGTGGTGTCGCCACAGGAATGCTACCTCTCTGGTTGATTCCTGCCAGTTAAATAAGAAGGTGTCATAATTGAGCGGGGATGGGCTTGTCCTCAAAGATTAACCCATGCGATGTTGTAAGTATGACCAAATTCAGACTGTGAAAGTGCGAATGGCTCATTTAAATCCAGTTTATAGTTTTGTTTGATGGTATTTGCCCTACTTTCGAATAGACCGTAGTAATTCTAGAGCTACTTACGTGCAACTAAGAACCCCCCGCGACTTCTGGAAGGAGACGCATTTATTAAGAAAGAAAGGTCGACGCGGGCTCTGCCCGTTGCTCTGATGATTATACATGATAACTCGACGGATGCGCACGGCCATCGTGGCTGGCGCGACGCATCATTCAAATTTTCTGCCCTATCAACTTTCGATGGTAGGAACTAGAGGCTCTACTGTAACGGGTATTAAATGGTGCACGAGCTGTGCACGCTTGCGGCAGGCGGCCAAAAAAGTGGGGCCTAAAGGGCGCTGGCAGCCATGCCAACGAATGGGAGAAAATCGGCAGCGCAGATTTTGTGCGGACCACAGGTTTCGTCAAAGGGAAATCCAGCAGCGCTGATTGTCTGAGCGAAAGCATGTGGCTTGACGGATGGAATGTCGAAAGCCAAGGCGAGAAAACCGTTCAGCGGGCATCAGCCGGACGAGAACAGGGGCTGACCGAGGAATTCGGCAGCCGCATAATCATTGGGAGCCTGCACGCAGATGTGAGATGCGGCGCCGAGCGCAGGAATTTGGAAGCCTGCACGCAGATGCGAAGTTCTCGGGCAGCGCGCAGCAGACGTTGCGGGCGAATTCGGGGCAGTCGCGCCAGCAGCTTGTGCAAGTCAGAGGGATCGAACTGTGGCCCGCATCTAAGAAACTCGTTGGGGGCGAAGGACTGTCCAAGGCATGCGTATGACTCAACAGGCTGACGAATGCTAAGAGCTCAGGCCAGATGGGCTGCCAGTTGTCGGACATTCTGTACGAATGATGTGGAGCATACCAAACTGGGGTGCTGTCCAAGCTGCTGAGATCATGGGTGGAGGGGCCGAATAATTGGTGGAGAAAGTGCTTCAACCAACCCACTAGAGATAATGGTGGGGAGAATACTCCCCACTTTGTTCCTGAAAAGAGGGGAGCCCAATGATCATGGTGAGCCACTAAGAGAATTGGGAGAGCCACTAGTGATGATGGGAAAAGGTAGTGCTCCACTAGTCCCGAAATTGGGGGATGTTAGGTTAGAATGAGAAGTTCACCAACTTGGCTATAAAATGGCCTGCAGAAACCTCTGCTGTGGAAAGTAGTGCATGCACTGAGAGAAAATCTCCAGCATGTAGAGAGACATGCGTTGGGAGTCCAAGATGTAGGGAAGGCATGCGTTGGGGCAAGTTCAGCATGTAGGGGCATGCGAGACACATGAAAATTCACCAGTTAGGGATAGCTTATTGTAGCATGCGATTTGAGCACTAGCACACATACCCGGAATTGGTGGTATAGTTTCCTTTATAGATGAGATTAAAAAAGGTTGGGAAAGAGTTCCTGAAAAGCTTGTTTGTGCACGTTTCTTTACTCTTTTGCTTGTGTATTCCGCTTGCTTAGGTTATTAGGCAAACACGAGTGGGATTGGTGAGGGAAGGCAGGAGTCTAGCGTGACTAGGCTGCCGCACGGATTATTTGCGAGTCAAAAATAATCCCCCGTGGACAATTGGTATCAGAGCGAAGATGTATCCAGATGGGTTTGCTGTCGTGGCAGACATGAAGAACCGTAGCAAACGGGTCTCAAAGCGTTGTGGCTTTCTTGGCAGAATGACGGAAATGATTCCCTGCGGCCCAAATCAACGGATTGCTTTGGGAGGGCTACTGCTTCTAGCCGAGGGGATAGGCATATTCAAGCGAATAATCAGCGACCGAGAATCTGAGTTTCTCTCGACAAATCGAAGGTGACGATTTGGGAGAAAATTATACTCTGCTGGAGCCCGAGGATGGGCAGAAACATGAAGGAGTAGCGCAGATTCAACGCAATGTCAGCAATCAGAATGCTGAAGATTCCTGTACCAAATCGAAGGGGACTGATTTGGAGAAACATTGTTGCTGCCGATGGCTTGGCAAAGACATTAAGACAGAGCGCAGTTCGCGTTCTTGCCGAAACGATGGGCTGTTTCGTAGTCACAGACGATGGATTGTTTTCTGTGGAGCAATTCAAAGGGCTGCTTTGTTTCGAAGCTATTCTGGGAAAGCTTACCAGCGGTATTGGGCAGTGTTGGTGTTTCAAAAGCCTGCGAATTTGGTGGAATTTAAGTAATGGGCGACGCAAAGTCATGGCAAAGTGATCAATATCAAAAAGGGAGCTGATTCGTCCATCGATGATGGAATGGCAGAATTGGGACGCAGGAGCCAGCGAGGGGACTGCTGGAAGTTTCTAAGTTTTCGTCAAAGCCTAAAGGGAAGGATAGGGGCGAAGATAGAAGAAGCAATTCAGTGGGAGAGAGCCCATACTTGGCTGCTGACGATGGTGAGGTCAGACGAGAAAAGTACAAACCGGTAAGGGTTCGAAACTGAATATTATACTGTTTCTCCTTTGCGATTGAAATTACTTTGTGTGGGATTGCACCCAAAGATGGGAAATCTTAATGCTGTCCGTGTGGAAGATGGTGGTTGGGGATTTTGGCATAGTCAATTTTATGTGTTTGCCGGATGACGAGATGGAATTCAGTCATCATAGGCCAGCAAATCGGTGAGCTGGCTGTCTGGCCTTGCTGCCTCTTAGATGCAGAAAATGTTTGGGAGTCTGGATGATCTTGACGATGGTTGATCAGGAAGCGCCAAAGGCAGATTCGGGCAGCCGACATGGAGAGTGTCGGTTGAGGAGCCAGAATCAATCACGAGGATGCTTTGGTGTACTGCTTTGGTGGGGAGGCAGGTGTGGGGAAAATTTTGGTGCGTCCTTGACGAATGAATGTTCAAGGTGTGGAAACCAAAGATTCAGCGATGAAGCTTAGGAAAACTTGGTCGAAAAGGCCAAGGAAAATCTGCGAAGGATATGATGGGATTTACGTGCCTTGTGGGAGGCAGAAAAATACAGGTCTAACGGTGGAGACCTTTGACGATAGAAAGCGCAGGCAAAGAAGACAGAGTAGTGGTAGAGATGGACTCTTTGTCACGCTGGGAGCGAATTGGAGGCATTACAGAGGAGACAAATATCATGGAGATGTGTCTCAAGAAATCTGCACGAAAGGAGAGTCTTAGGTGACCAGATTCGGTAGCCGATTCCATGGGCTTGAATGAGAACCAAAATCGTCGAACCGAAGATGATTTTTTGGTGTGCGTCTTGGAGGCATGTGCGAGTGGCTATTTCTATGCATTGTGACGACGGATGGTTTACAATGATAGAAGCAGAATGCTTAATGACATTGGCATATGTGTTGCAAGTATTCGGATGACGAAACAAGCAGCGAAGTGGAAAACAGTAGGGTTCTGTTTTGCGTCAGTCGAAATCTTGTGTGGGTGACGAAGTGTTGGGGCATGACAAGTATCGCATTGGGAACCAGGTCAGAAACGAGACATGATAGCTTGGGATGCCTATGTATTAT
>JAQIZT010000089.1:25000-27500 GCA_029228515.1 Populus alba x Populus x berolinensis | reverse complement strand
GTGGTGAGGGGAGGCCAAGACCGTGAAAGCAAGAGTTTTCCCGGGGCTCCTCCGGTGGCCGCGGCATGCGCGCTGCCGGTTTTCCCGCATCCCGCCAAGAAAACGTCATGCTTTCCACGTGAAATCAATCCAGTAAAATCAGCCATATTTTTGTGAGGCTGCCAGCCGAATTTGGGGTCATTCCGGGCCGGTTCCTATTTTTGCGTATTTCCTTGATTTTTAATGGTAGGAAAATAAAAAAAAATACTTCCCGACCTCGAAAAAATCTGGGAAAATTTATAAAGGTGGATTGGATTTTTGCCAACCTATGTGCAAAATTTCAGCTCAAAATACCAAGAAATGAATTTTTTAGAGGGGGGGTGACAGCTGGGACCTAGTAGTGTCTGCCCCTGCCAGAGCTGCAATAACACTTATAGCTCTTTAGGGGGGTGCCCCCCGACTGGCCATGGGGCGCGCTGGCTGGCGCCCATAGGCCTGCCGCGGGGGATTTGCGAGCTGCTGCTACACACGTGGGGGGCCTCACGGCCCGAAGTAACGCCGCCATCGATGACCCGTTTTCCGGCCGGCGACGACCCGATTCCGACCACCGCCCTATAAAAATCACACGCGCGCGCCCGCCCGCGCCCGCGCCCGCGTCTGCGCTTGGCGCTGGGGCGCTGGGGCCTGAGGGCCTGGGGCCCTTGGGGGCCCTTGGGCTCTTGGGCGATTGGCGCGCGCGCGCGCGCGGCAATGATTTCCATGCCGCGCTGCGCAACGGGGGCTGACGCGGGGACAGCCCCTGCTGGCTGGCTATCTTACCCGCGGGGGGGCTGCCTTCGGGCCTTGCCCCCCTGCGCTCTTGCCTGCCCCCGCGCGGGAGAGGCTACGCACACTCTGCGGCAGCGATGCCAGCAGTGGGAAAAATCGGCAGCGCGGACAGCCCCCGCTGGCTTGCTGTCGTGCCCGCGGGGGGGCTGCCTTCGGGCCCGGGGCAGCGGCAGCGATGCCAGCAGTGGGAAAAATCGGCAGCGCGGACAGCCCCCGCTGGCTTGCTGTCGTGCCCGCGGGGGGGCTGCCTTCGGGCCCGGGGCAGCGGCAGCGATGCCAGCAGTGGGAAAAATCGGCAGCGCGGACAGCCCCCGCTGGCTTGCTGTCGTGCCCGCGGGGGGGCTGCCTTCGGGCCCGGGGCAGCGGCAGCGATGCCAGCAGTGGGAAAAATCGGCAGCGCGGACAGCCCCCGCTGGCTTGCTGTCGTGCCCGCGGGGGGGCTGCCTTCGGGCCCGGGGCAGCGGCAGCGATGCCAGCAGTGGGAAAAATCGGCAGCGCGGACAGCCCCCGCTGGCTTGCTGTCGTGCCCGCGGGGGGGCTGCCTTCGGGCCCGGGGCAGCGGCAGCGATGCCAGCAGTGGGAAAAATCGGCAGCGCGGACAGCCCCCGCTGGCTTGCTGTCGTGCCCGCGGGGGGGCTGCCTTCGGGCCCGGGGCAGCGGCAGCGATGCCAGCAGTGGGAAAAATCGGCAGCGCGGACAGCCCCCGCTGGCTTGCTGTCTTGCCCGCGGGGGGGCTGCCTTCGGGCCCGGGGCCCCTGCGCTCTTGCCTGCCCCCCGCGCGGGAGAGGCTAGGCGCTGCTGGGGCCAGCCCGACGTCGCTGGCCGCGCATGCGCGCTGCCGGTTTTCTCGCATCCCGCCAAGAAAACGTCGTGCTTTCCACATGAAACCAATCCAGTAAAATCAGCCATATTTTTGTGAGGCTGCCAGCCGAATTTGGGGTCATTCCGGGCCGGTTCCTATTTTTGCGTATTTCCTTGATTTTTAATGGTTGGAAAATAAAAAAAAATACTTCCCGACCTCGAAAAAATCTGGGAAAATTTATAAAGTTGGATTGGATTTTTTCCAACATATGTGCAAAATTTCAGCTCAAAATACCAAGAAATGAATTTTTTAGAGGGGGGGTGACAGCTGGGACCTAGTAGTGTCTACCCCTGCCAGAGCTGCAATAACACTTATAGCTCTTTAGGGGGGTGCCCCCTGGCTGGCCATGGGGCGCGCTGGCTGGCGCCCATAGGCCTGCCGCGGGGGATTTGTGGGCTGCTGCTATGCTCGGACTAACGTGGGGGGCCTCATGGCCCGAAGTAACGCCGCCATCGATGACCCGTTTTCCGGCCGGCGACGACCCGATTCCGGCCACCGTCCCTGTGACCCGCTCCAAGCCGTTGGGCGCGTTGGGGCTGCTTATCCGCGGCTGCGGGCGCGCACGCACTCTGATTTGCCAGCGCTCGTGCCAACCAATAGGCAGCCCCAACGCGCCCAACGGCTTGGCGCGACGTCACGATTCCGGCCACCGTCCCTGTGACCCGCTCCAAGCCGTTGGGCGCGTTGGGGCTGCTTATCCGCGGCTGCGGGCGCGCACGCACTCTGATTTGCCAGCGCTCGTGCCAACCAATAGGCAGCCCCAACGCGCCCAACGGCTTGGCGCGACGTCACGATTCCGGCCACCGTCCCTGTGACCCGCTCCAAGCCGTT
>JAQIZT010000089.1:12500-15000 GCA_029228515.1 Populus alba x Populus x berolinensis | reverse complement strand
CGACTGGCCATGGGTGCGCGCTGGCTGGCGCCCATAGGCCTGCCGCGGGGGATTTGCGAGCTGCTGCTACCACACGGCGGGGGCCTTCACGGCCCGAAGTAACGCCGCCATCGATGACCCGTTTTCCGGCCGGCGACGACCCGATTCCGACCACCGCCCTATAAAAATCACTCGCGCGCCGCGCGCCCGCCCGCGCCCGCGCCCGCGCCCGCCCGCGCCCGCGCCCCGCCCGCGCGCGTCTGCGCTTGGCGCTGGGGCGCTGGGGGGCCTGAGGGCCTGGTCCCTTGGGGGCCCTTGGGCTTCTTGGGCGGATTGGGCGCGCGCGTTTGCGCGCGGGCAATGATTTCCATGCCGCGCTGCGCAACGGGGGCTGACGCGGGGACAGCCCCTACTGGCTGGCTATCTTACCCGCGGGGGGGCTGCCTTCGGGCCTTGCCCCCCTGCGCTCTTGCCTGCCCCCCGCGCGGGAGAGGCTACGCACACTCTGCGGCAGCGATGCCAGCAGTGGGAAAAATCGGCAGCGCGGACAGCCCCCTCTGGCTTGCTGTCGTGCCCGCGGGGGGGCTGCCTTCGGGCCCGGGGCAGCGGCAGCGATGCCAGCAGTGGGAAAAATCGGCAGCGCGGACAGCCCCCGCTGGCTTGCTGTCGTGCCCGCGGGGGGGCTGCCTTCGGGCCCGGGGCAGCGGCAGCGATGCCAGCAGTGGGAAAAATCGGCAGCGCGGACAGCCCCCGCTGGCTTGCTGTCGTGCCCGCGGGGGGGCTGCCTTCGGGCCCGGGGCAGCGGCAGCGATGCCAGCAGTGGGAAAAATCGGCAGCGCGGACAGCCCCCGCTGGCTTGCTGTCGTGCCCGCGGGGGGGCTGCCTTCGGGCCGGGGCAGCGGCAGCGATGCCAGCAGTGGGAAAAATCGGCAGCGCGGACAGCCCCCGCTGGCTTGCTGTCGTGCCCGCGGGGGGGCTGCCTTCGGGCCCGGGGCAGCGGCAGCGATGCCAGCAGTGGGAAAAATCGGCAGCGCGGACAGCCCCCGCTGGCTTGCTGTCGTGCCCGCGGGGGGGCTGCCTTCGGGCCGGGGCAGCGGCAGCGATGCCAGCAGTGGGAAAAATCGGCAGCGCGGACAGCCCCGCTGGCTTGCTGTCGTGCCCGCGGGGGGCTGCCTTCGGGCCCGGGGCAGCGGCAGCGATGCCAGCAGTGGGAAAAATCGGCAGCGCGGACAGCCCCCGCTGGCTTGCTGTCGTGCCGCGGGGGGGCTGCCTTCGGGCCCGGGGCAGCGGCAGCGATGCCAGCAGTGGGAAAAATCGGCAGCGCGGACAGCCCCCGCTGGCTTGCTGTCGTGCCCGCGGGGGGGCTGCCTTCGGGCCCGGGGCAGCGGCAGCGATGCCAGCAGTGGGAAAAATCGGCAGCGCGGACAGCCCCCGCTGGCTTGCTGTCGTGCCCGCGGGGGGGCTGCCTTCGGGCCCGGGGCAGCGGCAGCGATGCCAGCAGTGGGAAAAATCGGCAGCGCGGACAGCCCCCGCTGGCTTGCTGTCGTGCCCGCGGGGGGGCTGCCTTCGGGCCCGGGGCAGCGGCAGCGATGCCAGCAGTGGGAAAATCGGCAGCGCGGACAGCCCCCGCTGGCTTGCTGTCGTGCCGCGGGGGGGCTGCCTTCGGGCCCGGGGCAGCGGCAGCGATGCCAGCAGTGGGAAAAATCGGCAGCGCGGACAGCCCCCGCTGGCTTGCTGTCGTGCCCGCGGGGGGGCTGCCTTCGGGCCCGGGGCAGCGGCAGCGATGCCAGCAGTGGGAAAAATCGGCAGCGCGGACAGCCCCGCTGGCTTGCTGTCTTGCCCGCGGGCAGCGGCAGCGATGCCAGCTTCGGGCCCCGGGGCCTTTGCCTTGCTGCCCCCGCGCGGGAGAGGCTAGGCGCTGCTGGGGCCAGCCCGACGTCGCTGGCCGCGCATGCGCGCTGCCGGTTTTCTCGCATCCCGCCAAGAAAACGTCGTGCTTTCCACATGAAACCAATCCAGTAAAATCAGCCATATTTTTGTGAGGCTGCCAGCCGAATTTGGGGTCATTCCGGGCCGGTTCCTATTTTTGCGTATTTCCTTGATTTTTAATGGTTGGAAAATAAAAAAAAATACTTCCCGACCTCGAAAAAATCTGGGAAAATTTATAAAGTTGGATTGGATTTTTTCCAACATATGTGCAAAATTTCAGCTCAAAATACCAAGAAATGAATTTTTTAGAGGGGGGGTGACAGCTGGGACCTAGTAGTGTCTACCCCTGCCAGAGCTGCAATAACACTTATAGCTCTTTAGGGGGGTGCCCCCTGGCTGGCCATGGGGCGCGCTGGCTGGCGCCCATAGGCCTGCCGCGGGGGATTTGTGGGCTGCTGCTATGCTCGGACTAACGTGGGGGGCCTCATGGCCCGAAGTAACGCCGCCATCGATGACCCGTTTCCGGCCGGCGACGACCCGATTCCGGCCACCGTCCCTGTGACCCGCTCCAAGCCGTTGGGCGCGTTGGGGC
>JAQIZT010000089.1:0-2500 GCA_029228515.1 Populus alba x Populus x berolinensis | reverse complement strand
AACAGGGGCTGTTCAGACACAGCAGGCAGTGTTGGAATCGGCAGCGCGGTACGAACGAGGGGCTGTTCAGACAAATCGGCAACGTCGGAAAAATCGGCAGCGCGGATTTGTGCAGCTGGAGGCCCTATCAGCTGGCTGCCCGCAACGAGTCATTCAATTCTCTGCCTATCAACATAACTCCGATGTGTTGTTCGCTATCTTGGAAGAAGAGATCTCTTCCTCCCCGCGTCGGCCGGGTGCGATTACCCGGCGGCGTCGTTCAAATCACTGCCCTATCGGCCACAACTGCTGATGGGGGGGATTAGAGGCCGGCCATGGTGGTGAGGGGAGGCCAAGACCGTGAAAGCAAGAGTTTTCCCGGGGCTCCTCCGGTGGCCGCGGCATGCGCGCTGCCGGTTTTCCCGCATCCCGCCAAGAAAAACGTCATGCTTTCCACGTGAAATCAATCCAGTAAAATCAGCCATATTTTTGTGAGGCTGCCAGCCGAATTTGGGGTCATTCGGGCCGGTTCCTATTTTTGCGTATTTCCTTGATTTTTAATGGTAGGAAAAAAAAAAAATACTTCCCGACCTCGAAAAAATCTGGGAAAATTTATAAAGGTGGATTGGATTTTTGCCAACCTATGTGCAAAATTTCAGCTCAAAATACCAAGAAATGAATTTTTTAGAGGGGGGGTGACAGCTGGGACCTAGTAGTGTCTGCCCCTGCCAGAGCTGCAATAACACTTATAGCTCTTTAGGGGGGTGCCCCCCGACTGGCCATGGGGCGCGCTGGCTGGCGCCCATAGGCCTGCGCGGGGGATTTTGCGAGCTGCTGCTACACACGTGGGGGGCCTCACGGCCCGAAGTAACGCCGCCATCGATGACCCGTTTTCCGGCGGCGACGACCCGATTCCGACCACCGCCCTATAAAAATCACACTGCGCGCGCCCGCCCGCGCCCGCGCCCGCGTCTGCGCTTGGCGCTGGGGCGCTGGGGCCTGAGGGCCTGGGGCCCTTGGGGGCCTTGGGCTCTTGGGCGATTGGAGCGCGCAGCGCGCGGCAATGATTTCCATGCCGCGCTGCGCAACGGGGGCTGACGCGGGGACAGCCCCTGCTGGCTGGCTATCTTACCCGCGGGGGGGCTGCCTTCGGGCCTTGCCCCCCTGCGCTCTTGCCTGCCCGCGCGGGAGAGGCTACGCACACTCTGCGGCAGCGATGCCAGCAGTGGGAAAAAATCGGCAGCGCGGACAGCCCCTCTGGCTTGCTGTCGTTGCCCGCGGGGGGGGCTGCCTTCGGGCCCGGGGCAGCGGCAGCGATGCCAGCAGTGGGAAAAATCGGCAGCGCGGACAGCCCCCGCTGGCTTGCTGTCGTGGCCCGCGGGGGGGCTGCCTTCGGGCCCGGGGCAGCTGGCAGCGATGCCAGCAGTGGGAAAAAATCGGCAGCGCGGACAGCCCCCGCTGGCTTGCTGTCGTGCCCGCGGGGGGGCTGCCTTCGGGCCCGGGGCAGCGGCAGCGATGCCAGCAGTGGGAAAAATCGGCAGCGCGGACAGCCCCCGCTGGCTTGCTGTCGTTGCCCGCGGGGGGGCTGCCTTCGGGCCGGGGCAAGCGGCAGCGATGCCAGCAGTGGGAAAAATCGGCAGCGCGGACAGCCCCCGCTGGCTTGCTGTCGTGCCCGCGGGGGGGCTGCCTTCGGGCCCGGGGCAGCGGCAGCGATGCCAGCAGTGGGAAAAATCGGCAGCGCGGGACAGCCCCCGCTGGCTTGCTGTCGTGCCCGCGGGGGGGGCTGCCTTCGGGCCCGGGGGCAGCGGCAGCGATGCCAGCAGTGGGAAAAATCGGCAGCGCGGACAGCCCCGCTGGCTTGCTGTCTTGCCCGCGGGGGGGCTGCCTTCGGGCCCGGGGCCCCTGCGCTCTTGCCTGCCCCCGCGCGGGAGAGGCTAGGCGCTGCTGGGGCCAGCCCGACGTCGCTGGCCGCGCTATGCGCGCTGCCGGTTTTCTCGCATCCCGCCAAGAAAACGTCGTGCTTTCCACATGAAACCAATCCAGTAAAATCAGCCATATTTTTGTGAGGCTGCCAGCCGAATTTGGGTCATTCCGGGCCGGTTCCTATTTTTGCGTATTTCCTTGATTTTTAATGGTGGGAAAATAAAAAAAAATACTTCCCGACCTCGAAAAAATCTGGGAAAATTTATAAAGTTGGATTGGATTTTTTCCAACATATGTGCAAAATTTCAGCTCAAAATACCAAGAAATGAATTTTTTAGAGGGGGGTGACAGCTGGGACCTAGTAGTGTCTACCCTGCCAGAGCTGCAATAACACTTATAGCTCTTTAGGGGGGTGCCCCTGGCTGGCCATGGGGCGCGCTGGCTGGCGCCCATAGGCCTGCCGCGGGGGATTTGTGGGCTGCTGCTATGCTCGGACTAACGTGGGGGGCCTCATGGCCGAAGTAACGCCGCCATCGATGACCCGTTTTCCGGCCGGCGACGACCCGATTCCGGCCACCGTCCCTGTGACCCGCTCCAA
>JAQIZT010000088.1:30000-32500 GCA_029228515.1 Populus alba x Populus x berolinensis | reverse complement strand
GGCAGCTATGCCAACAGTGGGAAAAATCGGCAGCGCAGATTTTTTGACGAACATGGGCTGGACGCTGGGCTGTCCAGGCCAGGCAGGAAAAATCGTCAAGGGGATGCGCTGACGAAGCAGGGGCTGTTCAGACACAGCGGGCAGTGTTGGAATCGGCAGCGCCGACGAAATTGGAGAAGTCGGCAGAATCGGCAGCCGGTGCTGGCGATGAGTCTGGACTGTTTATAGTCCTAGGCGTGACGAAAAAGACTGGGGGCCTAGGCAGCGGCAGCGATGCCAACAGTGGGAAAAATCGGCAGCGCGGAGATCCGCAGCTGGAGGCCCGTCGGGGAAAATCGGCAGCGCAGATTTGTTGACGAACACGGGCTGGACGCTGGGCTGTCGAGGCCAGGCAGGAAAATTCGTCAAGGGGACGCGCTGACGAAACAGGGGCTGTTCAGACACAGCAGGCAGTGTTGGAATCGGCAGCGCGGACGAACGAGGGGCTGTTCAGACAAATCGGCAACGTCGGAAAAATCGGCAGCGCGGATTTGTGCAGCTGGAGGCCCTATCAGCTGGCTGCCCGCAACGAGTCATTCAATTCTCTGCCCTATCAACATAACTCCCGATGTGTTGTTCGCTATCTTGGAAGAAGAGATCTCTTCCTCCCCGCGTCGGCCGGGTGCGATTACCCGGCGGCGTCGTTCAAATCACTGCCCTATCGGCCACAACTGCTGATGGGGGGGATTAGAGGCCGGCCATGGTGGTGAGGGGAGGCCAAGACCGTGAAAGCAAGAGTTTTCCCGGGGCTCCTCCGGTGGCCGCGGCATGCGCGCTGCCGGTTTTCCCGCATCCCGCCAAGAAAACGTCATGCTTTCCACGTGAAATCAATCCAGTAAAATCAGCCATATTTTTGTGAGGCTGCCAGCCGAATTTGGGGTCATTCCGGGCCGGTTCCTATTTTTGCGTATTTCCTTGATTTTTAATGGTAGGAAAATAAAAAAAAATACTTCCCGACCTCGAAAAAATCTGGGAAAATTTATAAAGGTGGATTGGATTTTTGCCAACCTATGTGCAAAATTTCAGCTCAAAATACCAAGAAATGAATTTTTTAGAGGGGGGGTGACAGCTGGGACCTAGTAGTGTCTGCCCCTGCCAGAGCTGCAATAACACTTATAGCTCTTTAGGGGGGTGCCCCCCGACTGGCCATGGGGCGCGCTGGCTGGCGCCCATAGGCCTGCCGCGGGGGATTTGCGAGCTGCTGCTACACACGTGGGGGGCCTCACGGCCCGAAGTAACGCCGCCATCGATGACCCGTTTTCCGGCCGGCGACGACCCGATTCCGACCACCGCCCTATAAAAATCACACGCGCGCGCCCGCCCGCGCCCGCGCCCGCGTCTGCGCTTGGCGCTGGGGCGCTGGGGCCTGAGGGCCTGGGGCCCTTGGGGGCCCTTGGGCTCTTGGGCGATTGGGCGCGCGCGCGCGCGCGGCAATGATTTCCATGCCGCGCTGCGCAACGGGGGCTGACGCGGGGACAGCCCCTGCTGGCTGGCTATCTTACCCGCGGGGGGGCTGCCTTCGGGCCTTGCCCCCCTGCGCTCTTGCCTGCCCCCCGCGCGGGAGAGGCTACGCACACTCTGCGGCAGCGATGCCAGCAGTGGGAAAAATCGGCAGCGCGGACAGCCCCTTGGCTTGCTGTCGTGCCCGCGGGGGGGCTGCCTTCGGGCCGGGGCAGCGGCAGCGATGCCAGCAGTGGGAAAAATCGGCAGCGCGGACAGCCCCCGCTGGCTTGCTGTCGTGCCCGCGGGGGGGCTGCCTTCGGGCCCGGGGCAGCGGCAGCGATGCCAGCAGTGGGAAAAATCGGCAGCGCGGACAGCCCCCGCTGGCTTGCTGTCGTGCCCGCGGGGGGGCTGCCTTCGGGCCCGGGGCAGCGGCAGCGATGCCAGCAGTGGGAAAAATCGGCAGCGCGGACAGCCCCCGCTGGCTTGCTGTCGTGCCCGCGGGGGGGCTGCCTTCGGGCCCGGGGCAGCGGCAGCGATGCCAGCAGTGGGAAAAATCGGCAGCGCGGACAGCCCCCGCTGGCTTGCTGTCTTGCCCGCGGGGGGGCTGCCTTCGGGCCCGGGGCCCCTGCGCTCTTGCCTGCCCCCCGCGCGGGAGAGGCTAGGCGCTGCTGGGGCCAGCCCGACGTCGCTGGCCGCGCATGCGCGCTGCCGGTTTTCTCGCATCCCGCCAAGAAAACGTCGTGCTTTCCACATGAAACCAATCCAGTAAAATCAGCCATATTTTTGTGAGGCTGCCAGCCGAATTTGGGGTCATTCCGGGCCGGTTCCTATTTTTGCGTATTTCCTTGATTTTTAATGGTAGGAAAATAAAAAAAAATACTTCCCGACCTCGAAAAAATCTGGGAAAATTTATAAAGTTGGATTGGATTTTTTCCAACATATGTGCAAAATTTCAGCTCAAAATACCAAGAAATGAATTTTTTAGAGGGGGGGTGACAGCTGGGACCTAGTAGTGTCT
>JAQIZT010000088.1:15000-20000 GCA_029228515.1 Populus alba x Populus x berolinensis | reverse complement strand
CGGTGCTGGCGGATGAGTCTGGACTGTGTATAGTCCTAGGCGTGTACGAAATAAGACTGGGGTCCTAGGCAGCGGCAGCCGATGCCAAACAGGTGGCAAACATCGGCAGCGCGCGGATATCCGCAGCTGGGAGGCCCGTCGGGGAAAATCGGCAGCGGAGACTTGTTGAACGAACACGGGCCTGGACGCTGGGCTGTCGAGCGCACAGTGCCAGGAAATCTGCGTCATGGGGTCGATCGCTGACGAACACAGGGGCTGTTCTGACAGCAAGCAGGCAGTGTTGGAATTTTCTCGGCAGCCTCGCGGCCCACGATCACGAGGGATGTTCTGACAAATCGGCAACTGGCGGAAAAATCGGGCAGCGCGGATTTGTGCAGCTGGAGGCCCTATCAGCTGGCCTGCCCGAAACGAGTCATCTCAATTCTCTGCCCTATCTACTTAACTTCCTCGATAGTGTTGTTCGCTATCTTGGAAGAAGAGATCTCTTCATACCCGCGTCGGCCGGGTGCGATTACCCGGCTGCGCTTCGTTCAAATCACTGTGCCCTATCGGCCACAAATGCTGATGGGGGGTGAATTAGAGGCCCGGCATGGTGGTGAGGGGAGGCCAAGACAGGGAAAGCAAGAGTTTTCCAGGGGCTCTCCTTAGCGCGGTGGCCGCGGGCATGAGCCGCTTGCCGGTTTTCCCGCATCCCGCCAAAGGGGAAAACGTCATGCTTTTCTCAAGTGACATCAATTCCAGTAAAATCAGCCATATTTTTGTGAGGCTGCCAGCAGAACTTTGTGGTGCGCTCATTGCCGGGCCGGTTCCTATTTTTGCGTATTTCCTTGATTTTTAATGGTAGGAATCATAAAAAAAAATTACTTCCCCGACCTCGAAAAAAAATCTGGGAAAAGATATTTATAACTGGAGGATTGGATTTTCTGCCAACCTATGTGCAAAATATTCATGCTCAAAATACCAAAGCAAATGAATTTTTTAGAGGGGGGGTGACAGCTGTGACCTAGTAGTGTCTGACCCTGCCAGAGCTGCAATAACCACTTATAGCTCTTTAGGGGTGTGCCCCTTTCCTGGCCATGGGGCGCGCTGGCTGGCGCCCTTTGGCCTGGCGCGGGGGATTTGCGAGCTGCTGCTACACACGTGGGGGGCCTCCTGCGGGCCAGAAGTAACGCCGCCATCGATGACCCGTTTTCCGGCCGGCGACGACCCCGATTTCCCGAACACCGCCCTATAAAGAGTTCAGCCACAGATAGGCGCGGCCCCGATCTCGCCGCCCGCGCCCGCGTTCCTTCGCTTGGCCGATGTGTCGGCGGTGGGGACTGAGGCCCTGGGGCCTTGGGGGGCCCTTGGGCCTCTTGGGCGACCCCTTGGGCTGACTCTCGCCTGCCACCGACCGCCTGCGCCCGGCAATGATTTCCATGCCGCGCTGCGCAAACGGCGGGCTGAAGCGGGGGACTGCCCCTGCTGGATGGCTATTCTTACACCGCGGGGGGGACTGCTCTTCGGGCCTTGCCCCCCTTGCGCTCTTTGCCTGCCCCCCGCGCGGGAGATTTGCTCCTCGGGTTGCACAGCCATACTAGGCCGCGGGCAGCACGATGCCAGCAGTGGGAAAAAATCGGCAGCGCGGACAGCCCGCCTCTCTGGCTTGCTGTCGTGCCCGCTGGGGGGGCTGCACCTTAGGGCCCGGGGCACGCGGCAGCGATGCCAGCAGTCGGGATTAATATCGGCCACAACGCGGACAGTGCCCCCGCTGGCTTGCTGCTGGTGCCCGCGGGGGGGGCATGCCTTCGGGCAATGGGAAGCTTGGCAGCGATTAGCCAGCAGTGGGAAAAAATCGGCGGCCGCGGTCAGCCCCGGCTGGTCTTGCTGTCCGTGCCCGCGGGGGGGCTCGCCTTCCGGGCCCGGGGCAGCGGCAGCGATGCCTGCAGTGGGAAAAATCGGCTAGCGCGGACAGCCCCCGCTGGCTTGCTGTCGTGCCCCCGCGGGGGGGCTTCGCCCATTCGGGCCCTCGGCTGGCAGGCAAGCTAGGCAGCGATGCCAAGCAGTGGGAAAAATCGGCAGCGCGAGATCAAGCCCCCGCCTGGGCTTGATAGTCTTGCCCGCGGGGGGCGCGCGCCTTCGGGGCCCGGGGCCCCTGCGCTCTTGGCACTGCCCCCCGTCGCGGGAGAGGCTAGGCGCTGATGGGGCCAGCCCGACGTTCGCTGGTCCGCGCCCTGGCGCGCTGCCGGGTTCTTCATCCGCATCCCACGCCATGAAAACGTGCGTCGTGCTTTCCACATCGAAACCAATTCAAGTAAAATCAAGCCATATTTTTTGTGAGGCTTGCCAGACCGAATTTGGGGGTCATTCCGGGCCGGTTTCCTATTTTTTGAGTATTTCCTTGATTTTTTAATGCGTAGGAAAATAAAAAAAAAATACTTCCCCGACCTCGAAAAAAATCTGGGAAAATTTATAAAGTTGGATTGGATTTTTTCCCAAATATGTGCAAAATTTCAGCTTCAAAATACCAAGAAATCGAATTTGTTTAGAGGGGGGGTGACAGCTGGGACCTAGTAGTGTCTACCCCTGCCCAGAGCTGCCATAAACACTTATAGCTCTTTAGGGGTGGGTGACTCCCTGGCTGGCCATGGGGCGCGCTGGCTGGCGCCCATAGGACCTGCCGCGGGGGATTTGTGGGCTGCTGCTATGCTCTGGACTAACGTGGGGGGCCTACATGCGCCCGAAGTTAACGCCGCCATCGATTGACCCGTTTTTCCGGCCGGCGACGACCCGTTTCCGCGCCACCGTCCCTGTGACCCGCTCCAAGCCGCTTTTGGGCGCGTTGGGGCTGCTTATCCGCGGCTGCGGGCCGGCGCACGCACTCTGATTTGCCAGCGCTCGTGACACAAACCAATAGCGCAGCCCCAACGCGCCCAACGGGTCCCTTTGGGCGCGGGGGGGGGGAAAAAAAAAATACGTTCACTGATTCCGGCCACCCGTCCCTGTGACCCGCTCCAAGCCGTTGGGGCGACGTTGGGGCTGCTTTTCTCGGCTGCGGGCGCGCACGCACTCTGTTTTGCCAGCGCTCGTGCCCAAACCAATAGGCAAGCCCCAACGAGCCCAACGGGTTGGCGCGAAGTCACGATTCCGGCCACCGTCCCTGTGACAGCTCCAAGCCGTGGGGCGCGTTGGGGCGGCTTATCAGCCGGCTGCGGGCGCCGCACGCACTCTGATTTGCCAGCGCTCGCCCTGCCAACCAATAGGCAGCCCCAACGGCGCCCAACGGCTTGGCGCAGACTGTCACGATTCCGGCCACCGTCCCTGGTGACCCCGCTCCAAGCCGTTTTTTTTTTTGGGACGCTGTTGGGGCTGCTTATCCCTCGGCTGCTGTGGGCGCGCACGCTCTCTGATTTGACAGCGCTCGTGCCAACCAATAGGCAGACCCAACGCGCCCAACGGGCTCGTGGCGCGACGTCACGATTCCGGCCACCGTCCCTGTGACCCGCTCCAAGCCGTTGGGCGCGTTGGGGCTGCTTATCCGCGGCTGCGGGCGCGCACGCACTCTGATTTGCCAGCGCTCGTGCCAACCAATAGGCAGCCCCAACGCGCCCAACGGCTTGGGGGGAACGTCACGATTCCGGCCACCGTCCCCGGGACCCGCTCCAAGCCGTTGGGCGCGTTGGGGCTGATTATCCGCGGCGTGGGCGTGGGGACTTAAACAAGCCGCGCTCGTTCCAAGAGTGCTGGCAGCTGACGCGCGCCTCTCAGCTTGCCCCCCCCCCCCCCCCCCCCCCCACGACAGCCTCCCTGTGGCGGTGGCCGGAATACCTTGCCCGTATAAACCCGCTCCAAGGCCGGTGGGCGCTGTTGGGGCTGCTTATCCGCGGTCTCGGGCGTGGGGCCTTAACAGGATTCCCCCTCGTGCCAAGGTGCTGGCAGCCCCAACGCGCCAAACGGCTTGGCGCTACGTAACGGCGACGTCCTGATTCCGGCCACCGCTGCCGTGACCCGCTCGCCCAGCCGTTGGGCGCGTTGGTGTGCTGCTTATCCGCGGTCTCGGGTTGTGGGGCTCTTATACAGGATTCCCCTCGTGCCAAGGTGCTGGCAGCCCCACAACTGCGCCCATCGGCTTGGCCGCGGCGGTTCACGGCTGCGGTGGCCTCTGCCTGTGCTCGCATGCTGGGGAGGCCTGGCCGACGTTCGTCTGGTTGCGGACCGATGAGCTTGGGGGATTGCGAGAGGAGAGCACTGTACCGCGTGGGTATTTGTTACGTGCCGAGATTCAGGTTGCTGCGCTCGTTGCCAAGGTGCTGGCTCTCCTCGCCATCCCCCAAGCCTCCTGCGCGATTGTGCCCGCTCCCGAGGCCTGGCCTCCGTCTTCCGAGCTGAGGCAGGATGGCCCAACCGAATGATTGTCCCTGTTGCTCCCCCCCGCGGCCTGTCCCTTCGAGATCCGCCGCGTCCCCCGCGGCTTGTTGCGTTGTCCCTTCGAGATCACCCGCGTCCCCCGCGGCTTGTTGCTTGTCCCTTCGAGATCCTTCGCGTCCCCCAGCGGCGTGTGTGGTTGTCCCTTCTGAGATCCTTTCGCGTCCAGCGGTGCGGGCTCGATCTCTCTCGGGGTTTTGTTTCCATTTGACCTTCGTCGGCCGTGGTTCGCTCGTCGGGATTGTTGTAGCGTGTACGCAGAGTTCGCTAAGATATGAGCAGGTTATTGGGCTGTCCGTGTCGGCAGGCTTCCGTGCTTGTGCACCGAACTGTCGGCCTGAGTCTGCCCCGTCACTCTCAGCCCCAGGCCTGGGGTGCCTTGCGGGACCCGAGGCGGGGTTCCTGTGCTGCGTACCCACTTCGGTGGAAATTTGAATGTGAAGCTGTCCCTATCCGCCGCGCGCCTCCCCGGGGGCGCGGGGCGAAACCTAGCAGCGGCGGGGCCCGTTTTTTTTTTCTTGTTCCAGTCGAGCGGAATCCCGCCGAATCTGGCCACCGCGCGGTCGCTCGTGCTTATCGGATGCGGAACGTGATGC
>JAQIZT010000088.1:5000-7500 GCA_029228515.1 Populus alba x Populus x berolinensis | reverse complement strand
CTGTTCAGACACAGCGGGCAGTGTTGGAATCGGCAGCGCCGACGAAAAACGTGGAGAAGTCGGGCAAGAATCTGCCCAAAAAAAAAAAAAGCCGGTGCTGGCGATGAGTCTTGACCGTTTATAGTCCTAGGCGTGAACCTAAACAGACTGGGGAGCCTAGGCAGCGGCAAAGCTATGCCCAACAGTGGGAGAAAATCGGCAAGCGCGGAGATCCGCAGCTGGAGGCCCGTCGGGAAAAATCGGCAGCGCAGATTTGTTTGACGAACACTGGCTGGGACGCTGGGCTGTCGAGGCCATGCAGGGGAAAATTTCGTCAAGGGGACGCGCAGACGAAACATGGGCTGTTCATACACAGCAGTGACAGTGTTTGGAATCGTCAGCGCCGGACGAACGAGGGGCTGTTCAGAGACAAATCGGCAACGTCGGAAAAAACGGCAGCGCGGGATTTGTGCAGCTTGGAGGCCCTATCATCTGGCTGCCCGCAACCGAGTCATTCAATTCTCTGCCCTATCAACATAACTCCCCGATGTGTTTGTTTCGCTATCCGGGAAGAAGAGATCTCTTCCTCCCCAAGCGTCGGCCGGGTGCGATTACCACCCGCGGCGACCGTTCAAATCACAGCCCTATCGGCCACAACTGCTGATGGGGGGGATTAGAGGCCGGCCATGGTGGTGAGGGGAGGCCGAAGACCGTGAAAGCAAGAGTTTTCCCGGGGCTCCTCCGGTGGCCGCTGCATGCGCGCCTGCCGGTTTTCCGGCATCCCGCCAAGAAACTCCCATGCTTTCCACGGTGAAAATCAATCCAAATAAAAACAGCTCAGTATTATTTGTGAGGCTGCCCAGCCGAATTTGGGGTCATTCCGGGCCGGTTCCTATTTTTGCGTAATTCCTTGATTTTTAATGGTAGGAAAATAAAAAAAAATACTTCCCGACCAGGTCGAAAAAATCTGGGAAAATTTATAAAGGTGGGATTGGATTTTTGCCCAAACACTATGAGCAAAATTTCAGCTCAAAATACAAAGAAATGATTTTTTCAGAGGGGGGGTGACAGCTGGGACCTAGTAGTGTCTGCCCCTACCGAGAGCTGCAATAACACTTATAGCTCTTTAGGGGGGTGCCCCCCGACTGGCCATGGGGCGCGCTGGCTTGGCGCCCATAGGCCTGCCGCGGGGGATTTGCGAGCTGCTGCTACACACGTGGGGGGTGGGCCTCACGGCCCGAAGTAACGCCGCCATCGATGACCCCGTTTTTCCGGCCGGCGACGACCCGATTCCGACCACACGCCCTATAAAAAATCACACGCGCCGTCCGCCCGTAGCACCGCGCCCGCGCCCGCGTCTGCGCTTGGCGCTGGGGCGCTGGGGCCTGAAGGGCCTGGGGCCCTTTGGGGGCCTTGGGCTCTTGGGCGATTGGGCGCGCGCTAAGCGCGCGGCAATGATTTTCCATGCCGCGCTGCGCAACGGGGGCTGACGCGGTGACAGCCCCTGCTGGCTGGCTATCTTACCCTCGGGGGGCCTGCCTTTCGGGCCGTTGGCCCCCCTGCGCTTCTTGCCTTCCCCACCGCGCGGGAGAGGCTACGCACACTCAGCGGCAGCGATGCCAGCAGTGGGAAAAATCGGCAGCGCGGACAGCCCCCTCTGGCTTGCTGTCGTGCACCGCGGGGTCTGCCTTCGGGCCCGGGCAGCGGCAGCGATGCCAGCAGTGGGAAAAATCGCAGCGCGGACAGCCCCCGCTGGCTTGCGTTCGTGCCCCGCGGGGGGGGGCTTGCCTCGGGCCCGGGCAGCGGCAACGCAGGATGCCAGCTTAGGAAAAATCGCAAGCGCGGACAGCCCCCGCTGCTTGCTGTCGATGCCCGGCGGGGGGGCTGCCTTCGGGCCTGGGGCAGCGGCAGCGATGCCAGCAGCGGGAAAAATCGGCAGCGCAGGACAGCCCCCGCTGGCTTGCTGTCCCGTGCCTAACAGCGGGGGGGCTGCCTTCGGGCCCGGGCACGGCAGCGATGCCAGCAGTGGGAAAAATCGGCAGCGCGGACAGCCCCCCGCCTGGCTTGCCTGTCGTGGCCCAAGCGGGGGGGGGCTGCCTTCGGCCCGGGCAGCGGCAGCGATGCCAGCAGTGGAAAATTCGGCAGCGCGGACAGCCCCCGCTGGCTGCTGTTCGTGCCCGCGGGGGGCTGCCTTCGTGGCCCTGGGCATGCGGCAGCGAATGCCAGCAGTGGGAAAAAATCGGCAGCGCGGACAGCCCCCCGCTGGCTTGCTGTCGTGGCCGCGGGGGGGCTGCCTTCGGGCCCTGGGCAGCGGCAGCGATGCCAGCAGTGGGAAAAATCGCAGACAATGCGCGGACAAGGCCCCCGCTGGATTGCCTGTCGTGCCCGCGGGGGGGCTGCCTTCCGGGCCCCGGGGCAGCGGCAAGCGATGCCAGCAGGTGGGGAAAATAATCGGCAGCAGCGGACAGCCCCCACGCTGGCTTGCTGTCTTGCCCGCGGGGGGGCTGCCTTCGGGCCCGGG
>JAQIZT010000087.1:0-42698 GCA_029228515.1 Populus alba x Populus x berolinensis | reverse complement strand
TTGGAATTGGTCAATGATGCAACCAATTTTGACAATAAATAAGTGCTTCAACTGTTGCTGAGGGATAAAAAACATTCAAAATTAGTTGAGTAAGTACAACCACCTGTACTAAAGGCTGATCCAAAAGACACTGTGGATATAGGAAAAAACCAGAACATGATTGTGGAAACTTCAAAATTATCTTATATTTTAAAGCACTAATCTTCCACCAACCTAAAATATCTAATTTATCATCATTAGAATCCCTACAACTATTAATCAAATACCTTCTTAACCTCATTTCTATTTTCCACACTATTTTTCTTCTAAATGCCTTTTGAATCGAGCTAAAGTAAAGGCTTCAGGACTTAATTAAAGTTGAGAAAGAATCCCAGATCATGTGCTTTAAGAGCTTGTAAGGAGAAGAAAAAAGGAAAAAAAGGACTAAGATTCACATTTTCCACAAACAGTACTCCAACTTTCTTCAATCAGGATGACTATTAGTCTTGGGAAGTATCTGGGGTATTTCCCTTCAAATTCAGCAGGACCGAGTTCGAAATACTAAATACTGATTTCAAATATTGTTATTGAATCAAGATCTCAAGAAGTTTGGGTTGGTTTGGCGGATTGGAGAGAGGAGGAAAGATATTTGAAACAATAGCAGGGACAAATTAGCTCATTGCTAGGTTGGCTAGGGGTCGGTTACAACCTACTCGTCTCTGCGATGTTTATTATTTTGCCATTTTATCCCACATGCAAAACCATTTTCGTTTTCCCTCGGTTTTTGTGTTTGTGCTAGTATTCGAAAAAATGGATCGTTCTTTTAGAACTTTTATTGTGGAGCAATAATGACCTCTCTCAGGGGTAAATTCAGATCTGGATGAACACTGGACTATAGTTACCGTGCTCTAGTCAAGAAATGGGGGCCTTGGGTGTGTCGAGTACTCAAGATGTTCAAATGTTTCCCTTCTTTATTAGGCAAACTAATTTGGCACTTATTCAATAGCCCAGATAAAGTTGTATGTGTTTGGTTATCCTCAAGCATAAATACTTGAAAAAAACACACTGACCTTAAAAAGTATATTCCATCAATCCATGTCTACCAGGCTTGGCTTCTTTACACTACTCGAAAGTCGATAAGTCGACTATGAAAACCTTCCCTAAACTTGCTCTTCATCTTCAATGATGGATTTGTTTACAACAAATTGGGTTCTGGAGATGTTTCTTTATGGTATGATAGGTGGCTCGAGGAAGGGTTTGTCATCGCTGAATTAATCTTAGCAGTACATATATCGGACATTGATTTGAGATGGTAAATTAAGGATGGTTTGGTTCAAATGGTTCCTGGAATTGTTTAAACAAAATAGTTAATAATTCTTCCTACGCAGATCATAAAAGGGACCGATTGTTATTCTATTCTAGTTCCATCTAACACAAACTTAAAAGATTGTGTAGTCTTGGAGTAATCTATTTTGTTGCAAGTGTATATAAACCCAAGGTTTGCTTATACCTTGGTTAGTTACAAAATCGCTAAAGAGAGATACAAGGTCCTGATGTTTAAATGGGGATGGGGCTTGAAAAATTATTTTTTTCACAACTTAATTGTCTAGAGAAGATTAGAGACGTTGATTCTGGCTTGTTTTTCATGGAAGTCCCTACCACCTAGCTAACCAATCACCGTTAATTCTTGTTAGTTATCTACTCTCAGCTAGTTGCATATTGCAAATGGCGCGCTGGCCTAGCGGCTGATGAGGGAAAAACAGAAGTGCATCGGAACCATTGCTTGCGGGATTGTGGTTGCAAACAATGGAGTATATATTTTGGAGCAACACAACAACAGAACAGAGCAAGGTTTTTGAAACAACATGTCTGGGTTTTGGTGCAATAATCCCAAACTAGATTGGGTTATTAGGTTTTTTCTTCTTTCATCGGATGTTCATTTGTTTCTGGATACTTTTGGGTGGATCGCATCAGAGAAACATTATCTAATTTGGAAAGTTTATGGATGTGCGATGAATGGCTCCTTAGGGACATCTACAACTTGATAAAAATATTATAGTTCGAACCTTGATGGGGTCTATTTTTTTCTAGGTGCTTCTTAGTTTTGTTTGTTAATTTTTCACACGTTACCAAAAAAAAAAACTGCACAAAAGGTATTGTTTGCGGTAAATGAAAATGAGCAAACATACAATTAATATGAAGTTTTTGCAATATTTCCCTACATAAGGGTTTTACATTGCTACATCTCTTTCATTTAAAAGCCTCCACCTCCATCAAGAAAGGAACAAATTCATCACCACAATGGCCTGAGGTTCTGCACTTCAGAATTTGTAGCTAATCGTGAAATTGAAGGATAATCAACCCAAATGGATAAGGAATTTTATGAGTAGTTTCGAGTGTGAGTAAATCCTAAAATCCACAAAGTTAAGGTTTACAGGTTGGCTATATATGATAATGCTCTCCCCCAAACTTCTACATTTAATAATGTCCTTAAAGTATGGAAAAATTACATTCATGCCAACTATATAAATTGAAAGTTTGGAGTTTCGCACGCCATCCTTCTCACTTCTTTAGCCATCGTTCTTCTCCGCCGGAAATTGAGTCCACACTCACTTGAGAACTAACATGTATTTAATCTATTCGCTCTCATTCTCTTGCCACAAATCAAAACAATTTGTCTCTTAATCACTTCCCCGCCAGAGAGTTATTCATGAGAAACCTCCTAAACTGGCATCTCCTCGATTACAATGTTTCTTTTTCATCTTTCCATTGACACCCCCTCCACCCGTCAGTTTTCATCAATATTTGAATATATCCATTTTGATTTTATCCTAATCAACATCAAGAAATCCCATGCTCATCCTTCCAGGGGCTTTTTTTGTTTTTCCTAAGTTTTGATGAATTAAAAACAAATAAAGTATTATTTAACTCGTACAAATAAAGGTAGTTAACAAGATAGATAGTCCCTATCAAATAAATTAGTCCAAGAGTTGAAATAGAAAATTCAGAAAATCCTCAAATGAAAAAAAGAAAAAAAAACCACTATAACTATAGCTTGTGTGCTATATAGTTATTTGTAGTGCTATTTGCATGCATCTAAAAACCAAATTAGGCAATGCAAGGAGATAGTGTTTAAGAATCTAGGATGCCGGTCCTATGCCCTCACCTCCTTTTAGTTATTAAACCCTACTTGAGCTCGTTTAGCATTAACCAAAACCCAAGTTACAACAATATTTATATCCCCGAGTGGAAAAATCAGAAGCAAACTTGAAGTGAAACAGTGATACGCAGATTAGTGAGCTGCTGTCATGAAGAACCCACCCCGCGCTACAAAGAAGAATTTGAAGTATCTTGAATAAGGGTAGAGTCATGCAAGTCAAGAAAAAGTTAGTGTCAAAGCATGCAAGTCAGCGTTTCGATTCAATTGGAGAAAATTAAAGTAACCACTTCTCTACAATTTATTTGCATTTGAAGTGTAACCTAGGATATCAGCTATAATTGCTGAAAGTGTTTATGATTTATCTATATTTATTGTTATCAAGAGGAATACAAGGATATTCAGATCTTTTATCCAAACAATAACTTGTGGTATGCTCTCACCCATAAAGAGAATTCTAGTCTTGCTGCCATTGTGTGAAGCTCTTGACCAGGACCATACTAGACAGTCACCACTCACTAATGTTGCTTTCTCTCAGATAAGCCAAATAATTGCGAGCTGAAGATGGAAACTGAAATTATTTTCTAAACAACTCTGTTTCTAACAAAGAAAAACACTCATTAGTTGTTTCTTTACAGAACACAAATTCCAACACAGGTAGCATGACAAAGTTCAAAGAGCAAGGGAGAGAAGAAAAAACAAAACAATTTACTTTTAGTATGCAAAGTTTCAAACCGCCTCCTACTGAAACAGAATCTTATCATGCCTTTTTGGCAAAGTCGCCAGCATCATCCTTTGTCCTAGTAATTTGCCATCCAATGCATCATCTGGGTTAAAAACACCATCACTACTGTTTATTGGCACCCAAACTGATTGTTGCTGTGCTACTGCGGCCATACACAACCCAAAGCATTTCCATCATAGCCACCATCAGCATTGGTGTCAGCATAACTATCCACTGCCATCCACCTCCACCAGCATTGTCATAATTCCCAGCACCCTCCATCAAAAGTGTTTTGAACAACATAATTACCGATCATTCCCAACCATAGGTTGCATTTCTTCCACCTTGGTTACCACCAACATTTGTGCCATATCCTCCACTACTTCCATATCCTCAACCAATGGCCCATATCCTCCACCATAATTTTCCACCACCATAGCTAACCATAATTAATGTTAAAGGTAACTTGTGGCCGTTCGGTTGCATAATTCACCCTAACCACGGTTGACCATGTAAAATTCCTGTGAGAAGAAAAATTTGGAAACAAAATGATGTAAGCACAAATGAACAAGGAATGAAAAGGCAGCTGATACAAGAGATGAAATGTAATTTCGATCCACTAAGTTATATGACGGACGTTGAGGCAATGAGAGAGTGATGTTCAAAGAAAGTTAGAAATTAGAAGATTCCTTTTCTTTTGTCCCTGTTTCTCTCCTCCAATTGAATATCAAACTAAAAAGAAAATGCCATTACAACTCTGCACAAATGAACAAGGAATTGAAAGAACCAACAATGAAGTAGCAAATTAACTTGTCCATCTAGGGCTAGGATGGCACTAAAGGCCTCCTCACTGGAAGAGTAAGTATACAAATCCAAACCCTCTAGATCTACCAGTTTCACGATCCATAATGATTCTTGCTCTGCAAAAAAAAAATATCTGAATAGCATTAAACACTAGATCTGAAAACCCAGCAAACATCTAAGAAAGGAAACCAAGAAATAAGCAATGCTAGAAACCAACTACGCAGACACACAAGCACAGGCAAATACCACATATTTTGGCTAATCCTTTCATGTACCTTCCACAAACATTGCCCTAATTTATCAAAAGCCTTTTTCAGTACTGTTGTCAAACTGTCTGGAAAGAAATACATGCATTGAAATTTGATAAAAGATATCAACCAGCACCATCATTAAAATACGAAGAAAAAAATAAATAAAAATAAGTTATGCACCGCCAACCAAAAGTTTTGAAGATGACATGCATCTCAATTCTTGATAGATGGATGGTCTAAGATGCCAGGAAATCTCAGAAGCCATCTGCTTGCTAGTCCGTCTGCCGGAGCATATTTCCCACTTTGGTAAGAAACGCCATTATAGCAACCTAAGTAAATACATAGGCTTGGTTAATAACAATAACTAAACTAACCCCGTAAAAGTAACGCGGACCTCTTCATCACTGTAACATCATTTTGCTCTCTCATTTTTTAATTGAAAAATAGAATTTTAAACAAATAATCATTAAATCATAACCATCAGAAAGCTATACCTAGAAAAAAAGCAACAAGGATTTATTTTTTTAAAAATAAAGGAGAGAAGATTATCGATGGTTTAGATGGAGAAAAAACGTAAGGACACTAACATCTATAACATGTATCTAAATAAGCATATGACCCCTGTCTTTGTCTCAAACAAACAACGTACATACTCATGAGAGTCTCTCACTTCCTGACGCAAGACCGTAGAGCAAAAGAAGATTCATTAAAGATTTTGTTCTGGATACATCAAAACATAACCGAAAAAGTCACAATATTTTTGTCCATTTTCATAAACCTCTAAAACACTAAACACAAATCAAATCAGTCAGAATTAAAGCCCATCCAAGAAGAAACCTAAGTTGTAAAAAAGAAATAAAATAAAATATGTCGAGGATCCAAGAAAACTAGGGTTTTCCTTTTATGTTTGCGTCACTCTCTAGATTTTTCCCCCTCTCCCCCTCTCTTTGACGAAAGCCTAACCAAAACCCTAGCTTATATATAACTAGTAAGCCAGAGAACTGGTCTTGACCATTGGATTAAGAAACGGTTTATATAGGACGTGTTATAATAACAAGGAAGCCAGAGAACTAGTCTTGACCGTACGTATTAGATGAGTGTTGTGAGACTTCCGTATCTTGTAAAAAACCCTTAGAGTGTCCACATTGTTTCCCCTATTAGTGGTTTGTATTTTCTAATTTGTTGGCATGAGCAGCTTAGCTTTGATAGGAGATTTTATTAGAGAAAATTACCTGGTCCTCCCAACATTTAATCGTGATAATACTTTATTTTTGTTTTTATATAAAATAAAAAATTACACTTTATACGGCTATATTAAAGTTTTAATTTTTTTATGAAAAGATAAAAATATTTCTGATATACCAAAAAAATAATATATTATATTCTCTTCTCAACTTTTCAAGTGGTAAACGGGATACTATTTACATAATCAAATTTTTAGTGTAATTAACATATTAATTTGAGAAAGAAGTCAATATTTTTTTTAAAAAAATCTATCATAATTCTAGTAGAATTTCCCCTGAAAATATAAATATCAAGTTATGGACCAATACAAAAAGCATATCTTTAAAAATCAGGTTTCATTTAAGGTGCCTCATTATCGACTAACTATTTCTGCTTGCCCATTTCTAGACACTAGCTCCATTACTAGATAACTATTTTGATTTGCTCATTACCGGGTAACTAATTCCACAAGTATTACAATTAAAAGAGCAAAATACCCATATGTTAAAGAATTTAAAGTTACTTGATTAAATAAATTGTTGTAAATAATAGTGTCAAGGGTGCTAAGCACCTACCTTGATAACTAAGGCATTAAATGCACTACTCTGTGGTTTCCTATTATTTTTGTAATCTCTTTTATGTCCAACATAAATTTTTAAATATTACACTTGATCCATTTATTATTGGAACCTCTATTCAAATTATATCCACGAACAATATAAGATTAGCTTCATAAGGGCTAGAATTTTGAGAAAAAATTATGTTCATGTGACAAGTGGTATAAGAGCAATGGTTATAATTTGGACAAGCCTGTGAAGCCATTATAGGATAGTTTATGAATCTGGTGGCTATGACTTACATACATCATGCATAAAATTCAATTCAAGAAATATTGGTGTGCCTAGAGGGTTTAATAAGGCCAACTCCTCAATATAAGGATTTTTCCATTAAATGACTTATTAGAGTTGGATATGGACAGCACTAAAAATTATATTGGACAATATGTCATACTTAATAACAGATACAAGCTCAAAGTTATAGGTTATCGAGGAAGAGAGTGGCATTCTTAAAAAGGGTAGTAACAAACATTATGGGCATTGTTGGCTTTTCTCCAAGCCCAGAGTTCAAGAATTGAAAACCATTCAGTAGGGCAATGAGTTTTAAAGAGTTGAAAAACATTATGTGGAAACTTGGAACATTATTTCGATGTGATCAAAATAAATTTGGACGCATAAGTGGACGTTTTAGTGATATATTTGATAAGTGACATAAAGTTATGGAAGCTGACAAGGTCCAAAGAGGATTGAAATCATATACATCTTAAAGTTGAGATGATAGCAACATCCTAAAACGAAGAATTGAAAGAACAATCTCTGCCCAAAAACATATCCTAGATTACAATAGAAGACTTGAGAAAGTTTGAGTGCAATGATGTTGGTGCAGAGAGTTCGTAAGAAAATTAATCTCTTTAATTTTTGATATAGACAATATGTACAAGGAGGATAGATAATTCAATTTTTATCAAAGATTTTAGCCATAGGTACTAAATGGAGTTAAGGAGGCAGATTTTCAAACTTGTCTTATGTGTATCAATTATCACTAACATATTTATAGATTTTAATATAAGGGGGCATAATAAGGATAATGCTAGTGCATCTAAAGTTTCAATCAAAGTCAAATGACATGAAAGTGACTCACAGAAAAAAGAAGAAATTTAGTAGGGATAAACCTAAACATAATGTTTTGTAACTAAAAGACAACAAACAATGAAATCTAAGGGTTAAAGGTCAAGTTTACACTGCATTATTTCATTAAGAGAATCACTTTTGTGAGGGATTGACAAAAAAAAAAAAAAGGACAACGTCAATGTTGCTTTTGATGGAGAAAAGCGTTAAGGAAATGACATATATAAATATTATATGTGTACTTGATGGTTGAGTCAAAGATTTAGTTTGTCAAAAGGGGTCAACATAATTGATACGTAGATGTGGCTAAGGCATGTGGCCTTGGCGGGACAGAATTATAAGTTTTTTTACACCTTAATAATGCATTAGTTTGTGTGAATAATTTGACAGGTGAGTTTAAGGTTTGATTGAAAAGCTAAACTTATTGATGAAGAGTTGGCTTGGTGGGTTTTCCTTTTACGAGGAGGCATAAGAGAATATGTGTCTATCATGTTGCAACTTGATAATGAAATGTCTGAGGTGATGGAAACAAATAGGTCCCTTTGTTAGGTTATCATGTTTATTGATATTTAATGTTGAAACATGCTACAAGGGTTTTCAAATACCAATGGTTTTGCCAATGAAATCTTATTGGGTGTGATGAATTGGTCATTGGGTATGACAATAGCTTATGGAGAATCAATGCAACGTGGATTTTTAATGATGGAATTTTATTTTTCTAATATGTTTTGGTAGGTTAAGATTTGTTATCTTTGGGATTGATCGAAAAGACTTTGAATATAAGTATGATGTTAATGTACCAAAATTAAAGGTCGTATTTTTATTGTTACAGTTTGCATATTGGGTTTAAAGAGATGGGTGAATTCAAAGGGGTATCATTGCTAACGTTAGCAAGAGTGGAATCCTTAGGTATTCTTAGGAAAGGTGTCCAACTTCATGAACAAACTTGTGGTTGGATGGATTGGCATTCCAAAATAGAATTTAGCACTCTTTGTGTGTGACTTGGAGGAGTTGCCATACAAATTTTAGGACAAACATGACAACAATAGACAATGGTGTTTAGCTTCTTTAATCATTTGTCTTTGTCTAAAGGAGAATATTGAGTTTGGTATTAAAGCTTTGGGTTATGATCTTGAAGGTTACTTTGTGTGGGTTTTGACTCTATTGGGTTAACAAGCAGGATCCTCCTATAAAGAATCCAAGTTAAATATTTGGTTTGGAAACAATTTGGCGATAAAGAGTATCAAATTTTATACTCATCGTAAAATTACAGGGATGAATTCTAGATGAATTGGAGCATAATTGAGAGGCTTAATAAAAATGGCAACGTGTTTGTGATAGTAGACAAAACGTGTAACGAAAATCGTCCAAGTCGACTTCGACAAGGCCATTCGGTTTTTTTTGTATGGGTTCAAATGTGCACAAAGTGCACATACATTAACAGGTTTTCCAAACAGAGGTCAAGTGGTGCAAAGCAGCCATGTCAACAATGGCACCAAATTGGCAGGCAAAGTTTTTCCCCCCCCCCCCCATGTGATTAATTTGTGTAGTAATGGGTCATGCTAGCATGAAGGTGAGCATGGATGATATGTTGTCCAAGCCAAGAAGACAACACATCCATTTCTAAAGCATGAGTTTGACAATTAAGCAACATTGTTTTAAGTGGTAGTTCTAGCAGAATAATGAAGAATCATGGCGGTTACGAGCATGACTAGTTGTTGGATCTTAGGAGAAAGACAAGACAAAACATAGGGCATGACTATAAATTTTTAATGCCACAAAGTTCATAGAAACAAAGGGGCAAGCCATTAGCATTAACTTGTTAGAAGAAAAGATCATCATGTTCATAAGGAACATTAAGGAAAAATTGTCTAAGCAATGTTGGAAATTGGAGGGGTTTTCTTTGCATCTTCTATGTAAAAGCTCTATAAATATGTTGCAATTCCTTGCTGTGTAGTATTTAAGTTTTGTGTAAAACACACACATACGAATTTTGTACATATACCTTTATTAAGAGTTTAAATAAAAGGTTTGGGAAAAAGA
Organism: Populus alba x Populus x berolinensis; assembly: GCA_029228515.1. NCBI lineage: Eukaryota > Viridiplantae > Streptophyta > Magnoliopsida > Malpighiales > Salicaceae > Populus > Populus alba x Populus x berolinensis. Next base: position 32,831 of record JAQIZT010000087.1, on the reverse strand, counting down.
TCTTGTAAATCATGTAGTGTAATTTGGCTTCTGTTTCAACTTGTATTTTTTTGCTTGCTTTACAACTTTTAAGAAATGAAAAAAACATCTTGAGTGTGGAAGACACTTAGTTGTAGACAAATACAAGTGAAAAAGATGGGGACAGATTGAGTCAGAATGTTTGTATGGAAGCTAAAGTTTTGAGTCATAAAAATTTAATCATGTGATAGTAACCCACATCTTTTTTTTTTTTGGAATTTAATTGTTCCTAATGTTTTTTTCTATAGAAATTGTTGTATTGTTTTTAAATAAAAGACAACTAACAATTAGATGAATTTATAATGAAAAAAATAGTTAACCTCAAATACTTTTTTTTTTTTGTTTTCTAATTTAAGAAAAATAAATATCAAGCAACACTGCTATAGTTATTTTTTTTATCCTTTTTTAACCTAAGTTGGATCAATAAAAATGATTTAAGATGTTAGTCATTTATTTATTATTTTTTGAATTTTATCACTCCATTGTTATTTTTTTATTGGAAATTGTTGTATTGTTTTTAACAAAGCCATATTTTCCTTTTTTTTATTGTATATAAAAGTTTTTTTTATAGACTCAAGAACAGAATTTATGAAAATAAGAAATAACTTTAGAGATTCTTTTCCTATATTTGAACCAATAAAAAAATATTTAATAACTTGAAATACACGCAAACTCATCAAATGAAAATTTAATTTGTTTTAACTACAGATAAATAAAAAAAAATAAAAGTTTATAGAAAAAAAAATCACTTAGGAATATCTATTTTGTGCTAACATAATTGCAACTAATCGTATAATTATTTTTTCTAATAAGTAGCCAGTACAATAAAAACTAATTAAAAATAATTATTAAAAAAAAAAGAATAGAATATGTTCAATGGTCCAAATAAAGTTGGGTTAGCGTTTTGATAAATGAATGAATGTCTTTCTTTTTACACATAAGATGAGATAATGTTGGCTTCATTGATCCTACAGTCGAAGACTTGAGAATTTATCTTTGCTTAAGTAAGCCCAAATTTCTTCGGAAAACAGGCCCAAGCCTGAATTAAAATTCTATCAAAACAATTACGCCCCGGCGAGGATCGAACTCGCGACCTTTTACGCTTACGAGGCGAACGCACTACCCACTATGCTACGGAGGCTGCTGATAATTTAATTGACAGAAATAATATTTATAGTGGTAAATGTACTTTCCCAAACATCTAAAGAATCAAGTCTATGATTTTTTAACCCAATTATCAGTGTGCTTATACATTCATATTCATACCCCCACCCCAAAGGCAAATTATCGGTTTTATTTTATTAGAAGTAATTGTAATGCATTGAAATTTTATTACGGTTTTTCTTCTTTTACATCGTTACATTTTTGTAGCTTTAAATTTTTTGCGATCCTAAATTGAAACCATATAGATTTCACTTTTTGGTTTGTATTAGGATGCAAGTCAAATCTGGTTTAAGCATAAAATAAATGGTAAAAAATTAAAAAAATAAAAAAAAAATGATATATAATGAACAAAACACTTTTAAAATAATTATAATATTTGCATTTAAAAAAAAATTAAGATGATGAAGATTTTTTGAAAAAAAAATTCAACTTGAATTAGTAATGGTTAACCTATAAAACTCGTGATCTAGAATGTGAGATCGTGATAAAACTATGAAATTCGATCGAAACAAAGTTAAAAATCCTCAATCATAATAAACCAAATATCGAAGGTTAAAAAAACAATAATTAAAGTTAAAAAAACAAAAAAAACAAAAAAAGTGACTCAAGTAAACTTTTATAGTAACACACCCTTAGTTTAATTCATGTTATATTTGTTGAAAAACATCTATTTTATTTTATTTTTTAAAAATACATCATTATCTCTATTATATCCCTAACTAACACTTTAAATTTATTAATATTATTATCAACATTTTAAAGAAAAAAAAATTGTCTTTTTTGAAAAAATATTCAATCCCACACATAAAATTAACTCCTAATTAACCCCAATAACAATAAAAACATGTAATTAAAATAGATCTAATTATTCTAATGAACACTCTATAACCATTGTTGGGTTCCCTGAATATCATACACATATAGAAAATAATATAAACAAAATAACTTAGGAGTGCTAGGATCCTGTTAGACAAATTCCTAGAAATTGTTAAGGGATTTATTAGCTAAGGAACTCTGATCTTCTCTAAACTTGAATAAAGTTTTTTAAAAAGTTGGGTTGTTGCAAAACCAACAAGTCGTCCAATTATACGCCTTCAACGGTAGTATCCATGCGAACAACAAGTGAAAAAACTTCTAAATTCCTGTTTAAAAAAGATGAATAGATTATGCCTAAAAATGCTAGTTTTTCTATTATGTAGGACTTGCTATAGTTTTCTTGTTTAAAACTAAACAATCTCATTAAAAAATAAAAAGGTCATAACTAAATATTTATAAGGAAATCTGAAGAAAAAAAATCCTATAAATTGACAAAATATCAATTTGTCCATATGAATAATATACATGTATTAATTCGGGATAATGTTAGAAATAAGCCTAATCAAGTCCTTATTTTATTTTTTTTAGGTTTAGAAATATAATCCATATACTTAATTATATTCTAGTCCTTAATTTACTAAAATATATATTTTAATCAAATCATTCTTAATTAAATCATCCCAATTTTTATTTCTGATTAATGATTCTTAATATGTGTGACCCTTTAAGTTTCTAATATGTTGGTCCAAATATAAATTATAAAGATTATAAATAAATAGAATTAAATATAATTAAAACAATTTAATTTTATTTATAAATTCAACAATTGATTAATTTATTTAAAGATTAGGTGTATCGTCCTAACAACGTGTCATGATCCCCTCAAATATTAGAAAAGTCATTTTGGATTTAACTTAACATTTTAGTGGCAGGTTTGCATCAGTGTAATTAATATCATTTATCATCAAAAAAAAAAAAAATTGTCATGATTTAACATTAAAGCATAAAGGATATCTACCATATTAAAAGCATGTTTGTTTTTTATATAAAATAGTCAATGATCATTTGGAATAAGATTTGAAACTTTTTTCAAATCTCATTTTTAAACCTTAACCAAGACATTTTCAATCAATTACTATTAGAAAACATATGAAATATTTTCCTTAATTCAGGTGATTAATCATCTCTTGATTACTCAAGTACCTTCATATAGTTCAAGTTGTTACTTAGTGTCTGTATCTTTGTCACCTCAATTAAGATAACATATACACAAAAATAAAAAGCATAACATTCTATATAAAAAATAACTTAGTGATCTCAAGTCTAAGGAATCACTTACATAATCATCACATGAGCCATTCCATAGATATAAATAAATCTCTCTAAATGAAATTCTAATGTGAGTTAGTTTAGTGTACATATCTTATGACAATCACCTACATTATTAAGCTTTATGGTATCTCTTATAAACCTTAATTTATAAAAATTATTGCTTTCTTTTTATATAAAAAAAGAACATAAGATGTACTGAAGTCTTTACAACCCTAATAAATATTCAAAATTAAATGAAAGTATCGACCGAAAAAACATTTAATGAACATTGCTTTGATACAATAAGAATTCATATAATTAATAACAATTTTATAATTTTCCTTGCAATAATATTTTTTTCCTATGAACTTTATCTTTTACTCTAGATTCATAAATCAAATATTAGATTTATTAATATAATAATATATAGAATAAAAAAGACAAAATTAAGCATTTATTAATAATAAATATAATAATGTCACGGTGTAATAAAATCGATTGACGTACATGACATATTAAAAAATAACCATAAACATTTCTTATAATAAAGTAACTTAGTGATTTCAAGTTTATGAATGTTTTTACATAATTATAACATGTTCTTTTTTCATAGACACAAATGATCCTTTCTTTGTAGAATTTTCATATGGATCAGTTCAGTAAACATGTTTTATCTGATAATTACAAACCTATTAGTTCTAGGGTATTCCCTATACCTAAACTTATAAGAACAATTGCTTATTTTCATAAAAAAGAATTATGTATAAGACTTTTTACATTATGAGAATTGATATTTCCACATCAAGGAATAGAAGTTAAGTGAAGATTTATAAAAAATCACTTTTGTTGTGCTTTAATGGATAAAACCCAAGTATAACGAGAGTGATCATTTATGAAGAAAACATAATATTGGTAACCTGAGATGGATTTAATGGGAGCTGAACCCCAAAGATCACAATGTAATAAGACCAAGAATGTCATTGGAACGACTGTCATTTGTTGAAAACGGTAATGTATGGCTTTTAGCCTTTGACAGCTAATGCAGAGAGATGAATTTGACAATAGAGAAGAGAGGGACAAGGGACCTTGTTTATTCAGAATTGAAATTATTAGAAGAGGATACATGTCCTAAACGAGCATGCCAAACTTGCAAAAAAATTAAACAAAGACTGGAATTATGGATGAACAGTAGAGAATGCTTGTTGTCCACGAAGGTAGCTTCAGTACATACAGACCAACAACATGCTTGCCGCATTGCCATCCACCTTTTGAGTGTGAAGAATCTGTATGATGAATCATTGTCAGTAAAAGAGACAAAGAAAGGATAGACATGGGTGCGTTTACTGACAAAAGGAGCAAGTTTTTTAGTCAAGATTTGGAACAACAAAGACATCATTTTAATTTGAAGATAGGCGGTTGGAGAACAGGAACCACAGTGTAGGTGATTGGAAGAGTAGGAGCCATTACTAACAAAAACCATTAATCCTTACCAGTGTAAGGTTTCATTTTTATCAAGTTGAGATGCATCAGCTGTCATGTGTGCTGATGCAACCCAGTATCCGTGTACCAATCTGCAGGTTCAAACATTAATGGTGGCAATGAACAAGAGCTTCATCAATATTTTGCAATCTGGTTTGATATATTTGTTGTCATCAATTTTTGATTTAATTGCGATGACAATCTGTGGCAAAGTGACCTTCCTTACGACAATTTTGGCATCTTAAGAAGGTCGTTTATGGTTGCTACTTGCTGCGGGTGTCCTCCCTTTGATGGCCCTCCTTTATATTTGTGTTGGTAGTTGCTGAAATTACCAAATCTGGTTGAAGGATGCATGGGAGAAATTTTGCAACATATGCAGGGACCCCTGTGTTATGATCAATGGACTTTGAAAAAAGATCAAAGCTTACCTCTTTGGAAACAATATCTGTAAAATCTGGAAATAGGAGTGAAAGAGAGTTTGAGTGATGGAGAAGGTTGAAAAATCTTGGCCATAACCACGTAGATACCAGTGCACCTTATTAAGTATCTTCAACTGGACGTCCCATTTGCTGAAAATTGATCACAAAGTGGGCCTTAAATATTCGAGAATATTCAGAAATGCTACGAGAGCCAAGCCTTATGAGATGGAAGCTCATCCTTAATTTAAAGTTCACGGGCTTTAGACCTTTGGCTGAATGTGGTTTTAAGAGAGTTCCAGACATCTCTTGATTTGGTAAAACCGTATAGTGAATAGAGAGAGCATCTTCTGTGAGAGAAGAAAGCAGAAGGCTCAATGACAAGCTTATCCAATTGCTTCCACATGTTGTGAGCTGCAGGCTTAGTGGCAGCAAATGGCATTGTGGTTGAGACCATCAATATGTCTATACTTTTTTTAACACTGCAATAAAGTGACCAACTTTGACTACGCCAGAAGAAGGAAATTGGTGGAGGATAATTTGATAGTAACCCTGTGAACCATGGTGTAGAAGGAGAGAGTAGAAGAAGAATTTTTTGAGGCAATAGGATCTGATGGAGGTTAAACTTACAGCTCTGTTATCATGTAAGGTTTTGTAAACCAATAATTTAACCACCACACCTTGCACATGGGCGTTGGAATATTATTATATAGGAAAATGTTTACAACAGAAGGAGAGAGTAATAAGGAAATAGCTGTTACAAAGGATATACACTATACTATAAAATTAGAGATTAATCAGTTCCTAGACACAAGCATACAATTAAACTGTAATACAATCAGATGGGCATTATCTTCTCCTTAATGCTTGGAACAGATTTTCTCCCAGAAGATGGGATTGTGTTAGCGCCAATATTTACAACTTTAATTAATATTCCATCTTAATAAAGTGTTGAGTATGAAGATTTATGAACAATAATTAGATGCAATAAGAATTTTATAATTTATTTTATAAAATACTTTTGTTCCAAATAAACTTTATATCACTATAGATGTATTAAAAAAAAAATTAAAAAAACAATTATTATATTGAAATTATATATATAAATATATATATATATATATATATAATATATATTTATATATTAATCAAATGATTATCCTATAAAACATACACCCTTACATTTATTGTGGACTGTGGACACCTGCATCGTTCGACATGTTTAAAAAAGAAAGAATTCACGGACTTTAAGACGACCGGTTAAAGTTAGAAATAAAATTGTCTTACTCAAGGCTCTTCTGAAAAATAAAATAAAATGGTTGGACAAAATAAATATGAGTTTTTATATATATATATATGAAAAATCAAGATGAGTTTTGGAGTAGGGGTAGAAATGAGAATTTAAAAAAGACTAGGAAAAGGGCACGAGGACTTTGTAGAGAAAAGAATAAGATGAGTGCCTTTTCTTCTATGTCCCGGCAGAATCACATGTCCACAAAAGACAGCTTTGGACTCACTCACAACTACCCATCTCACATGGATGTGTGAGGCGGGAGCCTAGAGAGCATATTGCCCCCACACTCACATAATTAATCACATTTCTCTCTCTCTCTTAAAAATAAAAATAAAATTATGATATGACCAACCTTCTTATTATCTCTTGCCTGACTTTTTCCATTTGTTTCTCTGTAGAGTTTTTATTAAGAGCATTTAGAGATGATAAAAAAAAAATAAAAAAATACAAATACTATTTTTTAGTTCAACGTAGTTTTACATATTTAAAGAAAAATGCTAAACAATAATATTACTGTATTATTTCTCTTAAAAACACTATTTTATATCCTGCAAAGATAATAAAATACTATCTATTAAATTAATATTTATTTATTAGGTTTTTTTTTTATTTTTTTTTAATTTTTAAATAAAATTGTTATGATTTACTGACATGTATTATTATGAGTTTTAGGGAGTTCATTTAAGTTATTTTTTAATTAAATTTTTATTTTAATATTATTCAAGTTATTTTTTAAACAGATAGTTATTTAAAATAATTTTATATTAAATATATTAAAAGAATTAACTTCATTCTAAATGATTCTAATTATTATTAAATACATATTCAAAATATATAAATTTATATTATTTACAAAAAACATATTACAATTTTGAAATCTCCCATCGGAGATGCTCTAATGTAAACTAACCAGTAGAGTTAGAGTATTCCTCTTCTTGGATCTGGAGAGATTTCATTTTTTCTTTTTTGCATTGGAATTATTTTCTTATAGCTAGGCGAGGCAAGCCAACTGGAATTGGCTAGCGCTGCTGCTGATTACTGTCCTTGCTACATTCTTCTGTTGTAGTATGTACATTTGTAGCGAGTTACTGGGTAATGGATCCCTTACCTTTTTCTTTTGGTTTGATTACTAGGTCAGTCTGGTTCTTATCCTTCCAGTCTTCAGACCACTCTCAATAAGGTATCTTTCAGTTTCATCACGGAAATTTTTGATTTTTTGTTTTCTGGGATTATTCCTGTTTCTTTGTAGTTTTCCTCTATTGCTGCAAAATATTCAGACTTTGGAGGGATTTCATGGAGAATTGGGCAATGATGATTATGAGAGAAAAATTCGTAGTGTTGCGACTTTTGGTGGTAAAAGTAACAGATTTTTGTTTTCCAGGTATTCATAAATGCCTACGCTTATCTTTCTTGAGCCGTAATTCGCTGGAAAGTCACCGAGTATGTAAAAGAGATTCTAAAGGGGCGTAGTAGACAGCAGATAACAGCTGAAGGATTCTATCTGAATCTGTTGGTAAACTTCTGTTTTCGGAAAGGGGAATCCTTTTATTTGGATTTACCTTTATAGGGAAAGTGCTCCATTCTCTTTTGGTTTGTTGTGTTACTGAAATCTTAGCTTGTGCTTTAGATATTGCACATTATTCAGAGGAAGAAAGCAAAATGAATAAAGGGGGGCCTATAGGAAATCTCATAGTTTATGCCTTTCCAAGAATTTGCTGGAATCCATAGTTTCAGATAGTTTGGTGGGAGATAGAGGCGTGTAATCTTGCAATTTTGTGGTTTAGATAAAGGAAGACCAGAAATTACAAAGTGGTAGGGTTGGACCGTGTTAGTTTGAGGAGAATAAGAAGAAAAGGCTGCCAAACTTTTACATTCCTTAGCAGATGATAATCCATATTTGCAAAAGCAAATAGGGTGCATGACTGGGATTTTTCAAATATTTGATCCGTCCCTAGGTACCTCCACCGGTAGGACGCCTCAACGCAGAAGAGGCTATCCTTACAGAGTAATTTCTCATAATTAGATGGAGCTTAGCTTTGAAGTATTAATTTCATGCATCAAGTATTCTCATTTTATTGGTTAAATCTATTGCTCCGAACACCTGCCTGAAACTTTTATCTTCTCCAGTGGCATGTGGTGAGGGAAAAAAAAAAAAGGGAGGTAACTGATCTCTTTACTGTATGGGAAAAATATGTTCTCAATTTCCACTCATCAACCGTGGCTAATATTGATCTTTTACACCGAGAAAAGTAAAAAGACTCGTGTATCTAAATTTATGCATCTGATACTAGAAGTTTGTCTTTTGGATGTTAAATTTCTTCGAGATTCTTTAACGCTAACCTGACTTGTCAAATTGTTTCCCATTTAATATTTTGGGGTTGAATTTGAATAGCTAAGACATTTATAATTGTATATGGTGTAACTTGAAAATATGGGCAAATGCTTCACCTATGGTGTTGATTCCAGCTGTATGTTTTAGGTGTGCATTTATTGTTGTAGGTAAATTCATGGTAGCCATCCATCATTTCAATCAGACAGATTTAACCTATGATCATAAACTTAAAACAAACTTGATTATATACCAACTTCTAACATCTTGATAAATCATCTTAGTACGAATTCAAAGAACATTAATTGCACATCGTTTGTTTGCGTATCCTTCAGAATTTTTTCCAATTCCAGGTTGACTACAAAGAATGGACTATTAGCTGTCCCCCCCCACTGTTATTTTCGTTTTGGTATGTGAGCTTAAACAATGCACATATTGTTTAGCTAATGTTTCTGAGACAATGTAGGTGATTTCCACTATCAAAAATGGCAGCTCAGAAAGGGAGAACACAGCAGCCTGTAAGTATTCTTTGGAAATTTTTTTAATTGTCCATAGTAATTGGAAAGCTTATTTTGCCCTAAACCGGTGTAGAATTGAGAATCGCATTGAATTGTTGAATCCTGTGTAACCCTGCATTAAGTTTTTTTTTTGCCTCCAAAAATTGTCCTTCAAGTCGATTGTCCTCACACTGTTGCTTTTCTAACCCACGCAACAACTTGTTTCTGTGCTCTATAAAGCGCTGTGACTTGCATACCAGAGTATTATATTAACTTATTTATTGCAGGACAGTCATTGAAACAAGATATTGCATTGAAGAAGCACAGAATTTCAACAGAATCAACAAGCAGCATCATTCTCAATCTTCTTGCTCATCTTCCTTGTCGACACATGACTGCAATAAAACAGCTCAACCATAAAGGCATCTTCCTTTGACAGAATAATCCTTCCCTTAAACTCATTCAAGGGACCCTGTTATAACCCAGCCAAATACCTCTGCACATTCAGGGTGGCAATCTTTTGTATCTTCGAGAATGTTTTCAAGGATTCTATGTTATAAAGATGCCAGAAGGCAAGCAGGTCAAAACAACAGCAAAAGAAGAATCAATGAGCCATATATGTGAAGCATAAAGATTCCCAAAGGCCATCACAGGCCCTCCAGATAAGCTGAATGATTTTAAGGAGTTGGGAAAAACAGGAAAGCAAAATTCTTCTCCTGTTGATCCTCAAGGAGTCTCTTGTAGTTCTTGCTAAACTATCGTGAAGCACCATGGTATATATTAATGAAACTAAAGAGGCGTCCAAGATCATGGTATGAAGCAAAAAGATGGATCTTGGCATACAATTCGAAAAGATGCTCCTCGGTTTGGCTTATGATGGACAGGACACCAATCATTTGTCTTTTGAATCACTGAGATACCATTAAGTCCATCCCAAAGCTAACAGAGCTCCCAAAGACTTCCAACTGGATAGTAGAGTAATTTCAATGCGTGGAATCCAACACAGATTCAAGATCAACATTACCTTTCAAAAGATATTCAAAGTAGCAGCAACTCGAATGAAGATATCTTAAATCTACAGCAATCATGGGAAACTCAGAAACGACCTCCCTAGCGTGGTAGCCAAGCTGATGGGCTTGGAAGAATTGCCAGATACTGCTTGCAACAGCTATAGTCCAGACGGGTTTGATCCCAGAACTTTCCACATGGAACAAGATAATTCCTTCTCAAAGAACATTGAAAATAAATGATCTAAACAGACCACTACGAATTCCGAAGTCACCCCCAGAAACTCAATAAAAGATCCTATATCACGCACGGTGGGAAAAATCCTGATTTGGTCATGAAACCCATTTTCAAGGCAGTCAATTGAACCAGCACCATGGAAGCAGCTGAATGGAAGTCGAAGTTCCTCAGGAAACAACCATTCTAGCCTGCAAAACTTTTCTGGGAAGACATCAAAATTCCAATCACTTCAGTTTACTGTGAATAATGAGATGAGAGTTGAAGGATCTTGAGTTCAATCCAATCTGGAAAGGATCTCAGAGCTCTTAAACAGATGCTGGAAGCAATGCAGGCTAAGGGGCTCTTGGAGACTAAGTAAAGAAGAGCAGGCTTTCGAATTTTGTACCCCAAAGAGTTCAGGAACCAAAACGTAGCAGTCCTGGTCCAAAAGTCCCCCAAGGTTGCTAAACCAACAGAACAATCATGTGGTGTGTTCCCTCCATAAAAAATTTTTAAAAAGTATCTTGATACTTTGAGGTCTTATGAATCCCCAATTTTGATCATGGAAACCAGCCAAACTAGTTGAGAAATCTAGTATTCCAGCTATCCCTGCATATTACACCAGCTGGCTTTCATAAAAATCCAACCAGTGGATGTGCAGACAGTAAGAATGGATCCATTAATAGTCGAACAGCTAAAGATCAATCTCCAAGAAACAGCAAGATAGATTCTTCTGCCAGCTTCAGTGATAATAGAACTACTGTCAAGAATACAACATCAACTCAATCCTCAACAAGATCCCAACAAGGGCCAAAAGAAATCTACACGCATTCATAAAAGAGTTTCAGGATACCTGAGCCTGAGACTCCAACAGAAGAAACTTGACCTAGAGAAGCTATCTCGTCCACCTACCCCTCCATCTGATACTGGCCAACCAAGAAGACAATCCAACAGGCAGCCAACAGAAATATGGTTCCCCTGGTGGAAAACACAGGGTAAAATATCCCAAATTTGCAGAGAGTGATGACCAATTAAGTCAGATCTAGTGATGAATCACGAATCTCGAGTCACCATGGAGATGACACCATCTTTGCAATCTGATGAGTATACTGTTTTTGACATTCAAGAAGGGTATTGAAGTCAACCAGTACCCAACGATCTACTGAGAAGCTGTGGTGACCTTAGTCCTACCCTAAATGCTACCAGAAGCTTCAGTTTTTCTGGCTCACTACAGAAAGTAAGTGGTTTTGAAATTCCTTAGTCACTCCAACTATTCTGATACATGTTGTTGACAGAACGCCTTTGTTTTCTTCGTCTCAGAAATCAACATCGAGGTTTGAAGAAGAGATGACATCACAGGAACTTCTAGTTGCACCAGAGCATCCAAGACCTCGTCTCCGTACTTGATGCATTGGATATATAGAGATGATGCATTATCTCCTGTAAAAGCAGATACTCAAATATGCTCAAAGGTAAAGTTCTGCTCTGGACAAAAAACTTATAGTTGGATGTTGCTGCAATTGAAACTAAATATAATTGGTTATTGGATGTGCAATGACCTGATGTGTTATATTTGTTTGGATTAGATTAGAGTTCACCTATAACAACCTTTACATAGGAATTTATGAAAATAAGTTTGGACTACCTGTTTATCTGTCTAATCAGGTGAAACCATGTTGTGGGGATTCATTCTCCACTTTTCTACATGCAATTTTTTTTTTTTTCTTGGGGTTCTGAATTTTCTGGTTTTGCTATTAGCTTCTAAATAATCCTATGTAGCGATCTGTGTCTGTATGCTCTTTGCAACACACTTCAGGAATATTATCAATGCATTGAGATAGTTACTGTTCATCATATTATGCAGTCAGCAATCGAGGTTTTGAGAGTGTTATGCCGTTGACGTGTGTCATCTATTGTGGTCCCAACTATATTAAGATTTACTTATTTTGGACCTGTTAATAAAAAAGAAACTACAAATGAAATAGATAGTGGCCTAAGAAAAAAGGAACACAAACGGAATTCTTCCTCGACATCTTATGCAAGGTTTTCAATTGTGCTTGTCAAGTGGTAACCGTGTTCATCTTGATTGATCCCAACTACCAGTCAACAAGACTTGCGTACAACAAGAATGTTTTGTCCTTTGTTATATACTCTGGATAAATCCTTGTTTCAAATTAGAATTGGGTTTGGATAAAATAGTTGCAAGCTTTTTTTTAATCCATGAGTCATTATTCTATTAGAATTCCTGGTTTCAATACCTTGGCCCAGGGTCAACTTTTTCCGTTTCAGTATATGATGTACGTTGTTAGCAAACAGGGATAGAATAGAGCATAAAACAATGAGCAATTTTGCTGTCACTTATTTTTTTCGATTCTTTTAAGGCTTATCTCATCTCGAGGGATATTATTTCATATTGCAGGGGAAGGCGCTAAAGATTCCCCATGACCAACAGAATGAATATCAGTGGAACCTTGCCAGGATAACTTGTCAAACAGCATGAACCTCTGGTCCTCTCTTCAGAGATCAATCGCAGGAAATTACAAAACATTGAAAATTTGGTACAGAAGCTTAGACGATTAAAACTCCACTCACAATGAAAGCGAGCACAGATAACATAGCATCGCTTTGTGAGGAACCAAATCCCAGACCACAGATACATTTCAGAGATTTTGTTAGCCTTCTGGTCTTCTACTCAGCAGACCTTGGCTCTGGCCTGACAACATTTCAACTCCACCCATCAGGTAACCCCACCATTAAACCCAGAGCTTTATTTCATGGTATTGGAGCAAACCAAGGCCAGCAATTCAGTTTCAAAAGAAGAATGTTCCCTGGGAAAGTCTTTCCATTCAAAACCAAACCTGGAGAAGTTTCATAGGAAGCTCATATTTGATGCTGTTAATGAAATTCTTGTCAAAAAGTTGGCTTCAGTGGGCCCCTCTCAGAGCCGAGTTGAGGTCATGATAAGCTGGCAAAGAAGGCGCTCAGTGCTCAAAAGCTTCTGAAAGAATTAAGTTCGGATATGGAACAACTTCAAATCAAGAAATCAGGAATTGCAGCTTAGAGGATGAGGAGGATGGTTTGAAAAGCTTTTTGTGGGATGATGTGATGCATTGGTACAGAGAGCTGGATAGATTTTCCACAATGACTTTCTGGCAATAGTGTTAGATGTTTGAGCGTTTGGGTCTTCAAGGACTTAGTTAATGAGATTGTGATTAGTGAGGCAGCTGGTTTTAACGCACCAAACCACGTAGGCGTCGGCAGCTGTTTGGGAAGAAGCATGCTATCTAGCAAAATAGCATCTTCTAATTATTATTCAGTGCATTTCTTTTTGTTCGTTATTCTTTTGTCTTCTCTTTCCCTTTTGCCAGTTTATCTTGTTTCCTGTTATTTAAAGCAAATAATTTGTGGCTAAGCACTGGAAATTATATGCTGGATTCTTTAGAAATTGACCTTTTAGATCATGACACCACAATATTGATAAAGAAGGAATGCAAGCAACTTCTTTGTTTGTGCTTTTGAATTGTGTTTTTCAATTCTAAAGAAATTGACTTTTTAGAATCATGACATCACGTATTGAATAAAAGGTATGCAACTTGTGTGTATCTTTTGAATTGTGTTTTCAACTTCATAGAGCTGCAAATTTCTGATTTGCAGTGAGGCTAGGGGCGAATTCTGAATCGTAGAAGGTTTAAGAAATAAAAATCAAAAGTTCGATGTTTCAGGTCCTTAAAATCAAGGTTACGACAAAAAGGCATGGTAGCAAGCCTAAAGGATGCGTCGTCGCAGCCTCCACAAACACTGAAGGTGCAACAAAGGAAAAGCATAGGACTGAGCCGCCATTCGAGTGGTTGCTCAGGTAGCCTTGACAGAAAGCGGTGCCGAAAAAAATGTAAAGTCCATTGTCCGCTCAACTCTTGAAGCTGGGTGTACAACCCTTACCGGGTAAAGGCTTCTTCCCTAGCAAGTCATGTCTTGAATATGTATCTCCTTGAGACTTTATCTTCTTCTAGTATGAATTTAGATGGCTACAAATGGTTTTAACTGACCATTTAGCAAAATGTAAGTGAGGGCCATTAACGAATCATGCAAGGATACCAACACCCATGGCACAAAAAAATTCTAACCACAATGGTTAGGGGTAATCTCGAACTTAGATATCATACACTTTGGACCCAAGCTCCATTCCTCATAATACGAGGACCTCTACAGGAAACATGTAAATCTTAGTGAAAAAGATCTCAGCAAAATCATTCGCTATCTCTTGAAGAGAGCATGAGAGGCACTAAGGCTTACGCTCATCGGGTCCAAAGAAAAAAATGTAAAAGATCGAGACGCTTACTGGAGTTTTTTGCTATTAAAGCCTTGATTAAAGGTATGAGATGTATGGTTAGTGTGCAAATATTAATTTTTTTTTACCCAATTTCATTATTTATTATATTAGTTCAACTATAACCATCGATAATTAAGCTATATAACCTTATGAACAAGAAATCTTGTGTGGAATATGTTATCTATTTAATCTTCTAAATCATCCACCTTATCATGCATATTTAGACTCTTCATATCATAAGTTGTCGTTCCCTCAATCAATATACTCAACACAAACATCATTAGCATCCTCTAATATTGACATCTTCTCCTCTTCATCCTCCCTATCGTTCACAATCTCATTATTAGCTTTTCATAACCATGTTTCTTCTTTTTTTTTGTTTTGATAATGTGAAGTAATATGAGCAAAACTCTAAACAATGAAAGCATTTAATGTCATGATTATGAGAAGTAAGAGTATCATTATTATCTTTACCAACGGCTATGAGATGTTTTTCTTCTCTTTAAGGTATTGAGCCTTACCCTTTCTAGTTGGCAAATGATAGACTAACTACAAATGTTAGCCTTTCAATTAGAGGTTTTCAAGGTGTTAAAGGGCTAATAGTTTGCTTTGTCGAATGAATGTTTTTTTTATTAAGATGTCTCTCTCCATTTTCATGGTCATTTTACCCCATTTCCTCCAACACTATATAATGTTGCAACTCCATAATATGAGTTTATAGAATACTTAAGATCATTTATGATATCTAGCTATAGTATCCTATCTATCCTTATCAACATTAGCCCAAATCATAACAAGTTTTCATCTTTTTGAAAGTATTCATCAAGACTCTTTGTACTTTGGCTCAAACTTTATACCTGATACAACTCTTTAACAGTATTGGCTGATATAATTCTCTTCCTCATAGTGGAGTTCATCTTATTCAAAGTATCAACTTGATCCTCTTATAATTCCTCATGTAGTTTTATTAATTGATTGGATCCCACCACAACAAGGGATATCGCCCAAATCATAACCAGTTTCGTCTTTTTAAAGTACTCATCAAGACTCTTTTTAGCTTGGCTCAAACTTTGCAACCTGATATAGCTCTTTATAGTAGTGGCTGACATAATTCTCTTTCTCATAGAGGATTTCATCTCATTCAAAGTATCAACTTGTCTCTTATAATTCCTGATGCGGTTTATTATTGATTGATCCCACACCACGAACAATGGTATAGTCAATTAAAGCAATCCACAACAAGCTTGACTCTTTTGAGATCTGGATAATTGTGATATTTAAAAAATCCACACCACCATGTTCTCCCACTCTAAATAGGCTTTTGGATCATTCTTCCCCTAAAACCCACGCTGATATTTTCACAGCTTAAGCTTTACCAAACTCAATATTATAGTCATGGTACTTGTAATTACCACTCTAGCCAAAATTATCATCATATTTATCCCTTCATCAAACCAAAAAGTTCTATTGTTGTCCAAACTATTCCTTATGGCTTAAAAACATCTTATTAAAATCCCATCATCACCAATACCCACATTATCAACCACAAACATGTCATCGGTATCAACTCGTTTAACAACCCTCATAACATTAAATTCTCTTTGCTCAAGCTTATTTTTGAACCCCCCCCACAATGATTATTAGCATGTTGCCTCACCAACCTATTCACGCCTAGTCTCAAAATCTTATTGGCCATCTAATCCATTCACTAAATCATAATTCAATGACCGATTTATATTTTTCATTTCCCCCTCGTTGTGATGTCATATTATTGCTTAACTCAGATACATTTAAATCTTAAAAAAAATGGTTAGTTAGGAAAAAAAAAAAATTTCTCATCACCTACCTCCTCACGTGTTAACACTCCTTTGATGTTTTCATCTCAAGATATTCGTGGTGAATTCACAACAACAAGACAAAGATAGCACTAGAATTAATTAATCAATATAAGAAAATATCATTAAAACAATTTTATCCTCTAAACTATATAAATAATCTAACTAAAACTAGAAACAAGTAGAAAAAAAACCTGAAACTACCCAAATTTATTTGAAATCGAACCGATTGAACCATTTTATTACTGTAACTGATTTAAATATTTTTTTTAATTTCAACGCAACAACCAAATTTTTTCTTAGATAGTAGGTTTTTTTTATTATTATAAAGAAACCCTAATTAATGCAAAAACCCTATTGTTATAACACAAAGAAATTGATAAAATAAAACAAAACTCCAAATTATATGGAAGAATTAAAACAAAAACAAGGTAAATAAAGGGATATAACCTGATTTTTAAGCCTAGCTGTTGATAACAAATAATGTGGATATCTTTGATTACATGGTCAAGTAACCCCTTACAAAGTTGAAACACCACCCAGAAAGCCAAAAAACAGGTTTGACCTAGAGGGTAACCTTATACATAGGAAACCAAAGATATTGCAATAAACTTGAGACCCAAAGAAAACCCTAATGCATATCTTAGTTTATAGGTTTTTTATTATGCCCTAGGTATACAAAATCCCTGTATGATCAATTTGCGGCAGAATTACATCCTGAATTAAAACCTCAAGTAAACAATATCAAAATAAACCCGAATTTAATATCTTAGTGTTATTTCATCCCGCAATACAATTTTTATGAACATTTCAATTATTTTTGTATGGTTTGCTTAGGGTTCTCTAAGAGTTGTGTTTTTGTTGTATAATTGCAACATGGATTGAATAATGTCTCTTTCTCTCTGTCTCTCTCTCACTCTCTCTTTTTTTGGACTTTTATGATACTAATATGTTTTATGAGATAATAAAAAAAATGAAATGTTATATTTTCTTACTAGCATGTCCCAAACATAAAGAAGAAGATTGACGCAAAACACCACTAAAAAAACTTAGACGAACAATAAAAAAAGAGAAATTTCAAAAGGATATGACTAGTTCTCAGGAGCCTATGCTCTGATACTTAACTAATGAATACCTTGTAATCACGGATGGTCATGCAATTACAATTCCAATATTGAGATTTGCTTTTTAGAAAAGTTGAAAGAAGTTTAATATGATTGTGACACAATAGAACCTTCTTCAAGGCTACAACACTAATTGGAATGAAGTATAAATCAACTTAATCTTTGATAAGTTAAATTCTATTTCTTTTTAGAACCATAGAATGCAAAGGAATTCTTTCTCTCATAATGTTAAACTAAAAATTTTAGAAGTATACATTCATCAAAGGTGTTGAAATTTAGGCTTACATATGTTTAAAAATAGTGCTAATGAAATTAATTCTAAAAAATCTACCCTATGAGTTGAATTGACCAACTTAATAAAATTGATCAAAAACATTTACTAGTAAGCCTCAAATCCTGATCCAAACAAGCCTTAAATTTCTAGCTGAAAACAAAGTAATAATTTAGGCCCAAACAAGCTTTTTGTAGCAACTTACAAAATAAAAATAAAGCCCATAAGTTCCGAGTCTTTATCCATCTTGAAAAAAAAAGAAGAAGAAAACAATGTAGGTTTGATACAAGACTTATTTATAGCTTAAAATCCTTCCTAATAATCCTAGAAACTAATAAGAGAAGTTGTTTCTTTGGTTTCCAAGTCAGAAATAGGATTCTGTATCTCAATTTTGTATTTATACCTTCTTTTGAAAGGAAAAAGATATTATCTTTTAATGCACCTCTTTGCCACTATCTTGGTATCCTTCCATTACAATTGAACACAATTAAGATGATGAAATATTCTCCTTGCATAATAAGGTAACTATCCAGCCACATAAGTTTTCTAAGTCAGCTTAGATTATTTTGTTTGCTTTGTTATGTTTTCTCTTCATCTGAAAAAAAAATAAAATAAAATTATTAAATCCTAATATTTAAATAAATAATTAATGTTTGCACATATAATAGAAAATTCAAAACTAGTTCGGAATCTACAAAGCACATGGAAACTTCACATACTAAGCCTAGCTAGAGCTAGTACAAAATTGAAAGTTTTTTGTTGTTCAAACTTCGTGGCTCAAATAAGGGAGGGATTGAGCCCTTTTGCACATAAATTAAATATACCAAAAGCCTTCTCTTGATGCTTCAAAGGATCCAAGAGTTTAGGCCTTGGTCAAAACTTGCATAACCCAGCCTATTCAATGTTTCTTTCGATGCCTTCACTCTGGAGCTTATGATGGGCTCATTTAAAACATGTAATTGGTCCTTTGTGTTTCCTGGGCCTGATACACATGACTTTTATTTCCAAATCAATAAACAATAGTAACAAAACAAAACTGAAAAATACATAAAAAGAACCTAGTAACTCAAAAAGGAATATAACAATCTTTATATCCTAAAAGGGTTTAGGAGATTTTATATATTGGTTGTTCTTGTGGATTACCTTGCGGATTATATAATCGAAACACTTGTTGAATGGTTTGTGATTTACAACAACCAGCATTGAAACAATTATTTAAAAGCAAAAAAAAAAACATATAAGCATAAGGAAATCTTTGTATAAACCCTAAATAGCTCTTGATTTATCTAACAAGATCCTTCTAAAACGAAACAAAAATTAAATTTATTGTTTCTATTAAGTACTACATGTATTGGGAAATACAACATTTTGTTCATGTATTTTTTCTTTAATATAATTTGTAATCAAAGTTATCCTAGCATTCGATTTTAAATTAAAACTTGCTTTTATGTATATGATAAGATATTTGAAAAACAAATACTAAGTTATAAAAAAAAAAAATACCGATAAAATAAATGAAACAATAACGCTAATAAGATAAAAGGATTTTACTTGAAAAAAAAAATAGGTCCATTTCTTTGTTCTTATAGAAAATCACCATTTTTTAAAATAATTACAAAAAGCCTCTTAAAAGTTAATTCATTTTTTTTTTTAATTTACCTATGTTCTTTCCTTAAATCTCACTTCAACATCACAGAGATTATATGTTCATTACATTTTATATCCTCTAGTTGAAATGACAAAAAAGAAGAAGCAAAAAACATATGATTATTTAATAAGGGGATTAGCAATATTTTCCCATTAATAACTAAATACCTCTTATATTGAAAAAGAAAAAAAAAAACATTGCCACTACCCTCTTAAGTTCAACAAAATGAAAAAAAATAGAAAAAAAACAGATGTGGTCTCTCTCTCCTCTCTTATATATATAATATATCTAGTAAATATTATATATATATATATATATAAATTTAAATATATATAAAGCACGGAGGCTATGCTAGTAAGGCCAAAAGAATTGGGTTGGTTTCATTTAGTGAGAAGAAGAAAAACATTGGTTTCAATTGATGGTTTACAACAGACTAATTGGTGTGAAAATCTTGGAATGGGTCAAGAAAATTATAGATAAAAACCTCTACTTCATTAGCATGTAAACGCATCTTCAAACATGAACAATGAACAAAGACAATTTATGAGGGGTGGTTATGGATTAAAACCCTGCAAATCAAGGCCTAGAAAGCCCTTTACAAATAGGCCATGTTTGTTTTCCGGAAGTAGTTTTCAGAAACCTATTTTCCAAACTGTTCCCTGTGTTTGTGTCATTAGAAAATTTGGTCAAACGAAAAACACTTTTCCAGTCATTTAAAGTCATAAGAAAATTTTGACTTGATTTTCAGGAAAGTGTTTTTCCATTTAGCTGTGTTTGTTTTTTTCGGAAAGTGGTTTCCGGGAAATCACTTTCCAAACTTTCTTGTGTTTTTGTTTTGCCAGTAAAAAATGTGGTTAAGGAAAAACACCTTTTCCAGTAAAAGAAAAATTTGGCTTGATTTTAAAAAAGTGTTTTTCCTGAAAAATTTAGGGGGAAAAACACTTCCTCCAGAAGTTGTGAAAACTGTTAAAAATGTCATTATTTAGCTGATTATATCAAATTTGATCCTCAAACTTTTGATTGCTAGATAGATATATTTGGTTTTGAATATTTATATTTCAATTTGCATCTCTAAAAATTTTATTTTTTTATATTAAACTTTGGTCCCTTATTTTTATAATTGCGATTTTGCTTTTTTTCTTATCATAATTTCATTGAAATTTTTTTATCTAATCAAAATTTTGATCCTCATTCTTTTGATTGTTACTTATTTAATTTGAAATAATTTATGAAATATTTATTATTATTATTTTAATTTCTTCTTCTTTCATTTTATTTTTAATTTTTTTAGATTTGATTCTCTATTATTTTGATTATTAATTATTTTAGTTGAGATAATTTATGAAATTCAATTTTTTTATCAATTTCATTCTCATTCAAACTTTTTAATTTTGTAAGAATTTGATCCCTCATTATTTTAATAAACTCGAGAAAAGAAAAGCAATTAAATTAAGGGATTTTTGTTCTTATTACTTTTGATTTTTTTAAAATAAAGAAACATAGAAAAACAATTATTTTTTTGGTGGAAAAAATAATACGAAAATAAGAAATCATAATTAGCACATTATTTTGTTTCGATGAAAAATTACTTAATTACTATTCATAAAAAATCTAAAGAACTCATTGATACAAACCCTGAATAGTAAGAAATTTAGAATTCATGATCAAGAGTATACACAAAAAAAAAAAAAAAGGCTAAAATCAAGTTTTTAAAAAAATCAAACAATGATTACTTTAAATGAAAGAAAGTTAACTTGACAAAAACCTTGAACCATGAATTCTAACAGGACCAAGAATTAAAAGTATAAAATATGAAAACCATTGATCCATTGAATTATAACGAACCAAGACCCAAATGTAATGTAAGGATGAATGCCATAGTCTTTGGATAAGCTATGAAAGTATATAAAGGACTAAGAGTAAAAGCAAACTATCATGGCCCGAAGTATTATTTTTGAATAATTAATTTATTCTCTATATAAAAACTAAATAACCCTATGTAAAATTTCTTAAACAAGACTTTAAAAATAATAAAGTATTTCTAAATAAAATAGAAAAAACAATCCAAAACCACTTAGAAAAATAATGGCAAATTTTATACTATAACTTCTAAGCTTTAATTATAAGGCATTTTCAATGATTGAATGCTATGAGTTTATCATTAATAAAAAAAAAGGCCTTTAAAATTTTCTAACAAAAACTTAATCTAATCCAATAGTCAATTAAAAGTTTAAATCCATAATCAATTTAAAAAGTTAAATCCATTAGCATAAAACTACACTTCAGAAAAACAGACCTAATTCACATAAAAGTAGAAAAACAAGTTGATTCCAGAAATAAAACTCAAATAACATAAATTAATTCATTTTTAAAATACCTTTTATAATCTTCTCAGCTTGTAACATTATAATACGCTCAATTGAAAACATGTAATGGATCATGTTGTGTTTTGCTAGATAAATTCTCAGCACTTATCACGATACAAGATCATATCTTTTAAAAATATACATTTATTTCTCAATTTCCTGACTGTAGATTTTAATTAGCATAAACAACTTCCTAACATGCACTTTAGTTAGCGTAAACAACATTTATTCTAACACGTGATTCTCATTTTTTTATTTTTTATTAAACAAAACATCAGATTTTCAATTTATGGTAACAAATGTTATCCATCCTAGAAATTAACGTTGACAATGGTCTTTGTATTTTTTCTGTCTTAAAATAATTTTTTGCTCTGAACAGCAACATAACACAAGCCAACTAGCTAGTGTATGATCTAGATTTGTATAACAATTGGCAAATGCATTCACTATTACATTCCACACCTTTTATTACACTATTTCTAAAGGTCGGAGTTTTTCCATTTACCCATAGGACAATCCCGAGATGAACATGTCATTGAGCGTTGAACCAACCAAGCTAGGACAAGAGCCCCTATAACACAACTTACTAGTCTGCCCACAATTTTTTTTTCTTTGCGTTTTTTTTATTTTTATTTTCATTTATTATCTTCTTTCTTTGAGGTTTAATCTCCCAGTTTTAACACCATCAAAGATAAGTCAAACATCTCATAGAAATTAAATAAGCTAAATGTGTTTTTTGCAAATACCGAGCCTTTGACCCGGCAGATGAAAAGACACCCATTATGTGACCAACTTTACGACAAGCAACTCTTTTCCCAAAATTGTAATGGGCGAAGATGGATCAAGTATACAAGATATTTCCCATAATAAACGAAAACTGCATGTAACATAAATGGGTCCATAGGGTGTAAAAGTCAATCAGGATTAGAAAAAAAGAAAAGGAAAAGAGTATGAACAAAAAGGGCGGTAGATTGCAACCAGTTAAAGAGTGTAAGATTCTGGATATCACCAATCAACTGCAACTATTCCCCACCTTCAAGCCATAACGTACACAGGCGAGGTGGTTTAATCAAGTCAACTCCAAAAGGTCAACTATTCATTCAATCTAATCGATTTCCCGGGACCATTTATACCTCAGCAATTGTTGACCGGACCATTATTTTAAAAATACAAGGCCTGATAACTATGGTCCACAGATTTGACATTGGTTGTACAAGCACAGAAATCTCTTGACGCAATGCAAGAGCCAGGACTATTTTCAATTTAACTGTAGAACTTGCAATGTTGTCTGATAATAGTCTTAAGTTTAAATTTCCCCAATGACACTACTTACAAACTAACTATTCTATTAATTATTCATTAATATGAATAATGAAGTTACAAATAACATCTCTAATAGCCCTTTTCTCTCATGTAATATGAGGTACTGATCACAGCAGAATCATATACAGTATTGAAATTTGGAAGCCACCATCAATATAGCATTAGGCATTTCATCAAGTGGGTGATTTGAAATGCAATTCAAAACACAAAATAACACGTGTGCAGACATACAGGTAGCAGAACATTGGGATGAACATGGACAGGCAATGGCTTCTCCAACAAGGTCTGAATCAACTAAACTCATTTCATCTTGATGGTCGGTGAAACCCTAACCCAACACGTCAAACCAATATGGTTTGCAACATAATACTTTTTGTATGACCCCTAAAACAAACAGACAAGCTGAAGATAGTGGGTTAAAATCACAAGATTTTTTTCTTTTCTTTTCCTTTTTTTTTTATAAAAATAAAACATTTTTAATAATCAGCTAAAGTGAATCAGAGATCATTATTTACGCAAACCAAAGCTTGCTATCTTAAAGCAAAAATTCGAAAATGGTCAGAAAAGCACTAGTAACGGCTTATAACATGTGAGGATTCAAAACCCACTCCATCAGATTTGAGTACAAAATAAGAAATTCAGTGTTGATTCAGAAGTCGCATAAATAGTCACCACACGATAAAATACCTCAAAGTTTGAATGAGGTTTTATCTTATATCATGTATCAGCAGTCAAGCTACAGGTCAGAAATAATTATAACCTGACAGTGCCAACCCATAAATCCTAAAGCCAACTCACTAACACATGGTTTCTGATTTTCTAACTGTAACCCAGTCTAGAAATTATCATGTGACAAACTAGGGTATAGGTTGAGTTTTGGCCAACCGTAGTAATGGCCAAATACTAAATCCTTCCTAGAATCATACCTTGGTTTTAAGTGACAAAGTGGTAGGCCCTCCTGCTGCAGTAGACTTCTCTTTTAGAAAATCCTGTGTCAGAGGTCATATCATCATTCAAATTCAGAGTAGGAGTCGCTGGGTGGTTCTGCATTTGGAGGAACCTGAAGGAAATCAAAAGGAAAAAATCATTGATAGGTCAATTAACATTAGAGCCCATTAACAAGAAGAATAGGTTATACTCTAGACAATTAAATTAAATCCCATGAGAATGCAAGTCATGATAAAAATTGGTTATAAGAGCAAAAGCTCCTCAGAAGCTCCTAGAGCACACGGAGAAGCGTGATTGAACCAGACATACCAATGGATGCTTAGCAAAAACAGCTGGCTACAGCAATGCATATGAGCATGGTTTTAAATCCATTATTTAATATGGGATCAGAGGATTCTGACTCGTTTGTTTCAGTTTTGTGGTGCCGTCAAACATATTCACAACAATAATAGTTATGATTTCTATTAGATAACATTATTGGCTAGATAGTGAGAAAATAAAAAGGTACAATCATGGCCTACATAGAGGTTGTTTGGCCTTGTGGTCTAACTGTACTTTTGAAAAATTTTGAAATTTTTTTTTAGCTTTCAAATTATTATTATTATTATTATTATTATTATATTTTTTTGAATCGTTATGAAGTGATAATCAAAAATAAATTTAACAAAATGAAAAGATATTATTTTGATAAATTTTCAAGCAAAAAAATTACGTTGACAAGTAACCTCTATCACTCCCAAAGAAGACACTTAATAATAAATAATATGATTTCAAGAAATAAATTTGGTACTCCAAGTTCATATTCTCAACACGTTACTACTTTTTTAAAGAACAAATAGCCACATTATTATTGAGCCAACACGTGTTAGTTCATGATCTGTAGTCTTATGACAATCATTTAAAAGCAATTGTAGTCAAGATGCGCTTTGCCTAGGCGATTCCCAATGAGGCAAGGTGAGCCCCGACAACATTTATTTAGCCTCAAGCATTGGATTTCAATGAAGCACAGCCTAGGCGAGCACCTTGTAGGTGGGTGGCAAGGCATTAAGGCTAGTGCTTGCTTGAAGTTCTTCTTTATATGTTGAATTTTTCTTTGTTAAAAAAACAAAAAACTTATTTATATTTTGAACCTAGTTTATCCATTTTTTTATTGATATTTAATTTAGGTTTTTAAATCTATTTGGCTACTTACTACTTTTAAATTATCTTATTTTTAGAGGGTGAAATAATATAACTTTTTATTTGACTATGATATGGTATTATATATTTTCTTTTGATTTTCTACTGATCTAATCTTAATTGGAAAGATATATATATTTAATAGTTTATATATTATAATATAATATTACGTCTTCTTTTTCTTTAATTTATAGCAAATTGCCTTGGTTCATTCAGATGGAACTCC
This sequence comes from Populus alba x Populus x berolinensis, assembly GCA_029228515.1. Lineage (NCBI taxonomy): Eukaryota > Viridiplantae > Streptophyta > Magnoliopsida > Malpighiales > Salicaceae > Populus > Populus alba x Populus x berolinensis. The sequence goes on along the minus strand of JAQIZT010000087.1, from coordinate 7,033 downwards.
ATTCACAGTTCCTCTAACACTAGCATTTAGCCTAAAAAGAAAACAAAACAAAGTACTACTTATTAAAACATGCAGGAGATATAGAAATAGAAGAAAAAGGCAAATAGAGTTAAACCTCATGAGACCGATGAACATTAGAGGAAGCCAGATTTTTTTCAATCACAGGGACAGCAGCAGCTTCCGTCTTTGGGTTCCTGTGCTTTGTATTCCATCCCATGAGCATTGTCTGGCTGAATGTTTTCTACCTGCATCCTGGTTGAGGATTTTAGAAGTTTTTGAATTTGCTGTTGTAGTCAACCATTCAATACAACACCACTTTTCAGACACTTGGCCCATTTCCTGATATGGGCATGTAGCAAAAATATACACCAAGTTTCATGGGAAAAGCAGTTTACAGCAACAACTGCCAATTAAGCATTAGCAAAAAATACCATGTTCTCCACCTGCGGTTATTGTGGCAAACTATCTGGGGAGAACTTTGTCTTGGTTGAAAATAATATTCCCACGTAGAAGCTTTCCCATCTACAATAGTCTCGACGTATATCCATGAGGAAGGCTTTCAGTAACTTTGGCTTGAAAGATCTACTTCCCATGATCACGCTGTGTTTGTATGATTCAAACAGAAATTTTCTCTGCCTGCCAAATAAAAGCACAAATTTTGTTAGGTATTCAACTCACATGAAACCCAGGACAAAAACTGCCCAAATGTGCTAGTCTTACCATATTACCATCATGGTAATACATAATTAGATTTCTCTTATTTTCTCAGCAGGATAAATCATGATTACAACGATAAATTGTCACGCTAATATAAAAGAATTGGTAACAGGTATACTTTGAAACCTACTTAACATGCATGCGCCGAAAGAAGTTAAATCACAAACTATTAGGATTCAAAATAGCATCATGATACAGATCATCAGTAAACTATATAGCGAAAGTGCAAAAAAGGGAATTATGCAGAAATAGAAATGTTGGAGCTTGGAATCTAAATTTCAAACGCATAAAATTCCTTTTGCCATGGTTGGGATGTTGAGGTGTCATTCCAAAACCACCACTATCTAGAACTGTTTTGAGATTTGGAAAAGATTCCCAGTGCTTTTTTCCAGAATATAAATAATGCAATCTTGGGTGGTATTCTTAAAAGTTTAGTAACCCGGCAATTACTGTATAAATTTATCAGCCTTTTTTCCCTTAACATTTCCATTCGAACTAAAATTCATTTCAGTTCTACATCTAGTGTACAAATCCCAAACAAATTTCAACCAAGATTTTCAACTTAAGTCCAGTCACTGCAAGTCTGAACATTTTTGTTGATTCCAAGAAGACTCCAATCTGAGAAAAGAGATTTCAACACAACTAATGTAACTAACTCTTGATTGTTTTCTTGATGACATTATAGACTATGCTGATCCCAATAAAAACATAACAACATTTCAAACTCAGGGATCATATATGCTTGGTAGCGGCCTCCAAAAATTCCACTAGCTTATTATGAAAAAAATCCTGCCTTCAAATGCCTTAGAAATTGTAGCACAGTTCAATACCCCATCAATTACATGCCTTTAACCTTCTTGGTAAGAAAGATAGGCAACCATAATTTTTTGAAAAAACAGCCAGGCAACCAGTAAACAAAACTCTTATCTGCACAACACAAAACCTTTTCAAATACGAGGTGGAGAGGTGGATATTATCTCAAATAGTTTTTTAAAACACGACAAATAAACTCCTTCACTCTTCATTTTGGCCAATAGGAGGTTGAGTGCTGCCACTTGGAAATTGGTTCCTGGCCTCCATAGGAAAAAGGAATTAGAACTAATTTTTACTTTCATCAAACTCTGCACTATCAATACCAGGAATCTTGTTGCAATGCAGCCCCCTCTAAAGTGCTTAAATTTTAGCCAGCCCATATCCATATTGCATAATCCTGCCTTCACATGCCTTTGAATTTTAGCACTGTTCAAACGCCGATCAATTACATACCCCCAAACTTAACCTTCTTGGTAAGAAAAGATATCAACCAATTTTTTTGAAAAACCAGCCAGGCAACAGTAAACATTCTTTATCTGCACAGCACAAAACCGTCAAATACGAGGTGGAGGGTGGATATATCATCAACTAGTTTTTCAAATCATAACAAATATACTCCTTCACTCTCATTTTGGCCCCGAGGTGAGTGCTGCCACTTGGAAATTGTTCCTGGCCTCCAAGGACAAAGGAATTAGAACTGATTTCACTTTCATCAAAACTCTTTCACTATCAATACCATGAATCTTGTAGCAATTGTAGCCCCCACTAAATTGGCTTAAATTTTAGCCAGCCATATATTGCATACTAACATAATGAAAAGACAAAGGTCCCCCATCTTATTATACAGAACAGCAGTCTCTGAGTATCGGAACAATGCTTAAATATTGGGTAATGGATAACAAAAAAAGGTTATGATGACTGGAAAAGAAAGACAAAAGGAAGTGAACCAAAAATTTATTTCAATCCCATTGGCTGCATCTTAACAATGAAAAAAGAAAAACGCAGGAGGGGAAAGATCTAACAAAGAAAAAGAAATTCCAGAGGGGCAAGATCTAAAAAAGTTTTTCCACATTTTTTTCCTCTGTTTAAATAGCATAAAGATGCATTTTCCATTAGAACTAGAATATCATTAGGAGTCCTTCCTCCTGCTTCCGTCTCCCAAATTGATCAACGTATATTTTCAATAAATTGCATTTTCCTTTAGCAGGACGATTTTAAATTCATCCTTGTCCACTTTCACAAAAGAAACAGAATCACAACATCCTCAATTGTGCTTTTGAAACTCACTCACCACTCCATATTTCAAATGAAAAGAAAAGAAATCATATCATCTATTTTCATGGTCGAATAAATCCACAATGATGCTTTAGACCATTATGCGACCAAGTAAATAGCAGATAAAAGAAATTGCACACTGTCCCAACAAAGAGCAGACACTGAACTTATAGGTCATTAAGATATTGCCTTACAAGGAACACCTTAGAAGATATTCCAAGTACACAGATAATGGCTAAAAGACCACCAATTTTCCGATAAAGAATTCACCTAAATTTCCAAAATAAAAAAGGCCACTGAAAGATTTATTAGATGAGCATCCAAAAAAAAAGCTAGATGCATCTAGTCCACGTTAAGTTCTATATTTTGGACCATGAAACATAACTCATACAAAAACTCATTTAGACTGTTAAAAACTGTGAAATAATTGTCGAACGAGTAAGCATCACTACCAAGGCACTCTAAAGTCATTTTTTAATGATTGCATGAGACCTCCCAATTTCTGTCTGGTTCAGATATGAAAAACTACCGGATTCATTTCATGCAAGGAAACTGTGATAAATAATATAAAAAGTAGAGATAATCTACTTTTTTACCCTCGCTGGGCAATAACTCAGAAAAGGTGTGGTGAAAGTCAGCATTTGTGTCAATTTCGGAACTAAAACATTTTTCATGTCACTCACATAAGAAATAAGGATTTGGTTCTTGGCACTTTAGTTTCAATTGTTTTCCAGAGACAACTTTTCCATACGCCATTCATCATGCAGCTCTTGTGAGACCTACATTTTAAAAAATGGATGAGATTACCAAAATAAAATAATGATCTAGACTGATACAAAAGGGTTTATAGAATAACAAAATTGCATCACAAAAGTATGCAAGAAATGTTAGTTCAAGAAAAATACAAGAGAATGTATCATACCTGTGTGTAAAATAATACATATCTTCTAGTGCTTCAAGACTCTTATTGCAGCCACCAATGAACACAAGCACACCACCCTTCAGTTGATCCAAGCAGTCCCCAGCCACACAAAATCTGGCATGAAGGGTCCATCTCCAGTTGTCATCACCAGGGTCCACAATCCAGTTTTTCTGCCCCCATAACAAATGTAGAAGTTTACAGCAGATAAATAACGATAACTATATCAAGAACTTGGAGCATAGAATCTGCATGTATTTTTCAAATCCACAGGAAAAAATAAGTAAAATGTTGAAAATTTGGTGGATTTACAGTGAGAGGGAAGTGCATTTTTTCAATGTTAGCTAAAACTTTATCAACAATAGCATGATACATACCAACATTTAAAGCATATGTCGGTCATCATATAGATTTTTGAGCATCTGTAAATCCACCAAAAAACAAATAAAATCTTGCCAAAAGAAACAGTAGAATGGCCAGCTCGAGGTGGCTACTTTTGGCCCGATGTGTTCATCTCCTTTCCAAACAAGAGTTTCTAACAAATACCAAGAAAAGCAAAAGAGTAGGAGACACAATTCTTGCACAAAAATACAATTTCAAATTATAATTGAAATTAATCATGTGCACATGTTTGAAAGCAAATACATAAAATTTACCGTTCACATACGCGCGCACGAACAAATGCACATGTTCTGTGAGTGTGTGCAGAATAAATATATATGTTTATGAAAATGAGCAGAACCTGTATCTATGATGTGGACATCCTGACAAATAATAATCCTGCCCATCTTCTCACCACCAATCACAATGATTTTATCCCTCCAAGATGAGCAAGTATGGCTATCACGGGCAGAAGGTGGAGTGCCTGATGTTATTGCTTGTTTCCAATATCAAAAGTCTCTACAAAAGTAGAAGGAAAATGAATGACACAATGTCTTTAATCCTACAGCTGTGCACAACAAATTTGCAAGAGAATAATTATTTACTAAAATAAATTAAAACTTTGTCCAATTTCAGAGCCCATCGAAAGAGTTTGAAAAGTCCAATAAGTTTTATGAAAATCAAACTTAGTCCCGCCATAACCCAACCCCTAAAACCCCTCAACCACATGAACGCAAAAAAATAAAAAATGAAAAATAAAAAGATAATCCTCGGTAGTCCTGGATAGCATAGGAACTAGTTTGAATGTATGCATAAAATTGTAAACATAAACTAAAGCATGATCAAAACAAATCCTTGCTGACTAGCCAAATATGGAGGTATAAATACCGTTATTCAAGATGTAAAGATCATTGTAATAGATTTCATGACTTATATATCTTCTAAGATTTTCCACAGCCAACAAATATGAAAAGATCGTTTGCCAACAAGGGCACCACTATGACCCTCCCGTGCAACCGGTCCGTCACCTCTTAACATTTGGAGATATCCAAGTATGTGATGACTACAATATGATGGACCAATGAAGGAAAGTGTAAACCATGATGATTCAATATGCAAATCTTTCATCAGAGTTGCCAGCACCATAGGTAACAGAAACAATTTTGTTAAATCCCATTCCTTAGTTACTCTTTTTCATGATCAGATCTTATTTCAATCATAAAAATAATTGCTGCAGTGACCACTTAAGATATGTAATCGAATGGCCACGTAAAATACTAGGGTTCGAACATAAAATGAAAATCTAATACAATCAATATCAAGGACATGATCACTCACAAGTATCTAAGATACGCAGATCCTTGAGAGGGTACATCCCATCAGTACCACCCCAAACACATAGAGATTTTCAATCAACAGTTGTACAAGTGTGGCTGATCTCTTGGAACTGGCAGTGTGCCAGTTAACATTGGCTGGGCTCCAAGTCCTGGATTTTTAGTTTTTTTAACAACAAGTCAGTCAACCCGATATGAGAGCATAAAATAAAATTAGGGGGAAAAGAAATTGCAGATGAAAATTCCAACAACTCAAAAGGCAAAATCATCAACGAATCTCAAGTGAAGAAAACATGGAAAAATTTGTTCTAAAAGAAACCAAGAACACCTCCACGCCAAGAAAAATAAATGCTCGCAAGTAGCAAAAGCAACAATCATGATAGAGTACATATATATATCAAATCCTATTAGATGGGACAAATATTTGCATAGCCTCGTATAGTTCAGTGACTCCAAAAAAGGAAATTAACCGCACAGACAGATCATTTTTGCACGCAGAGTAAAAAAAGAGAAGATAGAAATAAAATTGAGTACCCGTACCCACAGGAAAGCCTAAAACCATGGCACTTCAAACACAATTTTAAATAGCAAACCATAAATGCCGCCACAAAAATTAACGCTAACAACAACTCCCATGCAATTTGCAACACCAATTAAACACAATTCAACAAGTTACAGAAAAAAGGGGGGGAAAGCGTAATAATACCAGTAATCACATTTCCTCTCATCACCTAAACTTAATACAGACAAAATTAATGGCCTAGAAACAAAAAGAAAATCCGCAAAATCCACAATAAACAAAAACAATCAAACAAAAAATGCCAGATTTCGTACAAGCACCCAAAGGAAACCCCTAAATTGGCAAAAGACTAAAAGATAATCGGAAAGACAAGAAAGAAAGAGAAAAATTAAAAACAAGAGAAAAGAAAGTAAGAAGAAGTGATGACCCACCAGTTGTCAAAGAACAAGAACTTGGTTGGTCTGGCAGTTATCTTTTCCATAGCCACCAAAAACATAAGAGAAATAATTCCTCCTTTTAAATCGAAATACAAGTGTGTCCCCACCTCTTCCTTGGTCCATTTAACTCTTCTATGGCAACCTCCCCTTGTTGCAACTGCTGCTTCACCTTTCCCCGCCACATTATTTTCTTTCGTATGGAAAAAAAGTCCCGAGGAAAAAAAATAATATAAAAATTGTGATGGTTTTTTATGTCTCAACACAGTAGAGAATGAGAATCAGAATATAAAGAAATAAAAGGAGGTTTTTTTTTTTTGGATTATCAGTAGAATTTTAGAATAGTGTGTGGTTTCTTTTATTTGTTTTTCTTTTTTAGTTTGTTGTTGTTTCAGTTTTTCATGCAGAACAGGGGGGGGGGACAGAGAGAAAGGCTTAATGCAAACTGTGTGGAATGAAATAATTAACAGGGACGACAAAAAAGGCATTAGGTTAAACTTGTGTTGCAGCCTTTTATTTGGAAAGGTAATAATTTAATACTATTAAATTTTAAAAATTTATTGTTAATATAATAGATAAAAAAAAGTATAATTAAAAGTATAATTCAACTAAACAGAACAACATCATAACTAAAATATTT
>JAQIZT010000086.1:0-42718 GCA_029228515.1 Populus alba x Populus x berolinensis | reverse complement strand
GAGTCTTAATGCTATAGATTGCATGTAGCGTGAAAATGCTTTTTTGCATTTTTTCCGTGTTTCTTTACTCGTGTGGATATCAACGATTCTACTTTCATTCATATTCAAGGAATCCTTCTTGTGGATTATCTCGGTTTTTTTTAATTCCTCATTTGTTGTTGTGCTGAGTTTTTTGCAATATTGAGCATTTCCTTGCTTTAAATATTTTGTGCCAGCCTTTCAATTGTTAAGACATCTTCACAAAAACCTTCTACATAATTGGTTGCCCATTTTAACCAAAACACAGTTTGATTTTTCTTTCAAAGTAGTTCTCAGACACTTCAACGAAGTATTCTCATAACTTGAGCAAGGTGTTATGGTCAATTGGTTATGATGAAGAAAAGTTTAGTTAAAGGAGCCTTTTATGTCTTCGTTTCATTTGTCCTTTTATTTACTCCAATTTATTCATTTTACCACTTGCTGGTCTTATGCAATGCCTTAACGTTCTATTCCTTTGGTTTTTTTTTTTTTAATTATTTTACAAGTTTAATTAGTATAATTTTTTGGTCTTTCATGTTGAAATTTTTGAGATAACCAAATGACTAGCATTTTAAAGTTTCAATGTCATACATTTGTGGTCAATCTAGATAGCCGTTGAAACATTATCTAATAAATTTTATGGTATCTTGATAAGATGTTTGATCAAGAAGATGATACTTGTGATGATGATGGATGTCTTGATGCAAATCTGGAGGGAAATATGTTACTAAGTGAAAATGAAGGTATGAATATAATTGTCGCTTAGTTATATGTGTTTATTTTTTTTTTGCAGAAACAAGATAGATATAAAAAAGGACATATTATGTTAACTTGATGCCTGAATTGCTCTTTTTCCAACTCAATCACAACTTATTTGAATCAATTTTTTTGGATAAATCATCGAACACTTTAACACAGAAAGGAAATAGACCATCATTTAACGATGAAAAAAAATAGATCCATAAATTTTATTGGAATGTGTTGAACTGTGCTAGTTGCTTTTGACTATAGTTGTTTGATGTTTGTGACGGAAAAACAAAAGGTGAGTTTCATCAGTAACAAGCTCAAAACACTTACTAATACAATTAACTGTTTTATTAACATAACCATGAGAAGAGATTGTAGTGACTTGTAAATGGATAACATGAAAATAGTATATGAATATTAGTTTTTTGTTATGCTTGAAATTGAATTAGGTTTAGAGGCAATTTATCATTGTTTCCGATGGGTCTTTAGGTGGCTAGTTTTGGTTTTTGGAATTCATTGTTGCTTAGTGCATTGATTAAATTTTGTGATTGATTGCAAGGAACTAAATTTGTTGTCTAAGACCCATTATACTTTGGGTGCAAAGGCCACTAAAATACCACAACTGGAAATATTTGTCATACATGCTTAAACTGCTACTCTACAACTATCATGTAAAGAGTTGTAGTAAGGTGGTCTATATAAATCTATCTAGAATGACATAAATATTCTTTAGATAGGATAACAGGCCTAAAGAGCACTTTTAAACTTGTGATTTCCTCATCTTTAGAGGTATCAGTTCGGTGAATTTTGGTGTTAAATTGTTTCATGTTTTTGCCGTTGTAATTTGTGGAATGATTTCCTCGAGGCACAACATGTTTGACAATATATTTCTATTTCAACTCAATTTAGGAGGAGCTCACATCTTTACATGATTCTTCATAAATCTTGTTCAAGAGGCCTCTAAGAATCTTGATCTCTACTACCAGTTAGAAAAGGTATAAGTTTTGTCATTACTATCTGATTTTGGTTATCCACATGGCTAATAATCTTTTATTTTATCTGCACCGAAATTGAAGGGACTAAATTCATTTAAAGAGCACTTTCTGGGTTTTTTTTTTTGTTGCTCAACATGTGGGTTGGTTTTAATCTTTTTTTTTATGGTGTCCTACGTGCAGGAATATGATGTAAACGGGTATCCCAGTTGGTAATATTTCTATTTATTTGCTTACCATGTTCCAGTTTGAGGGTTCACTTGAATTGAAGCTAATGACAGTTGGGTTTCTTTCAAAGAAGAAGGGTTTCTCGATTATTTTTATGTGTTCTTTTCTTGACAAGGAAACTTATCATTAATATCTTATGTTTGTAGGTTAAGTGTTGAATTGTTGCGTTCATTAGGGAAAAGTGAGAGGGGCTTGGCTATCATGTGCTTGAAAAGCGTATTGTGCAGGACTAGTAAGATAGTGTGTGTTTGTGTGTAAGGATTATCCTTATCCAAAACATGGATAGTGCATCCCCATAACATCGAGCCCCTTTCAGTTCGAAAATTGTGATGGTAATTTGTTTTTTCATTTTGATTTATTAATTTTTTTATTTGTTGTCAGCCTATTCTATAATAATAAGTAATGATGTTTTTAAATTGCATTGAAGTGATAGTTCTCAAGAAAAATTGCTTGCCTTTAAACCAAGGGTATTTTTGACTTTTCATACAATAGATTAGTCATTAGTCAAGGGGTTATTTTTGTCTGTTCAATATGTTTATGAATAGTTAAAGAACCCAAATGCCCCTAGGGATAAAAAAAAAAAAAACTGGCATTGTAATGCAAAGGTGTTGTCTTATTCTTTTTAGAAAATCTAGTAAAATTACATATATGACAAAATTACGCCATTGAAACAAAGGGTTTTAGTGTCTTATTTTTTTTTTTGTAATTATTGGTTTGGTTTGAGAGTTGTAATGTAAATTTAACATTTAATACATGATTATTAAATGCAAAAAGTTGTTGGTCGCGTGGTCGGTGCTGTGCACTTTTGGACGACGTATTGCACCATCTCCCAATTTCCTTGTAAAATAAGCTTTTGATGTCTCATTTTGTTTGCCTTCTTGTCACTATCCTTTATTGGTGGCGCATGACATCTAAAGGTCGGTTTGTCGCCCATAGCCCTTCATAATCCCCCCCATCATTTTTCTCTTCTACCATAAAAATTTATAATTTTGTCATTTTTTTACTTTTCTCCTATTCTTTTTGTTAAAGTTTTATCTTTTTGTCAATTTTGATCCTTCAATTTTAATTTGTAAAATGTAAGTTTTTTCAATTTTAGTCCCTTCTACTATTTGATTCTTTATTTCTTTTTCTTTTGTTTTTTATCAACAGTTTTTATAATTTTTTCTTTCAAGTTTTAGTCGCTCATGAATCAGGGTTTTTTTTATTTTTTTTTGTTTGCTTACAAATATGAATAATACTAATTTTAATTTGGTCCTCCTTTTATTTTGATTTTTTTTATTAAAATCTACCCTTAATTGGTCAAAGTTTTATATAGGGTACTTTTAATTTTTTTATCCTTCAAATTTTAGTTTATGTTTTTTTTTTATTTCAATAATAATAATCACTTAGTATAATCATTCTAAATTTGTAAGAAATCATAAATTACTATTTTTTTATTTATTATAACTGAATATACAAACTTTGAATTCTATTAAAATAAAAATTGGAAATACCTAAAACAAAAACCAAATATATAAACAGTATATAAAAATTAAATGTATTAGATGTAATACCTATTAATTAACATATAATAGGAATTCATATTACAATAGGTAATAAGAATATAAATAGGCGATGATTCCTGAAAAAGAATACGAATAGTGTAGTTAATAAACAAAATAGGATTTAGGTAGTGTATGGTCCAATACTCAAGAAAAAAAAAAACGACATATAGTCCGACAATTGGATAAAAAAAGTTTTACTACCAATAGAGAAGACATGAATGATAGTGTCATGATGGTGGTGGTGGCAGTGATGGTTATAATAATAATAATACAGATAATAATAGACTTCAAATCAAGTTTACTATTTTTTTATTATTTCAATAAAATAATAATAATAATTATTAATACACAACAAACAATAATAAATCATGGTGGTGGATGGTGATAGTAGTCCTTGTGGATGATGGTACCATGATACATGATAATGTGATAATAGAATACGTCAGTTGGTGGTGATGTGTTCTAGATAATAAATAATAATAAAGAAATTAGATAAATGAAAAAACCAATTAAAAACGTGAAAGGGCCTTGTTCAGCTCATAATGGACAATCTTGATATTCATACTACAATAGCTTCTAGTGAAGTCTATGGCCTTAAAAAAAAAAAAAACAAACACATTTGCCTTGGATCGCGACGACTTTTTTTTGTATTTTCACATGGTTTATGTGACAGAAAAAGTAACTCTTGAGTAGAAAAAAGAGTTAGCATAGTTGTTGGTTTGGTGGTATCTTAGTATTTTTATTTTTTATAAACAACCAAATCTATAAACATAGTGCCCCATTGAATCCACAAAATGTAAGGATTTTTTTTTTAATTTTTATTTTATGGTATAGGGGTATTGAGTGGTCCTTTTAGATATTTTAAAATAATATAAGAAATTGTTGGCATGTTGGGGCCAACCACGGCACTCAAACATTTCGCGTCATGTGTGTAGGTGGCGGCGATGTGTGTGGTTGGCATTACGATGGTCATAAAAAAAAATAAGAGAAAATAAACTTTATCACTATATAATTTTATTCATACGTTGTCTCTTTGACTATGGGTAGCGATTGTTCTTCAAAAATAAATATTTTTTGTCTTAAATTCAATTAGCACATTAGCATAATTTTATCATGAGTGATTTTTTATGTCATCTTTTAAGCTTTATTTCAAATAAACATAAATGCATTATTTTTTTTGTATTAAAAAAATAATCGTGGTCCAACAAGGCAAAACACGTCTCACGCAAACCCCAGACTAAATACAACCACTCGAAAAAGTGAATTAGGTTTCCACCAGGTATTTGGATGTTTTATATTTCACCGGTTGTTTTAAATTTCCACCCACCACAAAAATGACTAGACCTAAGAGCTAAGCTTCCTCCTTGACGACATCAGGTTCCTAAGGGTTTTTTATCAAAATAATATATAATAATCAATATGTACTCACTTAAAAAGTAAATACCTATACACCTAGGGTTGATTTTTTGTGATTTTTAAGATTATTTATCACGAAAGAGATTTTATTATTTATCATTCTTAAAAGTTTTCAACTAGAATTTTTGATTTTATTAATTATTAAGCAATTGAGCAAATGCTCATCATCATTAGATTATTTTTGTAATCTTCCTACTTAGATATATAATGTGCTTAACTGGTAAACTTCATACTAATTGATTTGCAAATTTCTTTTAGAGTTTACAACAAATTAACATGAGAAAAAAAAAAATCAAGGTGCCTCCCAAATAGGAAATGTTCAAAAGTCAGTTTTAGGGCCTTTAGGGGATTTTCCACATAGATTCATCCACAGTTCAAATCAAATAAACAGTGGGGGTTGCCATCTTGGGTTGATAAGAAGGATTCAAGGGATAAGGGCAAAAATGATCTTGGGTGAGTTTTAATAGAATTGGTACTCAATGGATTTTATGGATGAACCATTTATGGTGGATAAAAATGCAGAAAAAAGCATGTTGATTTGAGTTTTGTTAGGGCTGATTTGGTGGCATTAGCTAGCAGATGTAATCTGATTGGCAAGTGGTATTAGGTTTGTTGCTACTAAACACATAGGTGGCTGAGTTTTGGTTTGAAAATCTGCCAATGCTCAAGTAGAAGAAATATTGTTTGCTGGAAAGTGTTGTTTTCTAAGTTTTGTCTGGATGGTAAGGTTGTCGGTTAGTTAGTCTTTGTTTATTTGCTTTTGCTATTTTTATTTTTTCCTATGGGTTTATTTTAATCTGCTGTTCTTATTTGTCTTATATTATTTATGTTGTCTTGCTTCTCCGTCGCTCTCTCTCACCTCATCCTCAATAAAAAAAAAAAAACCGAAACTCAAAAACAGTGATTATTAAAACCTTTAATATTAATTATTTCCTTCTTTGATACTCGAAACTCTGTACAATTTTTATTTATTTATTTTTTGCTTGATTCTTTTTTTTCTTTTTTCTATTTTGCATGATCTTCCATTATATTTTTTAGTTCTACCAATCATCTTAGTCCTCTTTTTGCCCTCTTATTGCACTCTAATTTCATTTCCCTAAATTTTATTTTCTATTATTATCTATTATTAATTTTATTTTTATTTTTCAATCTTGCCATCCAAAATAAAATAAAATAAAAGTGCAGAAAGTTATTAAATGAAGGTAAATTTTGACTTGATTTTTATCGAAAATATATAATATTTGTTATTATTTTTTAAAATACATGGAAAAACTTTTTGGACAACCTTAGCAGTGTCAAGAAAATTGCCATTTATTCATTTATGTTTTGCCGATGACCATTATCATTTTTGTGTCGGGGCAAATAAGGATTTTGTGGGAATTGTGAGGAATGGTCTTAAATGATTTTGTTAGGTTTGTCTAGGCTGTTCCACCTAAAAGTCATGCTACTTCTCTCAACTATTTGCTTTCCTCCTAAAGTCACAAAATCTAGCAAAAAAGCCAGACTTTCTTATTAAGGGTGTTTGATGGATGAGCGATATTACTAGCTTAATTATAGTTAGGTCTTGGAGAGAAGCTTATTCTCCAGTAGGATTAAGTCGTAAGAAAGAGATGTTTGATTCATGTATTGAGTAGATGGAGCTATTACCTCATCTGTGATTAATGACCTACTGGTTCTTAGATGGGCAATAATATATGTGACCTATTGCTTTATTGAAGGTTGCTTTTACTCTTCCAGGATGATCTATAGAATGCAAAGGTGTTTAGATATTTTTTAGGGTTTATTGGGCCTTTCCCTCTTGGTAACCAGCAACCCTCTAGCCGAATAGGGGACTACCACACACATCTATCCCAACGATCATCTACACTTCCAAAGCTCATTATAATTAATGGAACGGTGCACATCCTTACGAAAAATCACTATCTACCCACTTCGGCCTAATAGAAGACTCTTAGGGATCACACTCATCCATATACCTGAGGACATTATGCACCATTAACCTCTAGTTATACTCCCAGGCTTCGCTCCTGGATATGAGAGGAACAATAAAGTATTTTCTCTGATTTTCTAGACATCGTTGCAGATGTTTGCTCATAGATAATTTGAGTTTTGTTAAGCATATACCTGATTTAATGAGACTTTGTTATCCTTACTCTTCGTAATATATCAACATCTTAATACTTTCGTTGTAACCTGATTCAAGGAACCTTCTTGTGGATTTCAATGGTTTTTTTTCTTTCCGTTCATATTGTTTGTTGGGTTGCTTATTTTTGTCAATTTTTTACGTGTTATCCATTCCTTTGAATGTTTTGTCCTCAAGCCTTTTCAATTTGTTAAGACATCCTTAATAGAAAGCTTCTCTCTCATAGCACATTTTGACACTAAAACACTATTGATTTAGTTCTTTTCTCATTTTACGAGAGTATCTTTTGAGTCTAACCTAACTTCTTGGATTATGTTTCAGGTATTCCTCATTTTGGGCTTCCATTGCATCATTCTTTATAACAACCCGTGACATCATAATAGGTAATTTACCTAGTCCCTATTTTAATTATGTTAAATATTTTCTCTTACGAGAGTTGGTGTGTTCCCTCCCAATTTTGCTAGATGGTCTGCGCATAGATCACTACCAGTTCTCTTGACCTTCTGCCCATGGTCACTTTATTGTTTGGGAATGATGTATTTCATATCAATATGCATTCTCGAGCTAACTTATTTCATGTAGTGGTTGGGTTATAATAACATATCAACAACTTAGATAATTAGACACCTTAAATTGCTTCGAAAATGAGGACAAACCACTTTTATCCCACTGAACAGCTAAGGATAAAGTATCCGTGTGTAAAAGTATCCGTGTGTAACTTTATCCACCAATGGTTAATGATGTGGTACCTTTAATATGAGAAATTGAATTTTTTCTCCTAATTTTTTTCCCCCAGATTTTGTACAAGTTAGTTCTCCATGGCCAGTCAAGGCTTGAATCTTGATTGAAAAAGTATTATTCCAACAATAACCTTTGATTTTGAGTTTTGTCTTTCTAATAATGCAATACTTGTTGGTCTAACTACACAACTGAAAACTCAGTAATTACTTGTGCTATTTAGTTTTTCTACAAAGGTTATAATCTCTCTATGAGTTTATTGCTTTGTGAATTGTTGTTGTTTTCAAAAAATGTTTGTTTTGCAAATTTGCGGGTTGAAAGTTTTTTGGTGTGACTCTCCTTTAGTGATTTGCTTTTAGAATCCATTGAAAGTAAATAGTTGTGAGAAAAAGTTTTAATTTGATCAACTATGATCTATATGAGTCCTAATACCATAAAAAGTAAGACAGAAGCTAATAAAGTACCTACAGTATACGCTTTTTCCTTGATGGGATTTTGGTAGAGTAACATAAATTATTTGAAACCCGGCATGTTGTTGGATATTGGTGGAGCATTGTTTATATGAGTATGGGCTTGTTTTATAAATATGTGTAAGCTTATTAAAAAAAATATACATGAGCAAAATTAATTGTTAATGATGGTTGTAATTGACTCACTGCAAATGGTCTTGTCCATTTGCTTAATAAATTAATTGATTATTCTTCTTATGTCTCCTAAAGTATTTACCTAAACCGTGATTTGTCGAAGATTTGGGATGTGTCCCCACAAACTGATGGTACTAAGTCCTTCCATAATTGTGGATGGTTACAATAAAAATTTCTATATGTTATTTTTACAAGATGATCCTTATACCATGTTTCAATGATGCCTTTAGTGTCAATAGAAATCCATAATTAGCTTACCATAAAATATACCTTCTCATAAATAAAAAAGGAGATTTAATAAGCTTATCCATGTATCCTAACGATCACTCTAGTTTTCTGGTTTCACTTCTATAACTAGCAGTCAACCTATGTTCTCCCTGTAGTAGTTAGTTTTCCCTTGAATAAACCAGATAAATTGACTCTAGTCATGTTAAATGGTGACTCTGCCGAAAATTAATTCATATTCGCTAGTATGTACTTGGTGACCCTGCTGAATGAATTAAATTTATTTTGAAATCTATGCATTCTGAATTCTAACCATTCTATCATGGTATCTAGAGCCCATAGTCATAGTTTTATACGAACTCCTGACAACCATTTTTTTTTCTATCTCAATTGTAGTTCCTTAGTCTATATGGAGATGTCAGAAATGATTTTTTTTTTTGTACAGTAATTCATGGGCAAAAATTTATACTTGCATTTGGGAGTTTTCACAATTGGAGACTTTTTCTTAAAAGTAAAAAGATTGGTATTCTTTTCCATTATTGTTTTTGTCTATGTCCAAATATAAATACTTTTATGATGGGTATAGCAACTTTTATTTAGTCAGTGATAATAAGGAACTTTTGCTTGATGTGCAGTGTCTTTCTTTCATAAAATGGTTTTGGCAAACTTACGATTTATTCATAATGGAGCTGTGAAAAGCATCTTAGGCATCTTTTAAATTCAAAAAACAAGGTCGGGCAACCCTCTTTTTCTAGCAAAGCTAAATATCTTGTGACAAAAGGCCCCTTTCCAAAGGAATAATTTGGATAATTTACAATGTCTTTTTTTTATTCTTCAAATTTGGCTCTGGCAAGACAGTTCAGATTAGTACTATTCAGATACTCTATACATTCAATGCAGATGTATGATGGTGTTGTTTCCAGAATCTTCCGTATAAGTGGCCACTAATTCTTTATCTACATGCTCCAATCATATCATTAAGGAAAGGACCAGGCCCTCTCAATTCAAATTATTTCCCAGAACAAAACACAATATTTAAGTGTTTTCTTTTTTTCTTTTCTATTTTTGAATTGTTTTAGGTATCTTTTAGTAACTTGGACTTAACCAATAGCTATATCTTAAAGAAAAGAATAATAACCTTATAACATATTATTTTGGGTTCAAAGTTCACAGGAACTCTGAATATTATGAATTTGTTTTATATGTGTCTTTATGTGATAAAATGACTAAATGTGAATTTTACTTTAGTACCTGATGCTTCAATTTTTTGTTCTTGGCTTTTAATGTAATTTGCTAAAACCTATTAAGTCCTTGTAAAATCAATGTTCTAATATCTAATTTATCTGGTGGCCTTGATATTGCGTAGCCGATTATCTATGCTGAAATTATAGAAGTATGATTTTTAGGTCTTGTCTTGTTCATTTTTACCTTCTTATTTGTTGTTGTGAGTTTTTCTTGATTTTAAACAGTTTTATATGAAATAAAGCATCAACTCTTTTTTATATTCCTTTTCTTTTTTTTTTATTGTTATTTTTTTTTTTTTTGCAGCTTCCATTTTCCTCAGGCTTTCAGTACCTTTTTAAATGACATTTTTCTATCGCAGCCTACCTAGATGTTGTCCATGAACTTGGGTTGCTTTTCGTTGCTAATCTCCCAATAATTCTAAAATTGTCATTAATAATGCCCTATGTTTATTCTCTTCTCTCTTTTCCCATTGTTTATGCATGTCCTTCTCTCTTTTTTCTTGTAGACGGTTTAGTGTTTAGCCCTTTTGGATTCCAATTACTAGTATATATGGTTTATTGTTAGCTTCCCCATGTTCCATATATATTCTTTCTTAATACCTCATTGTCTTGTGTTAGATCAATATTGCTCTGTATTTTATTGTGTTATGATTTTGATTTTGTGCAGATATTATAAAAGCTCATACCTCTTTTTTTGCTGCTTCCTTTCTCAAGGTTTTCAGTACTTTTTATGACTTTTTCTTAGTCGAGCACGCAAAAATCCACCTGGTGTTCCAACGTCTCAATGGGTTTCTTGTTGCTCCAATTCTAAAATTAGCCATTATAGCCTATGTTATTATCAAGGTGTGCTTACTTTTTAGAGTCCTCATTCAGGTGTGTTATTTTGGGGGTTTTTTATTCCCATGTTTCAGAGCATAACTCTAGGTTTTCTGTTTTTTTTTTTTTTTTTTTTTTTGGCTCACGACTTTATGGCCTTTTGGTTTAATATCTAGTGTCTCTTTTTCTGGTGTGTGTCCTACTTTCAGGAATAATCCATGTAATCGGGTATTCCCGTTGGTAATATTTTTTCAGGTACATAAGACAAATGTTCAAGCTGCTCAAAAATTTTATTACAAGGCTTATGGATGCTAACGCGACTTTCAAAGTTCCCGTGAAATATAGGATTAAACTTCAGTTTTGTTATCTGGGATTTAACACCTTTTGAACTGTCCATCATGTTTGTGCAATTAGATTAATAATTTAGAAGGATAAAAAAAAATTCAATTTCTTTTCCGACTTTGTCATAACCTTGCAAATAATAAACCATCATGTTCTGTCCACCAGGTACTTAATTTTTGAATATCCAATCTTACATAACACTTCAGCTCTTTACTTGTCTAAATATTAGCTTGCATGTATGTATGACAACATAATTATGCCTTTTTCATGTTTGTTAATCCATGAAATGACATTCTTATATGATTTAATATGTATCATTACTTGAATATTTACCTCTATAAGGAAACAAAACTTGATTTTGTTTCTGAAGCATTTTGACATAAAGAGAATAGAATATTGAAGGAAGGAAATTGATAATGACACAAACTAATGCAATGGGGACCTGGAATAAAATGATTGGAATAGCAGTGAAACCGCAAATGCTCAATGGGGAGTATCTGCCAGTTTAATGGAACTTTGAATGGACATTATCCTTTAAAATCTCAACTCTAGGCAAATAATACCTGGCATATGTGATTTTAAAAAATTATGGATATACAAATTCAATTGGAAAAGGTGACAATTGGTGATGTTTATAAGCTATATGTTTTAGTTACAACTCAATGGCACTGATACCCTCGTATATCATAATTCACATTCTCTGGCTATTCTAGTGTGAATTCCATGCCTATGATACATGTTTTCCTTGGTGAACATTTTTATGTTTATTGATGCAGGGATGCAGTAATACCTAGGATGGCTTATACTTGCTTATAAGTTACATGCATTTGATGATTTATATATCCATGTGTTGTGTATGATTGGTTAATCCTATACATCTGGTTTTTTATTTTCTTCTGAATGTTATATTTTCTAGTTGGTTTGTGGAGTTGCCCAACGATTGAGGAGCGAAGACCAGTGAAGAAGAATAATCAACAAGTCAGGCAAATAGCTGATTGCATATACCCTATTATTTTTGGTCTGATCTTCAAGAGAAGGTATGGCAAAAACCTTTGAGTCGAAAGACAATAAGGAAGTTTAGGGTCAAATGCTATGTGGTTGGCGACTCTTGGTTCCAATAGGAGTACATAGTCATTATTTAATCATAGGAAGATGATAAATGGCTTAACACCATCAATTTTGGAACGTGGATTATAGCGGGGGATTTTTAGCTTTTGTTTTTGTAAACCCTTGCAATTGTGAGGAATTGGAGAAAGCTGCTCGACACAATCTCCTTTTTTTTTCTAATTTATGTCCTAACTGTCCTTAAAATTCTGTAATTACTGCAAGCAGCAAGGGCACATTATTAAGGATTGTACTAATACATCCTTCACATGCACCAACAAAGACTATCATGTTGTAGTTACTAGTGACTTTACAGCGAGCTAAATGCCTATATAGGTGGTCATAAAGTTTTTCTTTCATGATTTAATTTTCAGATACAGTTATAAGAAAACCAAGGAGGCTGTTGAGCGGATTCCGCGGAAATCCCATTTGAAGAAGCGACAATCTGGTAAAACATATTTCTTGTACTATTTGGAAGTAACTTCCTTTCTAACATTGTGGCATGATTTTTGGCACTTTTCAAACTATGGTTACATAGGCATTTATATACCAAGAAAGAATCCTTGGTGATCTTTAGATCACAAGGCATTGGTGTTGTCTATATACTCCTAAATTATTGGCGTATGTCTCTAGCTATGAGAAACTATCTGAAGCTTTTGTGGCAGTTTAAGTTTACTGCTATATTTATGTTCTGCTTTACTGAACAGGCCTCTTGCTTGCTTGTAATGCCATGCCTATATGCCGATGGGTGTATGGTAATATATTGCCCCAAACGTTTTTGTATATTTCGTTGCTAACTCAGGAAGGTGACTTTTTTGGAAGAAAATAGTTTTATTATCATTTATTATTGCCACCCACTTGCACTAAAGGTGGATAGAAGTGATGTTGAACTGATGTGTCCTGACCTCAAACCCCAGAAAAATAATTTTTAGATTGTATAAATCACAGATATGCCCTTTTAAACCTTCCTTTGGGAAAAGAGGATTCAGTGAGGTTTACAAAGTCAGAACATCGGCAAGTAGTTTTCATTTGATACTAGAAACATTAACCTTTGCATGTTTGATGGAAATTCATATTTACCATGACAAGAGTATAGATCATTTCTGTTGCCAATATTGGCAATTGTATAGGCACATCCTTGTTGTAGTGATTTGAAATCAGAAATTTCTGAAATGCTTCATGATTTGGTGGAGCATAGGTATGATTGCATTTAAGCTACATGGTCTGATTGTTTAATGGAGTGAGGATAAGAAGCAAAGTTTAACATTACAACACGACAACCTACGTACAATATTCACAAGACCTTTGTGCATAATTTCACATTTGTACAAGCTTTGGGACAATTTTTGAAAATGAACCAGAATACATTCTGCACTATTTAATAGTACTGTAGTGGTATGACAATAAACTTGACAACTATCAGCGACATCCAAACATTTGGATTAGTGGAAACCTCTAACACTTTAATTGAGTTGTTTTTTCTTTTCATGTACCCATTTTTATACTCAAGTAAAGATCTTGATGCATAGCTAACCTCTTGTATTTCCCAGAAAGAGATAGCTAAGATCATTATGTTTCAAATATTTCAAGGCCTTATATACTTGAATAAGAGAGCACAAAAGATTATTCATTATGATCTGAAGCCTGAGAATGATCTTTTTGATGAATTTCGGTATCGCAAACGATTACTGATTTTCATCTCAGCAAGATAGTGGAGGAAGATGTTGGATCCCAGGGAATGGAACATTTACATCTCAGGGAGCTAGAACTTATTGGCAAGTAACTTTGAAATTTGTCATCTGTGATTTTAGAAGTTGTAGAATTTTGTGATCTTTTGCTTCAAGAAATAACTGCACTTACAGTAATTTCCTAGACAAATATTTCCTATTCTCTTGATAAATCTTCTCTAGTTTTAGCTATAAATGGGCTAAAATAATGATTCCGTTTTTCTTCTTTTGGTAATTTTAGGTATTTAGCCACCCTAGCATGCATCTTGAGCTCAGCAAGACCCTTTTAATATCATTGAAAGGTAAAATTTCCTCCCATCAAGGACATTTACTATAACATGCGCCAAAGACAAGAGAAATAAAATAGCATTTAATGAGAACTAGAATGTCCCCTATTTTTTGGGATTTATGGTCCTCTGACTTGTTGCTCTTCACCTGTTGTTCAGTGATTGAGTCCTATTTTAGACCTCCATGAGAAATTCAAAATAGTAGGTATTCACCATATATAATTGATTGCTTAAGCTTCATCTATTTAACTCTGTCTTTAAAATGCCTTTTCTTGGAATGCTAAGTTGATGTCCGGTCAACTTAAGTTTTGTTATAACCAATGCCCTTTTGGGCATGAAACAAACTTAAGAACGAGTACTACGTGAAGACACAATGTATAAAAGCTTTTCAGGGTTGAATTCCCTACAAAACCTACTATCTCAAATGAGGTGAAGGTGCGTTTGATTGCAGTCATGGCAGTTTTCACAGCATATTTTCTTTGGTCTTCTTCTCAGATATAAAATTGGATGTTGATTATTGTATGTAATTCGACAATGTTATAACTCTATATAACAAAGCAAAGAGACCAGAATGTTTGAACCATTGCTCAAGATCTATATCTTACATGCTTAAAGAAGTAAAGAGTGTACAAAGTTATCAGAAACTACTAAGAGAAATATAACTGGATCCGAAACTAACTTTCCATTAAATGTATAATTCCTGCATCTTTTATAGAAAAATGTCCATCAAGTAATCTAGTGAGCCCCGATTTCATCACATGCCGAGAAAGCAAGGTTGTTTCATAAATCTGTCATTTATTAGAAGTATGGTCATTTAATATGTATATCATCACTTTGTCATCATACCATGTGTTTAATTTGTAATCCTTTTGAAATCATGAAATTTTGGAAATGTTAACACTGTATAGTGCACCTTATGGGAGTTAAAAGTGGGGCATCTAGTGATACAAGACAGGGATGCGGGATGCATTTCTGTGTTATTGTTCCTTGTTTTTAGAAAATGATTGAGATCCTTGGTTAATTTATATTAATTCTCCTATTTGTGCTTTCTTTGTCCCCCCCCCCTCCCCCGCCGAATTTTTCATCTCAATTTTTATTTAAACTCTCGTCGTTTGAGAACCATTTAAAATGAGTTACCATTCGATTAGATGTTGCTATTTCTCTTACGAAAGTGTCTTCTCGACTAGTTAGGGAGATATTTACAGGGAACATATCTGGACTAACAATTATTTTTTTTGTCAAATTTGTTGATTGATGGCATGTCCTTGATTTGTTTTTTGTTGGGTGCCCCTTTTCAATAAAAGATTTTTTTATTGGAGGTTGAAATTGATATCACGCAAAATTTTAGTTTATGGGTTTCTGTACACTTCATACGTTTCATTAGTTAGCCACTCGTTTGTGTGGTATTTGAGTGTATCGTCTTTCAATTAACCTATGCACATTTATGACATAGCATCAACTACTTCGATTGTATAAAATGTTTTCCTTGCCCAATTGACACTCTCTATTTATCCCTATTTATGAGGGATACTTGTGGTATTTTCTCAATGTACACCCTTTTCAAGTTTGTATTCTTATAATTTGTTGTTATTTCAATAGGGAAATGGATATGGGATGTGCAGGGGCAGTCAAGTTATTATCTCTGCTTTCATTGATGGATTGTGTGTGATAATTCTGGACAATGGCATCCCTGTAACATACTTCATAACCTACTTTATTCCTTTATCTTTTTATGCGAAAGGTACTGTGTTAGACGTCGCGAGTGTAAATAATGGTGCTAGATCCTTATTAAGAAAGGAGAAGGATCATGTGATTTTCTTATGTTCAATTGTTTTGTTCTTCTTGTAACATATAATTTGTATTCTTTTATCGTTACATAATCTTCACACCACAAATTACGTCCTAATTTGTGAATTTTATCTTTTTGAACATTAGCTTTGTTCTGCCGTGAAGCAATAATTTTCTTTTTAGACAAGTGTTAATTGCATTAAGCTTTTCTCACCATTAGACATTCAAATACATAAGGACCTTAGCATCTCATGATTATGTTTATTTTGACTTTCATGGTAACTTTTCATTTGTTTTCTTAGAGATGGATGGGAAACAAGAAAAACACGTATTGAAACATATGGAAGTTGCCTCTAAAAAGCACTGTCTCTTGTCTGCTAGTTTTTAGGTCCATCGAATTTGTTTTCTCCATTTTTATTAGGTTCCTTGTTTCTACCTCGGCTTCTTTGGATTAGTTCAAATAATTCTCCTCACCTTGACTTCAATATGTGCATCATTCCTATAACTAATACCATCACGCAGGTAATTTTAATGAGTCTATTCTCTTATTTGGTTGTAAATGTTCTCTCTTAGAGTTGTGTGTTTTCCACATCCGCTTAGACGATATGTCATAATCACTAGCAATTCTCTTGAACCTTCTCGACCTCAATTGGTTGCAACATTTTTATCATTCTTGAATGGAGGAATGTACTTCATATCAGATATGATCTTTGTTAGAGCAAAACTTTAATTATTCACTGCACGGGATGGTTGGGGATAAAAACATATTAGACTCAAGAATAATTAGGCACTCCATTAATGCTTTGATGAATAGATGAGGGAGTAGAGAACTACTTTTATCCTCACTTAACAGAGCGTGAAGGATTACGTAGTAAATCCGTGAACTGTTGTAACATATCCAACATGGTTCATATGTAGTAGGTACTCTTTGATTGTGAACAAATGTTTGATACGAAGTTTTCTCCCTATTTTTTAACCCAAAGAAAGGTATTTGCATTCGAGTGATAGTCCATCCACCAGGACATATTCTAATTTGAAATTAGTCATGTATTAATCACAAAAGAAAAATTGACTTCATAGTTTTTGTTGTTGCTGAATTTTATACACGATGTGCAGTCGTCCTCCGTTTAAATGAATCCATACCACTGTATGGTTTTGATGTAGTTCCTTTTATTAAAGAATATGATATGAAGTGTTTCTGCCTAATTTTCTCGCCTATGGACGTTAAGCGCAAGTTCGTCAGTTCTCCATCTATGCTTGTGATTCTAGACTGAAGATAGTAAATATTCCGAGTATAGCGCAGCGTATAAGAAGATTCATTTTAGTTTCGAGTTGCTGTTGTTAATATTTTAAGTATGGTGGTCTACATACACTCAAGTGAAAACTAAGTGAATTACTTCGTTGCTAATTTTTTAGTTTGAGAAGTGTGTGTTATTTCTCTAGTGTCAATTTGGAGCTTTGTTAATTGATTGTTTAGATGTTAATATTCATTAGCTTGGTGGGTATGCAATATTTAGGTTAGAAAGCTTTTTGGTGTTAGAAGCTTTGTAGTTAATTGCTTTTGGAATCTAAGAGGATGGATACGTTGTAGATGAAATACGCTTATTTTAATTTGAATTGGAATTTGGTGGTCTGATTGATACCAACAATAAAAGTAAGCTACATGAGTGTTAGACTGGCATATTAACTGCTTTTTTTTGGTGTCCACCCCAAACCGCAATGCATACTATGGAAGAATTATATTGAGATTTGAGAAATGTCAAATACAACATTTTTCCTTGATATGATATTTGTAAGTAACTTAAATTATTTGACTGACATGTTCTTTTGAATACTTGGTGGAGGCAATTGTGTTTATGCCCAAGGGGGCTTGTCTATAAATACCTTTATTTAGAGAAATTTTAGCTATGAGCTAAATTATTAATGATGTTTGATATTGACTCGTGTGCAATGTGCATGCTATGTTTATAGTCGGTAGCGTTATTATTCTGTGCGCTTATTCTGTCGCCAAAATTTTTACCGCTTATAATTGTATTGATCTCGTCCAGTATCTTTGGATGTGCTCCACAAAACTGTTGGGATGGTTTGAGACATTCACATTTACTTGTGCGATTGGTTGTAGGATAAAATATCTGTTTATATTATTATGATGTTCCTTATCCTATTGATGATACCCTTTGTGACAATTGTTATTAAGTGATCAGGTGATTAAATAAAGGATTATAAGATGAAGTCGTTTATGACAGGGGGAGTTTTTATGGATTAATTTATCGATGCTTCAAAGTTGAACGTTTATGAACATAATTATGTAGAAACAGAATCACATTTGGATATGGTAAGTAATTCTCTATAAATGTCGGCAATTACCAGATCCAAATAGGACTTTATATGTATTACACGAACTTACACTGAAATGAAAGATAAAAGTAAAAAGTTGAAGCCATTAATAAACAATTGTCCCTCTGTTGAAAGTTTTTAGATGATTACTATGGAACCGTTAAGTTTGAAGGGGCGAGCGAACTAAAATTTGATGTCTCGTAGAATAACTCTATTTTTACGATGTCATGAACAATCCCAAATTATACTGTGCTAAATGCTGTTGTTTAATGTGTGAGTTTCTAGGAAAACTTTGATTATTTACTATTTCACTATAGAAAAGATATTTGTGACTAACTTGGGTTCTATGTTCTATTGGTGTTTTTGAGAGGATGGATAGAACTTCAATGACTCGAAGAGTCATCAACACAAAGAAACTCTGGCACTTGTGAAATTTGCATTAATTGTTTCCTTATGTGGGTATAAGTATGACTAGTTTGAGCTTTAGTTTTGTTATACTTGCCGTTTGTAAGTATATATTTGTTAAACTATTATGTCATTTGTCACTGCAAGATGCATTTTAAATTCAAATTTCATCTTGCTTGAATTATGCCGGCTGTTAATTAATTCTTATGGCTCGAGAAAAGATTCCGTAAGAAGATGGATGGTTTTAGATCTTCTCTCCACTATGGTAACTCGTTAACCGTACTTGAAGAGTTAGGTCTTGTTTATGGCATGCTGTTGTTTCAACTAAATGCAATTCTAGAACTTTTGTTAAAAGTGACATGCTCTCTTTTTATTTAGAATGTATAGAGTACGCAGAAATTAGGAGTGTGAAAGATGTTGCACATAAGAAGTGCTTCCATTGGTGCTAAATGAGCAACTTTCTAGTAGTTCAGCACCACGTAAACAAGAACGGCACTAGATCAACATGCGTAAATCTCACTGAGAAATAGGAGGAAACTCCAGAAAGGGAAGCTGAACATTGAAGGCAAGTGACAATGTTTAGTGTACTACAATGGTTACTGGATTTTAATGCTTTTAAGAATAGAGTCTTCTGTTTTGGTAACTTAGTTGGTTTTTTAACATCTGAGATTAAGTGAGTTTATGTATGTCTTTGATTTTCAACGTATCACAAAACACTGTAAGCCCTATAAAATAAACATCGTGACTGAGCTTCAGCCTTGATGTGTAAAGACCTTGCTAGAGTGAATTTTAGGAACATATCCAAGCCAAGGTATCAAACTCTCAGTAAAGAGAAAAAAAGCTACTTGATTTTTTAGGGTGAAATAAAGAATGTTTTGACGATGCTTTATATTTAACATTGTTGTTTTTGCTGTTTTAGGATTGATTGCAATGATTTAACGTAGTGCGTAATTTACTAAAAGTGTTAAGATAACTCCTTCAACTAAAATTTTCCACGTTATTATCTAACCTAAGCTGATAATTTTATGTCCTGAAAGTAGCCTAACAGTTAAGTGTTTATCCTTCCTACTACCTGTCAATGAGAGACAAACTATATCGCACGATACTTAGCTATACATTTGGGTATGATAAATAATTATCGAAATCCACAGTCTTAGTAGATTGGTAGAATTTATGTGAAATTAGAAGGTAGATTAAACATCATTTTATTTAAGAATTGATATTGGGAAATATTCATTGATTTACATAAATTAATAATGCTAGAGGATTTGTATACTTTGCTTTGATTTTTTTGAGCCTATGTGTAAGGATGTTAAGTTACCTGTCATAAGGCACACATATTTGTCTATTAGTTGCTCTTAGATGTTTTAGATGCCTTTTAGTTACAGTGGAAATTTGAAGTTTTTTCGCATAATTTTACAGGTTTCCTTAGACTCGTTCTACCTTTTATTTTTCGTTTTCGTGAGAGATTCTAAGGAAGCTTTTTGTGGATTTCTAGGTTTTTTCTTTCCTTCACTCTTTGTGTGGGTGATTTTTCGTTTTAGTCCCAAGGAACTCGGAAGGGTCCTAAACATGTTATTTGATGAAAATAATTGGATTTTTCTTTTCCACATTAACTGTGACACTTCGATGATGAGTTTTTTTACCTTTTTCCAGGAGGTTGTAACGTTGGCTACACAATGATTCGAGATTTGATTTAGATTTCAAGAGTCTATAGAAGTAACTAGTTGAGGATGCCCGCCAGTTATTAACTTAAAAATAAACAAGACCCCTGTGAGAATTTCTTAGGCCGTTTTATGTGTTGAACTAGTCTTCGAAGTTCCTGGATGATGTACATGTATGGATTAATTTGAAGAATTAGATGTTCATTGAAAAGATGTTTTGATTCGAGTGTATGGTTCAATTGAACTTCTTAGACTCTTGTTGTTGGTCGCAATATTAATCACTCATTCCTCTGCTTTAGCCATTTCCTGTGTTATATGTTATGATGTTTGCGATGTTAAATAATAGGTTCATTTTAACGTTCAGTGTGCTTTATCCCAATAGGAGAGAACTTTCAGGGAAAGAAAATTATATGTTGCTGAATATTGCAAACCTCTTCAAAGAGCGAAATGCTTAGTGTGAACTAATGTTGAGAGTTGCAGGAGCGTTAGAAATCAAAAACACTTTTCTAAGTATCATAGAAATAGGACGTTTTCAATCGGTCATAATAGCAACAGATGATAGAATCTCAAGACTAATAGAGAGTGATACTTATGAGCGCGGAAAGTGAATGATATCACGGTGTTTCCCTTCTTTCTATTATGGTTAGGCTGTATATAATAAAAGGGCATAGTTTGACTAGGACTTTTCTGAGTCTTGTAGATCACGTTTGTGGAGAAGAAATGCCAAAAGTGAACTTTGTATTGTTGAATTTGATATAGCGATATAACACAAGTGATTTCTTATTCCTTTGCCGATTGGTTTCCGTTTTCTCTTATTTCTATGAGGAAAAATCTCTTGTATGTATAGTTCACGTAATTCAGAATAGGATCAGACTTAAAGCCAAGTGTGACCACCGAGAACAATGGTGAGGTCGGGCATAGAGCTCATTGATCACTAACGACCATAGGAAAAGAAAACATGAACTAACCCAATTTGAACTAAAGAAGATTAAAGAAAAGATCGCGCTTATAGAAGGGGTAGCTTATTAAATTTAGAATCAAAGATCGGCATCGATAGGTAACGATATCTCAACCTTTGATGTAGAAGCAAGACTGTAGATTATAACCCCTAACAGGTATTTTGCGAATGATTTGCTTTCTGGGTAGGTACTCTTGAGCTGTACTATTCATGCATGCCTTATTATGTTGATGGGTGTGTATGGTAATCAAAATTGCCAGCGCCAAAAAGTTTCTGTATATTATGGTGGCTAAAAAATCTATAGGTGTGTGACTTTTTAGGAAGGGAACACTAGTTTATTATCCGTTTATTATTGCCAACATGTGTGCAAGCTTTACGAGGTGACATAGACTTGATATTGTCCACTGATGTGTAGGTCCCATTTAAACCGAGCTAAGATGGAAAAATAAAGACTATTACTTTATCACTATGAAAAAATTGATTGTGATAAATAAAAAGTAAAAGAATTATTGCCTATGTCGGACCCTTAAGAACTAGGAGACAAAAATGCCCAACTATTGTTATAACTTTAAGAGCCACAAGACATACATGTTTATTATATATTTTGATGGATAATACATTGTTGTCTAAACACGTGGCGCTAATCATGCACTTAAGGATTCAAGCATAGTTGCTACCGTAGTTGTTTGGCTTAGGGTCACTAGGATAGCTTGGGTGTGATATACTTAG
Organism: Populus alba x Populus x berolinensis; assembly: GCA_029228515.1. Lineage (NCBI taxonomy): Eukaryota > Viridiplantae > Streptophyta > Magnoliopsida > Malpighiales > Salicaceae > Populus > Populus alba x Populus x berolinensis. Next base: position 20,622 of record JAQIZT010000086.1, on the reverse strand, counting down.
GTCGTTTGTCTAAGAGTATTATTTTAGGATAACGGTACTAGTTTGTGGACTAGCGGGTAGCGACACTAAGGCTCAATGGAGTCGCTACCTTAGTCGTGTTATTGGTTTCATGTGTCACTAGTGAGACGTTGGGTGTACTGGTCTTTGTTGTAATAATTCCTAGGGTAAGGGGCTAGCAGTTGTGGCTCTTAGGAAAAGATATATAATACCCTGGTAAAATACTGTAATTGTTGTACTGGGTCTTTAATATGGTATATTTAATGATTTTGATGGGTTTACCTAATATCCGTAAATATGGTTAGTTTTATGACTTCAGGAAAAATAGAAAAAATTTTTTGAACTGTAACATTATTGAGATAAATCTGGCATTTTAACATTTTATTCATAGGCTCTGTATGATGTACTTTGTTTTCTAGATCAATTATTATAAAGAAGGGTCCGAGATAGTAAACAAGCCCTGCCATAGTTTAAACTATTATAGAATGGCAGAACCAATATTTACGCAACTATCAAACTATAAAAAAATGGAAAAAGAACATTCAAATTCCAAAACTAGCAACATGAAAATAAAACCAATACTAGATTTCAAAGCAATAAAAGGCAAGGTTTTGTTCGCAATCAAGCATGGATCAAGGGTCCATGTTTCTTTGATCATTATTATTAAATCAACACGATTTTGTTGAAAAAGCATTTTGGTTCGAAACCAAACCCTGATATTAACACAATTAAAAAAATGTTATTGATATAAGAAGACCCTATATTATAAAGTCTAATGATGTCATGTGATTGTGAAGATTCAAAGAAAAGAAATAAAACAAGTCCAAAAACTCTTAGCTAAGGTGATGTAATTGGGAAGAACAAGAAGAATATCAACCCAAATTTTGCCTCAAAAATGCATTAGCTTACTAACCAAACTTATAAATGCTTACCAAGCCTTCAAACCAAGTCTTTTTGATTCACATAACCCACAATGTCATAGTAATATACATTTGAACCAAAACAAATAAAAAACAACAAATCATGAAAAATATGCATGAAATCTTATTTTCCCAAATTGGCAAAATAAACAATAGCAAGCTTTATCCATGAAAATTTGATTCAAAATAATTTTTAAAACATATTTTGGATATGACCAAAGCCTATATAAAACCAGGATTAATAACAATTGCTTATTCAATGCATTAAAAAACAGAAAAGAATAAAAAAAAAAAAATAAAAAAAAAAAAAAAAAAAAAAAAAAAAAAAAATAAGAAAAAAAAAAAAAATAAATAAAAAAAAAAATAAAAGGTTGAAAAAGAATAAAAAAAAAAAAAAAAAAAAAAAATGAAAAAGATGAAAAAAAAAAAATAAAAAAAAAAAAAAACAAAAAAAAAAATAAAAAGACAAAAAAAAAAAAAAAATAAAAAACAAAAAAAAATAATAAAAAAAAAAAAAATAAAAAAAAAAAAAAAAAAATAAAACACTTATAAAAAAAAATACAAGATAAAAAAATAAAAAAATAAAAAAAAAAAAAAAAAAAGAAAAACAAAAAAAAAAAATAAAAAAGAGAAAAAGGAAAATAAGTTAAACAAAAAAAAACAATAATAAAAAACTCTTAGAGAACAAAAAACTAACAAAACAATATCACTATTTTATCAAAAACTAACTTAACCAAAAGCATTTATACATAACCATACAAACATATCTAAAATGCTTTAGAGAAACAACAATAACTATAGAATAAAAAAAACCCTATAACCAAAAAAAAAAAGAAACAAATATCTCTCAACTTTTCAACTATCCAAACACATATCCATACTTGTAAGCATAAATACAAACCAAATGAAAATCACAATCAAATCAAGGAGGTCATATGGACTCCATTTAGATTAAACAAAATATACCTTCAAACCCCTAGAACAACTACTTACATTTCTTTGCTTTCTCATGTAAAGTTTTATCCCCACCAAACTTGTTGTCTTTTCAAAGATAAAGAAACCCTTATCCTAAGATCTTATGAGAAACCTTCACAACTAGGGTAATAATTTTCTTAGCATCTCCTCTCCCTTTTTTCATCTTATTCTTTTTCTCCCTTTTCAGCTCGGAATTTCCAAGGGTGATTATAGGTTTGTTTTCTAAGGTCTTTTGAATAGTATTTCATCAAATATTGATCAAGATTTAAGTCTTCTTTGATCAAAATGAGAGATTTTGGACAAAATTTCACACAACGCGAAACCTCTATCCTTTAATGTTTTTTGCACTATGATAGTTTTAGCCTAAGTGTTTTTCCTTTGCTTGGAGACATAAATGCCATGCTTTCTTCACCTTCATGATCCTAGGGGGAATGAATTAGTAGCCCTTGATAAGTAACTCTTTTTGTGGAGCTTTGAAGTGTAAACTACACGAAAAGGGGGGGTTAGGTGATTATTGCACAAATGAGTATCTCTCGAGTCAAGGCTGACTGAGTTTGTCCACTTTCGAGGCTTTATTAAAGCAATTCCGAATGTCATCGTCATTGAGAGCCACCTAAAAATAATAAAAAGGGGGTGCACATATTTTTGTTTAGTCTATCTAACATTATTCAATTTAAAGGTCTATAACTTCTCTCACATTAAATCGCTGAAGAGTGCCAACTTTTGATTAGCCGAAACTTTGAAAATTAAGTGATGATTGATTAGTAGGACAAGATGTTGGAGAGTCACTATTATGGAAGAATTGGGATATAAACACTCCTAATTTTTATGTAAATAAAGGTTGCATTAGGGGATGTTTCATCTTACCATTTAACAAGAACTAAAACCGCAACCATTTTAGTGGTCTAGAACTCCACAACGAGCTCTTGGAAGGTGCCAACTTAATCATTGTGAACTCCGCCAAAGGAATGAAGATGTAACAGATGTTGATATGACATACACAATTGTCTCTGTGGTTAGAATCCCTAGAAATTAAGGTTTTTAATTTGGGATTTGACATATTTCATTTAGTCATTGTTCTTCTAATTGCTTTTAATTGGCATCTTTAATTGCCTCTTAAACTCTTAATTTCATGTCAATTTCATCTCTTAAATTAACCCAAATAAAAATTATTTTCAACTGGAATGGGTCTTTTTCTCTCAATCAGAATTTATGAGTTCGCTGATTTTTTCCAATCCTGTAAACATCTAAGTCCCTCAACTTTTTTATTTGTCTATTTTTGTCCTTTCACCTCCCAACTTGGGCAATCTTCTTGGAGATTTCTTTATGATTGTATCCTCTTATATTTTTTGAATTATTTTTTTTTATGGGGGATAAAAATAGTTAAACTAACAAACAATAAAAATGGAAATTGAGAATAATAAAATGCTTGGTTGAGAAAAAAGCTGTGAACTATGTTTTATAATCAGAAGAACATATCAACAAGCATGAAAAAATTTAGGACTGATCTAGAAACCTTCAATATTTGAAGTCCAAGAAGGGAGCAATAGTGAGACAGACTTTAGAAATAAGTGTTTCATTTTAGTGCTTAAATGTAAATCTTTTAATATCTTACTTGATAGCACATATTACAATAAACCTCACATACGTCACTTTACCATTAATTAAATGGATTGATGAATAATAAGATAAAAATACCAAGCTCAGATGAATTCAAAGAATTCACCCTAGGTTAAATTGTTAAATCTGGAATTCTATAGGAACTGTTTTGACTGATTGGCTTGACAAATTTGGAACAAGTCAAATTGTTTTAGCTATTAGAGGGACTATAACCAACCTATAAATAGCTAGTTTTTTCCTCTCTTCTTAATCTTAGAAACATATATATAGACTTGTTATTAATAGCAAAATTAAAAAAGAGAATCCAAACATCTATGATATACAAGTTATTCTAAGAGTATAACAACATCAAAATCATCAATCCTTTTGATCATACTATCTAGTTTATTGCTATTAAACCTATTATATTACCTAGCATAAAGAGTAATTCATCTTAATTTTCACTGGCACTTAAAACACCTTCATATCATATAAGTGTTATCTAGTAAGGTATAAGGATATTAGAAACTTCAAATTGTAAATCTCCATTTAAGTTGAGAGAGTTTGTTTGTGGAAACAAAATTACCATTGTAAACCTTTAAGAGTTAGGGAAAAACTCTTTGTATTAGTGAGAGAATTTCACCAAAGCAAAAAACATAATTCTAAAAGAGGGTATATACTTCTAAGTAATAAAAAAATCTCAAAAAAGAGTTTTCTTCAAAGGTGGTGTAAAAAGCTTGGTATGGGATTTCATTTTAAGTGATTATACCTTTTTATGAATCTTGGACTGGTGAAACAATACATACTTAAATACAATCTTGGTACTTCTAAGGTATGGATTTCATAAGGTTGTTGAACCACATTAAAATGAGTTTGTCGTGAAGTTCTCTTCCTCAAACTTCTCTTACATCCCAAGTATTTTAATTATATTGTTTGTTATTGACAGTGTTACTTGAAAGTACTCTTGTTTTATAGTAGTAAAACTTCAGTGATAATAACAAATTCATCAACCTCTTTTTAAGGTGTTAAGGCATTTGTTTTAAATTATGAACAACATACCCTATAACATCATTAAACTACAAGACTTAAATACCCAACAACCAATGATCAATCAATTTGACTAAAAACAACAATGAAAGAGATTTCATGAAAGAGCCTTGACAGCAGCTCAAATTAGCTAAAATGTTGCAAAAACTATACATAAAAAGAAATCACAGTGCCTCTCATAGATGAGAAATATAGCCATTCATTATACGATGTTCAATTCCCTTCATTGCATGATTTAAGAAATTGATGTGATTTCATTTTTTGCTCAAATTATTTTGATTACTCACTACATATTATCTTGTGCTCACAAGTATTGCTTAGGAGTATGATTATCTGCCCTAAATGTTTTTATGTTGTTATGGTAGCTTCCACAAAACACCCATGTTACTTCAAGCCTTATTACTAAGCAAGTTTGCATAGGTATCATTTTGAGAAATGCATCGCACACATTTACACATGCTTAGTAAATTGCGTATTCCATTATCATCTGTCTTTTTCCCTTAAGTGTAGTTTACAGAATATTTGTTCACGACATTTTCCCACGTCTATTATAATCACTTACAACAATAAATAAGTTGTAGATTTCTACTATTCTCAAACGCGTTTACAAAAAAAGAGGATCATTTAGTTCATCATTTGAACTATCATCATTGAGGCCATGAAGTTTTTTTTCGAAAATACAGATTACACCCTACAAAATTCGAATTATGCGTCTTATCGTTCATATCTTTCTAATATCCATCAAAAGGAAACAATAGCATCATCATCATTCTTGCCAAATATAAACTTTGTAAATCTTTTACTGTCAATAAGACTGAATTTCTATTGCGTAAATATGTGTTTTCAATGAAATCATCTTTCTTGTTTATTGGGACTAAGCCATAAATTTTAATGATCAATGTTTAAATTGATGTTCAGTTATTTACAAACAATATCTCATCGCAGATGTAACATTTAAAAGTATTTTCATCAGAATGAAAAATCTATATTTCTTTAATCAAAGGCTCAAAATGTAACAACCCCGATTTCCAACCAATCCTTTTTCCGTGATAGCATCTGAAACTTTCAGGTAAATTGAGTTTTTTTGATATACTGGTTCACACCTAACCAAATACACTCCTCCAATCCAAAATTTCGGTAGAGTCTCTTTGATACTAATTGGTTTTTCTTCCTATTTTTTTAAACATCATCTGCATATATAACCCACTCGTTGCTAAGTATCGATTCCCCCACACACAAGAGCCAAAAACTTATGTTTATCGACACTACGACCCATAAAATTAGACATCTAATTTAATTCAGATACAATCTAACTAACATATGCGAAGTCAACTCCTATTCGTATTTAACATATTATCCTAACTAATAGGCAGGTACCGTATGCACATAAGATGCAACATCTTATTCAATTCAATATCATCGAAGCAATAAAATAATAAATTCCTAAAAATTTTATAATAAGTTTACACAAAATTAAAAAGACCACAAGGGTGCGCTAAACACTTCAGCGCTTTTCTTCATATATAATATTAATTAAACACTCTATACACATCAATCAATATCTACATATATAAATTGAGCATCAATAATTTAATACATAATATACCAGTACATGTTAATCACCTCTAAAAATCAATACACAATCAATTCATTTTTATTATTACACGTCTAACATCGAACAAGTCTTAGTACACTGTAGTAGCCACTAAACGACTATTCAAGCTAGTTACGTACCAACTATATTTTCTCTCACGACATAAACATTCACAATTACACAAGCACAATGTTTCAAATATTTACCCATTACTTTGCTTGAATTCCAATATTATGATACGAGAAATTTAGGATCCTTTTAATAAAATTTCATCCACATTGAGACTCTCTCACCTAAATTTTTTTTATACACATAAATGCATCCAGTTACCTATCATTTACATAAGAAAATTGAATCAAAGACCTTATCTCCTTATTTCTGCTTCATTTGGCCGAATGCCTTCATTCATGGTGAGGGATGAGTCCCTTTATAAATTATTCCAGATAACCCTTTACTCATTCATTTCATATCTATTACTAACACATTCAACTCAAATTCCTTAGCAATAAAAACAATTAAGCTCGTCCTCTCATTTATATGTCTAGGGCCGAATCTTTGCATTAAATGGAGGATACAACATCTTCTTCAAGTTTTCTTTCAATTACCATTAAACCCATTTCTTTGTAATGCCCTAAAAACATATAACTATTAAATCAACAAACCCAATGTCCCATCATCCAAATTTACAAACATCCCTAACACCATTTTACAACACAATTAATCAATAACAACACTAATAACAAGAACATAATTTACCATCACATCTTACATAAGCCCTACAGCCCACCACATATCTAATTTCATCAAAACATGTAATTAAATCAAGCTTCCTAAATTTTTACTAAGACTAGTAATAAATTAAAAAAGCACTAAGTAATCCACCTTTGAATTATTTTCTTGAACCTCAATGACCAGAATATATATCATTGAGTTGTGTACAATATATCTCAAAATCAGAATGATCCAATGGTTGGATCCTCCATAGATTTGAATAAAATTGAACTATCCTGAAAATGGTCAAGTGACTGATTCACATGAACGACACACTTGCCGGAGAGTGTGCTTACAATCTCTCTTGCCCAGAATGAAGGTAACATCTAGGCGCAAACACCACATATCCATAAAGAGGAACTGATCTAATGGTGGAAGAGAGAGAAATCGAGACCGGGCGACCAAAACTATGCCCACAGGTGTATTTCGTTCTGTTTTCCAAGAAACTTCCGATGTACAATTTTTGTCAAACAGATTATGTGCCCTTCAAATCCCTCTGTTAAGCTAGTAGAGAGTGTGTGAGAAGAGTAATATATTATATCCACAACTCAACAAGAGCCAACGGTGTATTTCCAGAGATATGGCCACCAGAGCATTATATGTTCCTTCAAATTCTGCACCTCTCTCTAAGCCAAATTCCCTCAATTAGTCTCTTACCCCCCGTTTTTTTTTTTTTGAACAGGTGGCCCAAATGTTGTTTTTAAAGCATATTTTCCCCTAATTACATTTATGACCCTCATTTAATGTATTTATGTATTTTTATTTTTATTTTTATGTAAACAATCGGTTTTTTTCTACTTAAATCGCTAGTCCCTTTACCAAACTCCCATTGGGATGAGATCTTTCACCAAGGTAGGAAAACATATTAATAAAGACTTCATGCAAAATTTCATCCCAATTCCGTGATGTGGATTGAGAGCTCTGCTTTCTAATTTTAAAATAGGTCAGGTTCATGACTTTTCAACAACAATCTAGATTTTCTAGTTCAAAATCTTCACATAAAATAATATCAATTATCCTTCTAAACCTTTAACGTCATTTTATATTATTTTAGGCAAATATTCAATTTAAAAGTTCTACCTTTATTTATTTATCGAATATTATTATCGTTCTTCCCAACATCACTGATTTTTAAAGTGATAGCTTGCACCTCAAGTTATGTCATTTTCAATAAATAAACCTTTATTATAAGGTAGTCTTTATTACCTCTCTTATTTCTTAGAAATATTTAATCATTTCTCTCATTATTTTATCCCATCAAAATATACATTAACCAGTCTCTTTGTCTTTATGAATTTTAAAACAAAATTTATTTTATGGAGGTCATCCCCTCCATTATATATCCACTTTCAAAGTCTTATGTTTACCATGGAAAGTTATACAATCTGCTTAATTTAATTATAAATATTCAAGGGTTTAACACAAAACTTGCCCTTCCAATGCCAAAGTGAAATTTTGAATATATTATTGACATGTAATAAAATGAGTGTTGTTGGAAATGTGAAAAAGAAATGGTTATCCGAAAAATTTAGAATGGTTATCCAAATTTTTATCTATTAATATCCTAAATGGAATTCTCCAACAGATGGATGATAATTTTTGGAAAAAAAAATGTTGGATCATAAAAAAAAAAAGAGTTTTTGAATATTAAAAATTGAGTGTCCTTGTTTACGTTATGTGATCAATGCCTAGTTTGTTTGTTTGAAATTTTTTTTATGACAAAATCCATGATGCAATGATAAAAATAATGAAATAAAATATATAAGTAAATCATGATTTTTCTTGACAACTATTTTTCTTCTCATTTTAAAGGGGTAAAAACTTAAACCCACATAAGTCATTGTTTGTTTTTATCAAAAAGAGTTTATTAAATAAATAAATATATACTAAGGTTCATGTCTATGAAATATTGGGGTATCAATACTAGAAAAGTGATTAAAGGTTCAAAAGAGATCTGATATTTGATATTTTCATGATTGATATTAACTACAAACTTAGTTCTCACAAGTTGTATCTTGTTTTTTTGTCATTACATTTTATCTTCAACTATTGGAATTATTCCATCCAGGCACTCTCATCAAAACTTTGTTTCTCATGTATTCCAACCTTTAAAAGTTATTAGAAGAGAGGAAAAAGTCAATACAGAAGGGAGAAGAAGCCGAAAAGAATTTTGTGTCAATGAGCTCTTCTTTCATAAAGGTAAGTTCAATAAATATGGTTTTTTTTCCCTTTTTAATTACTGGGGTTTGTTAAGTGTTTTTTTGTTTAATTTTTTGTATTTATTTTTAGAATGATTAAAATCTGTTTAGAAGTTTGAAAAGAGGTTATTATGTATCTCGTGATGATTTTTTTATGTTGGTGTTTTTTTTAACAATTTGAAACGTAGGTGTTTACAGTCCAAAAATTATGTTTTTAATAAAAAAAATAAAAAGTTTTGTAAAAATATGAAAATAATGCATAAATAATAAATTAGGATTTTGACTAAATAAATAAATTCTCTTTAAAATTTTAATCTTGTCATACTCTTTTGAATATTGATATTAGTTTATGTAGAGGGTTAAATAAAAATTAGCTTTGAAAATAGTTCCCTGCCACCTACACTTTTACCTATATTCCAGAGTTTATTGCACATAATGTTACCATTGACTAGAAAAGACTCTTTGGTAGCCTAATTTATAAAATAAATGCAAATTGCCCCTATATTTTTCATCTAACTAGGAAGAATCATCCTCCAACTTTAGTTTCTAAAACTAGATTTGCACGCCCATGTTAAGTCGTGACCAAAACATTTTTTGATCAATAAAAAAAGATGCATTAATGAAGCAAGCATGTTTTAAAAAAAGTTTTACAAACATGTGACTTAGGATATATAAAAAGATAAGATTATATGGACCAACTACCTTAAGAAAACATCAGAAAACTTGCAACAAAAGAATGATTAAAAAAAAGTGATTAAGTTAAGATTCTAGCCAATAAAACGTGGAAGAACAAAAAAGTTAAAAAAAAGAGTGGGGGGGAAACCCCCTAAAAACGGCTCAACCTGATCAACCCTGACAAATTATGCAAGCTAGGTCATAGATTGAGATAAGTAAATAAACAGCAATAAAAAAGCCAATGTTTTTAAAGGACATAATGCAATTTTATATCCCAAACAAATCCAGTGTCGAAGATTAAAATTAAAAGAGGTTTTAATTTAAATAAAAAAGGACAAAAAAAAACCTATCAATACCCAAGTAAAAATACAAAACTTTGAGATCTGAATGATGTGAATGTGATAATAGAAAAAAAGAGCAAACTAGGCAATATCACATAGCACAATTACAATACCCCTAATGTTAAAGGACCATAATTCACAAGGTATTAAATTTCAAAAGGTTGATCTATAAAAAAAAAAAAAAAAAACAATCAAACCAACTCATGGAAGCTTGCCAAACCTACAGTCCAAGTGATGGGACCAAGATAAACTAATAGAAAGGAAATCAAAAGAAAATTATGAAGCCAAATATAAATAAAAAAAAAACCCCAACTTTGAAAGATTGTACCAAAAAAGCAAATTAATTCCCAACCCATAAAATATTAAAAAATAAAATTAAAAAAAATTATTCATTCTTTTATTGAATTGATACATCAACTTTGAACTCATGAAAAAAAAAAAAGTTAATTTTTTTTTTCACTAACACTTTTTTCGTTACTTCATAAACATTGTAAATTCCATTTAATCATGTCACTTTTACTCTTGTACACTATTTGCTATGGCCACCTGCACGTAATATTGAATCTAAACATCAACTTTATTCCATTAATAAATACTGAGAACAACTATCATTTACACCCAACACAAGTTATGGTCTATAGTCACTCTATCATCTCCTATTTCGGTCATTTACATAACTACTCATTAACTTACTATGGAATACATCCTTTTATCTTTAACCTTCCAAACTTCCACTAACATTTTACTTTAGTTTTCTTTCTATTATTTTTCACAAAAATCCAGCTCTCTTTTTTGGTACACAAATTCCATTCGTAATTATTTCCTTGACACCAACCCTTAATTTGTCATACCCCTATAAACCTATCAAGAGCTATACATTGTTAATGGACTTTTCCACGCTTCTCCATCTACTGAAAAAAATCCTGACTTCAAGATTAAATTAGGGACATAAACCATTATAAGCATATTTTTAAAAAAAAAAATAAATCTTTATAAGAATCTATTTCCTAATCAATTTATATTTTCAATCCACTTAACAAGGAGATTTCCTAAAATTTTATACAAAATACAATTTTTTAACCAATAATGTTTGGTCAAACATCAAAACACATCATGCACAAGTCATATTACATGTCAAGACCCTTATGTAGACCTACAAATACAACATTAGGTCTACCTAAAAACCATCTCTCCAATAATTTCCTTTACTTAGCCAACTATGTCCAAAAGGAACCATACATTCTTCTTTAAGGGCCCAGTTACATCCAAGTTTTCAACTAAAACTATTCGGTAGTCGTGCTTAACAAAATTCATAAAAGAAATTCATAAAACAACTACATTCCCTCTTATTAAAGCATAACTGGCTGAATGGCCTCTTTGACTAATCTTAGGAATAACTTTGTTTTTCATAATTAGAAATTAATATCACAATGTGATTGAAACCCATTATTAAACCTGTTTAAACACATCAAAAACAAACCAAATTAACTAAATCCATCCTTTTTTCTCAAACTTGGCTGAAATCATAAAAGACATATTCCTTGAATTTGCAATTAACATTTCTTGTAATTTTCTTATGCTAACTATTTATAACTCCATACACAACACCATTGAATCCAATTATCACAACAATAAATCAACAAAAATCCTTTCTTCTTTTCTTCTCACCTAGACTCAACCTAGCTCCAAGTGAGGAAATGGATTCCTTTCAATTTTTTCACAATATGACACCTTACCAATTAGTTTTTTTCATGCCCAAGAACAGTAATATAACACCAAAATTTCTCATATCCAATCAATCCAACACATCAAACCCTAATTTCTATAAAGAAAATTCCAACATAACATGCACTAAAACATATTTTAAAAACAAAGCAAACTCGAGCAAAAACCTTCCCAAACCGTGGTTAATCCCCAAAAACTCACAGCTCGTCGGAATCCTAGACCCAGGCATAGTCAATGAGCTTCAATTTCAATCAATCCAATATCAAATCGTCAAATCATTTTTTAAAAATTTATCACGGTAAAAAAAAAAAATAGTAAATAAAAAGAATATGGATTAAATTTGATCGAAAAAAAAAATTCAGGAGGATTAAAATGTAAAAAAAATATTTAAAACTCTAAATCTTACATAAAAAATAGCAATAAAAAGAATAGAGTCTAAATTCAAAGGATTAAAAAATTAAAGGAGGTGAAATAGAAAAAATAATTATAAATCTTATACATGTTTAAAAAAAATCATTTCAAATAGTAAAGGATGGAATATAGAAATATCAAATTTAAAAAGTAGAAAAAAAAAACACCCAACAAAAAATGATAAATAAAATAACATGAGACAACTAAGGTCATTATTAAAGACCAATAAAAAAAATTTCTACTAAAAGCAAGTAAAAAAACAGATCATAGTCTCTAATTTAATTAAACGTCAAAGGGTGAAACTAAAAAATAAAATAGCTTAAACAAACTAAAAGAATAAAAAATCAAGCAAACTCGTACAAACCACCAAAAACTAGTTGAATCTCTCAAACTATGCAACTCATGAAATTCAAGACTTCAGATTCACTCAAGAAACTTTATTCTAAATCCATTTAAAAAACTAGCCAAATAAAAAAAATGAGAATTAAATTTGATTGAAAGATAAAACTAAATAAGAATGAAATTGTCAAAAAAAAAAAAAACTAATTTAAAATTTGATCCCAAACAAAACACATAACAATAAAAAGAATGAGTAATTATTTTTTGAAAGATTAAAAAAATAGAAGGGGAATGAAATTGAAAATAAAAAACATAATGAAAAAAATGTCCCCATGGTAAAGTTTTGTAATTTTTTCTCCAAGGATTAATTAAGTAATTTACATTTAACAAAAAAAATAAAAAGATATAAAAGGCTCTTTATGAAAGGGCACCTGTTTTTTAGTTCTCAGGGCATTTAAGTAATGTACTGCTCTAAAAATGACCTAATATATCCCTTTACAATTTGGAAATAACATTGAGTCATGGAAAAATGACTCATTGTCCCCTTATCTCTCTAGTTTAATTTTTTATGCCCTGTATGCAAAGTCGTTATAACACTATTCTAATTAATAGTTATTTTTAAGTCGCTAGGGTACAATAACGTCTCATTCTCTATTTTTTGTTAAATAGTGGTCAAAATTCTTTATATAATTTATTTCAGTTATAATAATTTTGAATCCCAGACCCAAGCATCATCTTTTCATTCTTTGATTAAGAACATTTTGTGATATCAAAAAACACCTATAACAATGGTGACATTATCTTCTCTAAGTAATTAAAAAAAATCTATTATAGTCATTCTTACAATGTACTCATCACATTACTATTCTCTTTCTAAAAAATTTCCCAATGATTTCCTCTGTTTCCATCCTTCATCAACTATAAGGATTAAAAGTGAAGAAAATTAAGTTATATATTAAAACGAATGAGAAGTTCAAAGACTAAAAAGAAAAAAAATACGCATTTTTCCCAAAGCACCAATCATGGTAGATTCGCAAAAATCCTTTCAATTGGGTTAGGAACATGGAGGGCTAACCCTTGGTGTGGTTGGTGATGCTGTCACTTTTAATGCCTATCAGTATCTTTTGGAGTTGATTTTTAATGTAGGTTTTTTGTGTTGAATAGACAACAATTGATTTTGTTTTTTCTTTTAGATACTTTGATTGTCTAATGCATTACAAGTACAAAATCACAAAATGGATTGTGTCGAACTACACTACACTTGACAATGGTGTTGCATAAACGTTGAAATAACCTTTTTAAGTCATGAAGAGGATTGAAATGGTCGGCCCCCAATTTTTTCATTGTTTTTATTGCTCTTTGTTATCAAGCATAATTCCATGTAATTCTTTTTACTTTATCCACCTGTTAATTCCCTGCATTGATGTTTGGCCTACTGTCAACCACGAAACATTTGTCTTGAACAGGCAAGGTCCAAGCTTCGTCCATTAATGCCGTAGCGAGCGATATACAACTTGCTGATATGTGACATTAATTCATCCTTGTGAGTTTCCAGTTTAGCGGTGATAAGAAAAAAAATTTAAACAAAACAAAATATTTAATCTATCTTGAGAATTAAATTGCTGGTTTATTAGGTTGGATTGTGCATTGAAGAAGCTATTTGATGAAGGTGTGGATGAAGTGGTGAAGAATTGGGGTGGATCACCTCTCAAAACTAAACTTTTGTGTATAACAGAGATGGATTTATTTGTAAGAATATATTATACTTCTTTTCTTCAAGTTGAAACTTCCAGGCAATAAGATATCAAGATTGCAATAAGCAATTAAATTATTATATAGGTTAGTTCCAAAACATATAATGATTTGTAGTGCAATGAGCAAGCACTGGACAGACGTGTTTGGGGCCATTAGATAGAACTTTTGGATGAGTCGCATCTTGATTATTTAGATCTATATCTAGTATGCATAACACATTGAGTTTATACTTGTTATTAGCATTATGCATTAATTTTGTCTAGGTCTATCCCTCACAAAACACAATTTTTTGAAGTAAAATCTTAAGTCATATATGCTATTTCTTTCTTGGTCAAACTTTTTTGAATCGTTTTTCATAATCTTGAAGATCCATTTGCCCAGTAAGCATGAAGAATGGATTATGTTGGCTATGAATCCACGAAAACCTTACCCAACCTGACATTTCAGGCTTATCTTAGGAGAGAGAATTAAGAGGCATTTTATGAATCTGGCAAGGTTCATGCTATTGGAGTTTAGCAACTTCTCATCAAAGAAGCTTAGAGATCCTTTTAGCAGTTGCACTTGTTGCGTCCTGTGCTGTGAACGCAAGTGGAATTGGGTCACCCGGTATGGCAGCAACCAAAGCTTCATGCATTTTTTTCAATCCAAAGGGAGTTTACCTTAATTTGTTGAGTATGAAATAGGACCTAACTTGAGTAGCAGTCGTTCTCATGGATATTTGAAAAAGCACTGATATGAAGATATTGGTTCCTTATCATATATCTTTTTTTTAATAAATTTTCTCACCTGCCACTTTACAACAACATATTGATTTTGTTGTTAAAGGTTTTTTGGATTTCACTTTGTTGTCCAAATTCACACAAGGGCATATGAATTAATGAATGGGATTTTGTAACATATTCAATGATTGAACACTCTTTTTGCTATTCATTTTGAGTTAAACTTCTTTTCTTCCTTAAGAGTGTTGGATTATTATTACTGCGATTATAATATTTTTTGATTTATTGCCACTAGGCGCCACTAATGGGTTTGGAACTATTACACCAAACTAGAAGACCTAGGGAGCACTGTCTAGCTTCTGCTGCGTTTTTGTGCTGATCACAAGTGATGTCGTTTTAATGTTATGAGGTTTTCTTATTTTCTCTAATAAAGTATAGTAATGCGATTTTTTCCATTGTAATAATATGGTTTATCTCTCTGTTTTTTGTTGAATCAATGATGTGGATTGCCTACTTCACTTCTTGATTATTTGGCTTTTTTGTCCTTCACTGCAAGTGCCTTTTTATCCTTTCCTGGAATGCTTGTGAACGATTCCTTCAGTTATGATTTTTGTTTAGGTGGCTGCAATTTTCTTGTTATGAATCTTGAGGTAGTGTAGTCTATATCTTTTGGAATAATCTGCTTGTCAAGAAGCTATTGGACTGTTGCAATATTTGATCTCCTCTATCTCTCCTGGTATGTAGATAATAATCATTCATTTTTCCTAATGAAATAAAATTATTCATTTTAAAGGGAAAAAAGTCAAATTATTAATTACTATGAATGTTCATCTTGTCTTCCTTTTTTTTTTTTTGTTTATTTTTTTTTTTTTTTTGTTTCTTTTTTCCCCCCTAAACTCTTTTGAGGGGTGATGTCATTAATTAGGTTTTCTTAACATGTAATCACATGAAAGATCAGAGAATGAGGTTCTCAAGAATCTAATTCTTAAAATAATTGATGAGAAATTAGGCCAAATTTTCCAGCACAAATGGCTCTTCGATGGGAGACAATAAATGGGCCACAAATGTGCTACCTAAAAGCATAAACAAGGCAAGAATCATAAAAACCATTGATATTTTTTACTAGTATATTAACCTGAAGACTTAATTGTTCCAAGCTTTATGAAATTGACCATGCAAAGTGATAAGTTCTCTCTGCAATGTTTTTATGCCTATGAATGTTTTAGTGCACTAGGTCTACCTAATACATTATTTTTATGTCTTAGAGCTGCAACTACATCTACTATATATCTGATATATTTGTGTAGTTTTCTGAAGTAAGTAATAGTTTGCTACTAAGTTTTTAAAAAAAATTTGTTTGAATTAGCCTGCAAGATTTTGTAGGTCTGGTCATGCAAATGGTCTCTTTTTGTTAATGCACTTAGGCTCATGTTTTAACCTGACTTGAATGAATCTTAGGGTGCCATAAAATTAGCTCTCTAAATTTATTAAGTAATGGGCACACAACTAAATCATTCATGAGCTATAAAGAGTAAATTTACTAATCCTTCAAAATGATTAACCTTATAATTTAAACATGCAGGAGAGGCTTGTTACAAGGAAATAACTTTTTGTGCATGGGACTTATGGTGCCACTACAGGACATTGCATGAACTCTGGGATGGTGAAATGTGAGAAGATTCCAAGTGTAAAAACACTGGATTTTTAATTACATTGAAGTTTATTTTTTAATTAATACCCCTCTTATGTTATTTTTTAGCTTATTTAGCCTTTTTTAAATGATAATTATTTTTTCAATTACATTGAGTGTCTTTAAATTTTCATGAAGTAAATATGATTCATCTTTAATTTTTTTTATATTTCATATAAATTAAATTTATTTTTATAATATAGATTGATTTTAATAAATAAATTCATTAAATACAATCGGATAAATATCATGTGTTATGCTATTAAATATTTTGATTTATATTTATCACCAATTTCTTTTTATATCGAATTATCATGATCTTATGATCTAGGACACATGATAGACAAGTACTCTTGACATATCTCATGTTTATGTCATTGATTTTCGCATGGTAGACCAGCTTTTTTCTAGAGTAATTTTTTTTTGTTACCTTATTTTTATTGTGATATTAAATTAATCAAAATTTAACTTGATTATTAAAATTCTTAATTATCTCTAATATCTTTTATTAAAAAAATTGATTTTACCTATAACATTGCACAAGAGTAATTTATAATAATCTCCTTCATGTATAGGTAGAGGCATCTTGAAATGTTAGGGGTATCATGATTGCCGTTATCAAACAACAAAAAAAAAATATGATGATGATATTTGGTCAGAAACAACACCATTGGTATTTCTGTCACAATATTCAATAAAAAAATTGAAATCAAAATTACGATGTTCTTGAATTTTCTCATAAAAAAACATGATAGCAAATCCTAAGATAAACAATACCATATTAGTTCAATAACACCTTAAGAAGTTTTTCAAGAGAAGTTTTCCTTGGAAATCAATTGTTTAAATTAAACTATAATAATTTATCCACTATTTTTCTTTAATGAATTAATAAACACATTATTAAGAAATAAATATTTTATATAAAAAAGCTCCAATTATCAATTCAATCCTTAAAGGAAATAAATTCTCAAGACATTTCCTAGGGATGAGCATTTTTGGTTCGGTTCGATTCGGTTTTTACTTAAAAAATCCAACCAAACTGAATTTTTATTTTTTCTTAATTCAGAATCGAAACCAGTTTAAAACCGATCATTATCGATTCAGTTAATTGAGAAAACAATTTAGAAAAACTGAAACTATCAAGTTATGTTTCATATGAAGGGCAAGCTGATGCCAACAAATGGATAAGATGGATGATAAATTGATTGGTCTAAATGGCAAGGATTTAAGCCGTGTACAAAGTGTAAAATAATGATCTATATGACAAAAGAACGAACTATAAAAAACCCAAAACAACCTGTAAAATCCATGGAATTAAGATTGTTTCTAATTAAATTAGGTGACTGTTTGGTATTGTGGTTGCGGGTGAGGTCCCACCATTAACTGTGGTGCAACCACAGGTAACAAAAAGCAGCTTTCGGCTGCTTCTTGTAATGGGAAAATGGATGAACAGTGGAGCATGGATCCACTATTCATCCCATTTTCTTCTAACAGTGGAAGCCAATGCTCCCACTGTTCTTGGAATCCTTCGAACAGTGGATCATGGCTCCATTGTTTCACGCTATTTTCTTCTATGAATAGTAAGAATTTGATACTGGCCGGACCGGTCCAATTCAAAGCTACAAATGCATTAAACCGTGTTCGACCCAAGAAAATAATTTTTTTTTTATTTTTTAATTATGTTTTATTCAAAAAACTAGTGTTAAACCATTATTCCATTGACTACAAAAATTAAACGGAGATCGGCTTGATGACGCTGCATTTACAAAAATTTGATTTGCAATCGTCAATTTCATACGTGAATGAATTGAAGATAATTTAATGGGAATAATAAAAAAATAAAAAATATTTTTATATTAAAGTATGAATTTATTTCATGATGTAAGTAGCAATGAGTTAAATCCAAAATATTTAAATTAAAAACCATCATTATTAACAATATATATATATATATATATATAATGATATATTTAAATTATTTTATAACCTCAATTTCAAAAGCAATTCTTAACCAAACACATTAAAATTATCTTTTTCTTCAACCTCAATTTTAACCACAAGTTTTAATCAAACACCTATTTTTTCAAACCAACCTCGAACTAAAAGTACTTTTTATAAAAACAACTTTTTTCAAACCACAATCATAACAGCTTCCGCAATACCAAACACACTCTAGATAAGCAAAAAATTAAAGGCAAAAATATCCCGTTAATGCACATCTCTTTTATGCAAAAATAGACAACAAAAAATGTTTTCCTTTCTCTTTCTCTTTGTTTATAAAATTAATTAATGATGGAAATAATATATCAATATGAAAGAAGAAGAAAGGCATAAATTTGGGGCTAAATGTTTTTCTATCATCCCTTTAATCTTAGTTTTTATGAAGGCTTGAATTTCGAATCTTTTGATCTATGAAATCAATAAGGATAATAAGAGAATTAGAGAAGGAGAGTGGTTGAGAAGAGTGACCATTTGTAAAACATTAGAGAAGGAGATGGTGAGAGAGGAAGACAATTGGGAGGAGGGGGGGTGGCTGAGAGCTGAAGGATTGAGAAGTTTGGTTTTAGGGTTTCTTTTTTATAGTGGGGTTTAAATGTTGGTTGAACCGGTATGGTTCAGTCCAGTTCAAGTCGGTTTTAATATTTCAAAAATCAAAACCGAACTGAACCGGTTTTTTCTTAGGTTTTTTTTAATTGGTTTCATTCGGTTTTAATTTTTTAATTCGGATTTTTTTCCGGTTAAAGTTTTTCCCAGTTTTTTCGATTTAAAATTAATCGGTTTTTTGGGTTTTTTTTTTTTGCTCAACTCTAAACATTACCCCAAACTTAAACTCTCACAACTCAAGAACCATATTTATTAAATCTGATATGGCTTGGGCATAATTGATTTAGAGAACCTGATCCCTTTGGGTTTTATTTTGAAACAAGAATAGACTTACTTAGGGTGATGGTTTGTTTACCGGAAAATGGTTTTCGTGAAACCACTTTCCAAACTTTACCTGTGTTATTGTTTTGCCCATTAAGAAACGTTGGTCAAGGAAAAACACTTTCCACCACTCAAAGGAAAATTTAGCTTTGGTTTTACAGGAAAGTGTTTTCTTTTTTTATTTTAGGATGGAAAAACACTTTACGAAAGTTTGTGAAAAATTTAGAAATGTCATATTAATATTTAACTGATTATATCAAATTTGATCCTTAAACTTTTGATTGATATAGAATTTGATTTCAATATTTGTTTTTCAATTTCATCCCTTAGAATTTAATTATTTATATAAACTTTGGTCCTTATTTTTATAACTATTCAATTTGCCTTTTTCCCTTATCTTTTTTTTTAATTTAAATTTTTTATTAATCAAATTTGGTCCCCATTCTTTTGACTGCTACTTCTATTTATTTGAAATAATTTTATAAAAAAATGTTTATTATTATAATTTTAATTTCTTCATATTTTAATTCTTTTTATTTTTTAGATTTAATCTCTATTATTTTGATTAATTTTTTTTTTTAGATAATTTATGAAAATATATTTTTTTTTCAATTTCATTCTCATTCAACATTTTAATTTGTAAGATTTGTTCCTCATTATTTTTAATAAACTTGAAAACAATAAAACTTTAATAAGTTATTTTCCAACTTATTTTCCATGACATAACTAAACACATGAAAAAGTTTTCCAACTTATTTCCCATTACACTAACCAAACATTAAAATATAATTCACTTTCTCGGAATTTACTTTTTAAAAGAAAACTACGTTCATGCAAACATATGGAGCTTTAGTAAAAACATGGTGAGACCTAATCAAGTTAATTTTCAAGGATTTTGTTTTTCACTTTTTGTCCCAAAACAAAACAATATTGTTTTACAA
>JAQIZT010000085.1:37500-43094 GCA_029228515.1 Populus alba x Populus x berolinensis | reverse complement strand
CCGCTGCCGTGACGTCGCGCCAAGCCGTTGGGCGCGTTGGGGCTGCCAGCACCTTGGCACGAGGGGAATCCTGTTAAGGCCCCACGCCCGAGACCGCGGATAAGCAGCCCCAACGCGCCCAACGGCTTGGAGCGGGTGACGGGCAGGGATTCCGGCCACCGCCACCGGGACGTCGCGGCAAGCTGAGAGGCGCGCGTCAGCTGCCAGCACCTTGGAACGAGCGCGGCTTGTTAAGGCCCCACGCCCACGCCGCGGATAAGCAGCCCCAACGCGCCCAACGGCTTGGAGCGGGTCCCGGGGACGGTGGCCGGAATCGTGACGTCGCGCCAAGCCGTTGGGCGCGTTGGGGCTGCCTATTGGTTGGCACGAGCGCTGGCAAATCAGAGTGCGTGCGCGCCCGCAGCCGCGGATAAGCAGCCCCAACGCGCCCAACGGCTTGGAGCGGGTCACAGGGACGGTGGCCGGAAATCGTGACGTCGCGCCAAGCCGTTGGGCGCGTTGGGGCTGCCTATTGGTTGGCACGAGCGCTGGCAAATCAGAGTGCGTGCGCGCCCGCAGCCGCGGATAAGCAGCCCCAACGCGCCCAACGGCTTGGAGCGGGTCACAGGGACGGTGGCCGGAATCGTGACGTGCGCCAAGCCGTTGGGCGCGTTGGGGCTGCCTATTGGTTGGCACGAGCGCTGGCAAATCAGAGTTGCGTTGCGCGCCCGCAGCCGCGGATAAGCAGCCCCAACGCGCCCAACGGCTTGGAGCGGGTCACAGGGACGGTGGCCGGAATCGTGACGTCGCGCCAAGCGTTGGGCGCGTTAGGGCTGCCTATTGGTTGGCACGAGCGCTGGCAAATCAGAGTGCGTGCGCGCCCGCAGCCGCGGATAAGCAGCCCCAACGCGCCCAACGGCTTGGAGGGGTCACAGGGACGGTGGCCGGAATCGGGTCGTCGCCGGCCGGAAAACGGGTCATCGATGGCGGCGTTACTTCGGGCCATGAGGCCCCCACGTTAGTCCGAGCATAGCAGCAGCCCACAAATCCCCGCGGCAGGCCTATGGGCGCCAGCCAGCGCGCCCCATGGCCAGCCAGGGGGAACCCCCTAAAGAGCTATAATGTTATTGCAGCTCTGGCAGGGGTAGACACTACTAGGTCCCAGCTGTCACCCCCCCTCTAAAAAATTCATTTCTTGGTATTTTGAGCTGAAATTTTGCACATATGTTGGAAAAAATCCAATCCAACTTTATAAATTTTCCCAGATTTTTTCGAGGTCGGAAGTATTTTTTTTTATTTTCCAACCATTAAAAATCAAGGAAATACGCAAAAATAGGAACCGGCCCGGAATGACCCCCAAATTCGGCTGGCAGCCTCACAAAAATATGGCTGATTTTACTGGATTGGTTTCATGTGGAAAGCACGACGTTTTCTTGGCGGGATGCGAGGAGAAACCGGCAGCGCGCATGCGCGGCCAGCGACGTCGGGCTGGCCCCAGCAGCGCCTAGCCTCTCCCGCGCGGGGGGCAGGCAAGAGCGCAGGGGCCCCGGGCCCGAAGGCAGCCCCCCCGCGGGCAAGACAGCAAGCCAGCGGGGGCTGTCCGCGCTGCCGATTTTTCCCACTGCTGGCATCGCTGCCGCTGCCCCGGGC
This sequence comes from Populus alba x Populus x berolinensis, assembly GCA_029228515.1. NCBI lineage: Eukaryota > Viridiplantae > Streptophyta > Magnoliopsida > Malpighiales > Salicaceae > Populus > Populus alba x Populus x berolinensis. The sequence goes on along the minus strand of JAQIZT010000085.1, from coordinate 41,465 downwards.
CCGAAGGCAGCCCCCCGCGGGCACGACAGCAAGCCAGCGGGGGCTGTCCGCGCTGCCGATTTTTCCCACTGCTGGCATCGCTGCCGCTGCCCCGGGCCCGAAGGCAGCCCCCCCCGCGGGCACGACAGCAAGCCAGCGGGGGGGGCTGTCCGCGCTGCCGATTTTTTCCCACTGCTGGCATCGCTGCCGCAGAGTGTGCGTTAGCCTCTCCCGCGCGGGGGGCAGGCAAGAGCGCAGGGGGGGCAAGGCCCGAAGGCAGCCCCCCCGCGGGTAAGATAGCCAGCCAGCAGGGGCTGTCCCGCGTCAGCCCCCGTTGCGCAGCGCGGCATGGAAATCATTGCCGCTCGCTGCGCGCGCGCCCAATCGCCCAAGAGCCAAAGGGCCCCAAGGGCCCCAGGCCCTCAGGCCCCAGCGCCCCAGCGCCAAGCGCAGACGCGGGCCGGGCGCGGTGCGGGGCTGCCGCGCGTGTGATTTTTATAGGGCGGGGTGGTCGGAATCGGGTCGTCGCCGGCCGGAAAATCGGGTCATCGATGGCGGCGTTACTTCGGGCCGTGTGGCCCCCCACGTGTGTAGCAGCAGCTCGCAAATCCCCCGCGGCAGGCCTATGGGCGCCAGCCAGCGCGCCCCATGGCCAGTCGGGGGGCACCCCCCTAAAGAGCTATAAGTGTTATTTGCAGCTCTGGCAGGGGCAGACACTACTAGGTCCCAGCTGTCACCCCCCCTCTAAAATATTCATTTCTTGGTATTTTGAGCTGAAATTTTGCAATTAGGTTGGCAAAAATCCAATCCACCTTTATAAATTTTCCCAGATTTTTTCGAGGTCGGGAAGTATTTTTTTTTATTTTCCTACCATTAAAAATCAAGGAAATACGCAAAAATAGGAACCGGCCCGGAATGACCCCAAATTCGGCTGGCAGCCTCACAAAAATATGGCTGATTTTACTGGATTGATTTCACGTGGAAAGCATGACGTTTTCTTGGCGGGATGCGGGAAAACCGGCAGCGCGCCATGCCGCGGCCACCGGAGGAGCCCCGGGAAAAACTCTTGACTTTCACGGTCTTGGCCTCCCCTCACCACCATGGCCGGCCTCTAATCCCCCCATCAGCAGTTGTGGCCGATAGGGCAGTGATTTGAACGACGCGCCGGGTAATCGCACCCGGCCGACGCGGGGAGGAAGAGATCTCTTCTTCCAAGATAGCGAACAACACATCGGGAGTTATGTTGATAGGGCAGAGAATTGAATGACTCGTTGCGGGCAGCCAGCTGATAGGGCCTCCAGCTGCACAAATCCGCGCTGCCGATTTTTCCGACGTTGCCGATTTGTCTGAACAGCCCCTCGTTCGTCCGCGCTGCCGATTCCAACACTGCCTGCTGTGTCTGAACAGCCCTGTTTCGTCAGCGCGTCCCCTTGACGAATTTTCCTGCCTGGCCTCGACAGCCCAGCGTCCAGCCCGTGTTCGTCAACAAATCTGCGCTGCCGATTTTCCCCGACGGGCCTCCAGCTGCGGATCTCCGCGCTGCCGATTTTTCCCACTGTTGGCATCGCTGCCGCTGCCTAGGCCCCCAGTCTTTTTCGTCACGCCTAGGACTATAAACAGTCCAGACTCATCGCCAGCACCGGCTGCCGATTCTGCCGACTTCTCCAATTTCGTCGGCGCTGCCGATTCCAACACTGCCCGCTGTGTCTGAACAGCCCCTGCTTCGTCAGCGCATCCCCTTGACGATTTTTCCTGCCTGGCCTGGACAGCCCAGCGTCCAGCCCATGTTCGTCAAAAAATCTGCGCTGCCGATTTTTCCCACTGTTGGCATAGCTGCCACTGCCCCAGTGTGTGTTCTAGGCCCCCAGTCGTTTCCGTCAAGCCTGGGACTATAAATCGTCCGGACTCATCGCCAGCACCGGCTGCCGATTCTGCCGACTTCTCCGATTTCGTCGGCGCTGCCGATTCCAACACTGCCTGCTGTGTCTGAACAGCCCCTGTTTCTGTCAGCGCGTCCCCTTGACGAATTTTCCTGCCTGGCCTAGACAGCCCAGCGTCCAGCGCCGTGTTCGTCAACAAATGGCTGCGCTGCCGATTTTCCCCGACGGGCCTCCAGCTGCGGATCTATCCGGCGCTTGCCGATTTTTCCCACTGTTGGCAGTCGCTGGGCCCCTGCCTAGGCCCCAGTCTTTTTCGTCACGCCTTGGGATGGACTATAAACAGTCCAGACTCCTCGCCATGCAAAGGCTGCCGATTCTGACCGATTTCGTCAGGCGCTGTTTTTTTTGTTTGTTTTAATTATAAACCCCCCCCCAATATCGATTCCAGGCACTGCCTGTCTGTGTTCTGAACAGCCCCTGCTTCGTCAGCGCATCCCCTTGACGATTTTTCCTGCCTGGGCTGGACAGCCCAGCGTCCAGGCCCATGTTCGTTCCAACAAAAAATTGCAGCTGCCGATTTTTCCCCCTGTTGGGCCAATAGCTGCCACTGCCCAGTGTGTGTCTAGGCCCCCAGTCGTTTCCGTCAAGCCTGGGACTATAAATCGTCCGGGACCTCATCGCCAGCTACGGCTGCCGGCTGGAATTCTAGCCGACTTCTCCGATTTTTTTTTTTTATTTTTTTTTTTTTTAATTTATTTTTTTTTTTTTTTTTTTTTTTGTTTTTTCATATCCCCTTTTCCCCCCCCCCCCCCCCCCCCCCTATCTGCGTCGGCGCTGCCCGATTCCAACACTGCCTGCTGTCGTCTTGAAACAGCCCCTGTTTCGTCAAGCGCGTCCCCTTGACGAATTTTCCTGCCTGGCCTAGACTAGACCAGCAGTCCAGCCCGTGTTCGTCAACAAATCTGCGCTGCCCGATTTTCCCCGACGCGGGCCTCCCAGCTGCGGATCTCCGCGCATGCCGATTTTTCCCACTGTTGGCATCGCTGCCCCTGCCTAGGCCCCCAGTTCTTTTTCGTCACGCACTAGGACTATAAACAGTCAAGACTCATCGCCAGCAACCGGCTGCCGATTCTGCCGATTTCGTCGGCTGCTGCCGATTCTCAGCACTGCCTGCTGTGTCCGAACAGCTCCCTGTTTCGTCGGCCGCATCCCCTCGACGTAATTTTCCTGCACTGGGCCCCTGGACAGACCCAGCGTCCAGCCCGGTGTTCGTCAAGCAATCTGCCGCCTCCGATCTTCCCCGACGGGCCTGCCAGCTTGCCACAATTCCTGCGCTGTCACGATCTTCCACTTTGGTGGCATGGCACTGCCACTGCCCCGACTGTCTAGACCAACAGTCTTTCTCCTTTCAAGGGCCTTGGACTATCCAGTCCCGAGATCCCGGGAGCGTCTGCCCGGTCCCAAAAAGTCCCATCCCAGGCCTCCTCGACGCCGTGGCCCCTAGAGGGGCCCGGGGGGCGACGAATCGGAGCGACATTGGGGTCTGAATCTCAGTGGATCGTAGGCAGGCAAGGCCACTCTGCCCCACTTACAATACCACCGTTCGCGTATTTAAGTTCGTCTGCCCAAAGGATTCTACCCGCCGCCTCGGTGGGAATTTGTACTTCAAGGCGGCCCGCGCGGCTCTTTTCGCCGCGAGGGGCCTTTGGCCAACGGCACCGTGGCCTCCGGGGCCAAGAGGGCCCCTACTGTTGTTCAGGTCGGCAATCGGACGGCGGGCGCACGCGTCGCATCTAGCCCGGATTCTGACTTAGAGGCGTTCAGTCATAATCCAAAGTACGGTTAGCTTCGCGCCACACATCACAAAAAAAATAAAAAAAAAAGAAAAAAAAAAATGGGTCTTTTTCAACCAAGCGCGATGACCAATTGTGCGAATCAACGGTTTCCTCTCGTACTAGGTCGGTTTACTATTGCCCGACACTGTCATCAGTAGGGTTAAAATAACCTGTCTCACGACGGTCTAAACCCAGCTCACGGTCCCTATTGGAGGGTGAACAATCCAACACTTGGTGAATTCTGCCTTCACAATGATAGGAAGAGCCGACA
>JAQIZT010000085.1:27500-32500 GCA_029228515.1 Populus alba x Populus x berolinensis | reverse complement strand
TCCTCCCCGTGTCAGGATTGGGTAATTTGCGCGCCTGCTGCCTTCCTTGGATGTGGGGGTAGCCGTTTCTCAAGGCTCCCTCTCCGGCAATCGAACCCTAATTCTCTTTTTACGTCAACCCGTCTCACCAACCATGGTAGGCCTCTATCTCACCATCGAAAAGTTGTATAGAGGGCAGAAATCTTGAATGATGCAGTGATGCGCCAGCACGATTGGCCGTGCGATCCGTCGAGTTATGTTATCATTAATCATCAGAGCAACGGGCAGAGCCCGCGTCGACCTTTTATCATAATAAATGCTGGGTTCCCTTACAAGTTAGTCGTAAGAAGTCGGGGTGTTGTTGCACGTATTAGCTCTAAGAATTACTCCCGGTTATACGAGTAGTAGCACAATTACCATCAAACAAATCTATAACTGTTATTAATGAGCCATTCGCGTGTTTCACAGTCTGAATTAGTTCATACTTACACATGTCATGGCTTAACTACTTTGAGACAAGGCATATGACTACTGGCAGGATCAACCAGGGTAGCATTCCTTGGCGACACCACGACCCGCACGATCCAGACGCCGATGTAGACGCACCACAGGGGCCGGCAGGAGCGGGCGAGGAAGTCGTTGTTATCGAGCATACGAGCGGCTTCGTATAACGGAGACTTGGGTTCGGCCAGGAGGGCGGAGGTCAGGCCCTCCGCGCAGGCATTCACACATCTGCGTTCCGCATCCGAAAGCATTTAACGAGCGAACTGCGCAGTGGGCCAGTTCAGGCGGGATTTCCGCTCGACTGAGAACACGTGGCGCCGCTGCTCGGTTGCGACCCTCGCGCACCTCCGCGGGAGAGGCGCGCCGGCAGAGAGGGACAGCTTCACATTCCAAATTTTCACCGAAGTGGGTTACGCTCAGCAGAGGAACCCCGCCTCGCCGCAAGGCACCCAGGGCCTTGGGCTGAGAGTTGATGGGGTGGACATAGCAGGGCCGACACAGTTCGGTGCACAAGCACGGAGCCTGCAGACACTAGGACAGCCCAATTAACGCTTCGATGCGACTTCTGCGTACACGCGACAAACAATCCCGTCGATGCGAACCACGGCCACTTGAGGGCAAATGGAAAACACCTCCGAGAGAGATCCGTGTGCCCGCAACGCTGGACGCGAAAGGATCTCGAAAGGGACAAGCATCACGCCGCCTTGGGGGACGCGAAGGATCTCGAAGACCCCCCCCCCCCCCCCCCCTCCCCCCCCCCCCCCCCCCCCCAACGGACAAGCATCAAGCCGCGGGGGACGCGGGGGATCTCGAATGGGACACGCAAAACAAGCCGCGGGGGTCGCGGCGGATTCTCGAAGGGACAGGCCGCAGGGGTGGAGCAACAGGGACAATCATTCGTGGGGGGCCATCTGCCTCAGCTAGGAAAGACGGAGGCCCAGGCCTCCTTCCGGCAGCAGGGCACATCGCGCTGGAGCTTGGGGATGGCGAGGAGAGCCAGCACCTTGTGGCACCGGAGCGCAGCAACTGAAATTGCAAGCACGCCTCACGCGGTTACAGCTCTCCTCGCAATACCCCAAGATCAGACGTCCCGCACCTGGACAACAGTCGGCCAGGCCTCCAGCTTGCTCGAGCACAGGCAAGAAGAGATCCACCGCTTGCGTTGACGTCGCTCGCAAGCACGTTGAGTGGCGTTGGGGCTGCCAGCACCTTGGCACGAGAGGGATTCCTGTTATTAAGGCCCCACACCCGAGACCGCGGATAAGAGGCCTCCAACGCGACCAACGGATCTTGGAGAGGGTCACGGCTGGGATATTCTAGGGCGGAATTCAGGACGTCCGCGTTACGTTAGCGCCAAGCCGTTGGGCGCGTTGGGGCTGCCAGCACCTTGGCACGAGGGGAATCCTGAGTTAAGGCCCCCTCACGCCCGAGACCACGGAATAAGCAGCCCCAACCTGCGCCAAACGGCTTGGAGGCGCGGTGACAGGGCAGAGGGATTCCGGCCACCGCCAACGGGAACGTCGCGGCAAGCCTGAGAGGCACGCGCGTCAGTATGCCAGCACCTTGGAACGGTGCGCGGCTTGTTAAGGCCCCCACGCACCACGCAGCGGATAATAGCACACATATGCCCCAACGCGCAAACGGCTTGGAGCGGGTCCCGGGGACGGTTTAGGCCGGAATCGTGACGTCGCGCCAAGATTGTTGGGCGCGTTGGGGCTGCCTATTGGTTGGCACGAGCTGCTGGCAATTCAGAGTGCTGTGCGCTCGCCTCGCCTAGAACCGCGGGATAAGCCAGCCCCAACGCGCCCAACGGCTTGGAGCGGGTCACAGGGACGGTGGCCGGAATCGTGACGTCGCGCCAAGCCGTTGGGCGCGTTGGGGCTGCCTATTGGTTGGCACGAGCGCTGGCAAATCAGAGTGCGTGCGCGCCCGCAGCCGCGGATAAGCAGCCCCAACGCGCCCAACGGCTTGGAGCGGGTCACAGGGACGGTGGCCGGAATCGTGACGTCGCGCCAAGCCGTTGGGCGCGTTGGGGCTGCCTATTGGTTGGCACGAGCGCTGGCAAATCAGAGTGCGTGCGCGCCCGCAGCCGCGGATAAGCAGCCCCAACGCGCCCAACGGCTTGGATGGGTCCACAGGGACGGTGGACTTGAATCGTGACGTCGAGCCAAAGCCGTTGGGCGCGTTGGGGCTTGCATAGTGGTTTGGCTCGAGCGCTGAGCAAATCAGAGTGCGTGCGCGCCCACAGCCCGCGGATAAGCAAGCACAACGCGCCCAACGGCTTGAGAGGGGTTCTCAGTGGACGGTGGCCGGAATGTTGACGTCGCGCCAAGCCGTTGGGCGCGTTGGGGCTGCTAATTGGTTGGCCACGAGCGCTGGCCCAAAATCAGAGTGCTGTGCGCGAACCGCAGCCGCGGATAAGCAGCCCCAACAGGGACTCCATCGGCTAATGGAGCGGTGTCACTGCGGGACGGTGGCCGGAATCGGCGTATCAGTCGCCAGGCCGGAAAAACGGCGGTCATCTGATGGCGGCGTTACTTCGGGCCATGAGGCCCCCCTACGTTAGTCCGAGCATTGTAGCAGCAGCCCACAAATCCCCCGCGGCAGGGGCTCTATGGGGCGCTCAGCCTCAGCGGCCCATGGCCAGCCAGGGGGCACCTCCTCTAAAGAGCTTTACGTGTTATTGCAGGCTCTGGCAGGGGGTAGACACTACTAGGTCCCAAGCTGTCACCCCACCCCTACTCTTAAATAATTTCATTTCTTGGTATTTTGAGCTGAAATTTTGCACATATGTGGCAAAAATTCCAATCCAAACTTTTATAAAATTTTTCCCAGATTTTTCTGAGGTCGGGAAGTATTTTTTTTTAATTTTCCTCCGATTTAAAATCAAGGAAATACTCAAAAATAGGAACCGGCCGGAAATGGACCCCCAATTCCGGATGGACCAAAGCCGCACAAAAATATGGCTGATTTTTTCTGGGGATTGGTTTCATGTGGAAAGCACGACGTTTTCTTGGCGGGATGCGAGAAAAACGCCGCAGCGCGCCATGCGCGGCCAGCGACGTCGGGCTACGGCCCCAGCAGAGCCTAGCCTCTCTCCGACGCGGGCGGGCAGGCAAAGAGCGCAGGGGCCCCGGGCCCGAAGGCAGCACCCCCCGCAGCGGGCAAGACAGCAAATGCCAAGACACGGGGGCTGTACCGCGCTGACGATTTTGCCCACTGCTGGCATCGCTGCCGACTGCCCCGGGTGCCCCGAAGGCAGCACCCCCCCGCGTAGGGCACGACAGCAAGCCAGCTCGGGGGCTGTCCGCGCTGCTCGATTTTTCCCACTGCTTGGCATCGCTGACGCTTGCCGCGGGCCCGAAGGCAAAGCCCCCCTTGCGGGCAAGACAGCAAGCCAGCGGGGGGTCTGTCTCCGCGCCTTGGGATGGTCTCCCTCAAGCCGGCCTAGCCGCAATTTTTCTCCACTGCTGGCATCTCGTTGCCGCTGCCCCGGGCCCGAAGGCAGCCCCCCCGCGTGGCACGACAGCAAGCCAGCGGGGGCTGTCCGCATGCTGCCGATTGTTTCCCACTGCTGGCGTCGCTGCCCGATCTGCCCAGGGCCCGATAGGAAGCCCCCAGCAGTGCTAGCGACAGCAAGCCAGCGGGGGCTGTCCGCAAGCTTTGCCGATGTTCCCTACTGCTGGCATCGCTGCCGCAGAGCTTGCGTAGCCTCTCCCGCGCGGGGGGCAGGCAAGAGCCCAGGTGGCCAAGGTCCGAAGGCAGCCCCCCCGCGAGGGCTCCGACAGCAAGCCAAGCGGGGGCTGTATCCGCGTCAGCTGACCGATTTTTCCCACTATGTCGAGCATCGCTGTCATTGCTGCTCCCGGGCCCGCCAAAACGCCCAAGAGCCCATGGGCCCCCTAAGGGCCCCAGGCCCTCAGGCCCTGCGCCCCCCTACTGAGCGCCAAGCGCAGACGCCGGGCCGCAGGGCGCCGGGCCGCTTTGGGCGCAAGTATGCGCCATTGCGCGCATGTGATGTATTATCGGGCAGGAGGTGGTCAGAATCGGGTCGTCCGATATACACCACGGCCGGAAAACGGGTCATCGATATTGGCGGCGTTACTTGAGGCCGTGAGGGGCCCCCCAACGTGATGTTAGCAAGCAGCTCGCAAATCCCCCGCTGGCAGGCCTTAATGGGCGCCAGCCAGCGCGCCCCATGGCCAGTCGGGCGGGCACCCCCCTAAAGAGCTATATAGTGTTATTGCAGCCTCTGGCATAATAGGGGCAGGACACTACTAGGTCACCAGCTGTCACCTCCACTCTAAAAAATTCATTTCTTGGTATTTTGAGCTGAAATTTTGCACATAGGTGTGGCTAAAAGAGCCAATCCACCTTTATAAATTTTCCCAAGATTTTTTCGAGGGTCGGGAAGTATTTTTTTTTATTTTCTCTACCATTAAAATATCACGGAAATACGCAAAAAAATAGGAACTCGGCCCGGAATGACCCCAATTTCGGCTGGCAGCCTCACAAAA
>JAQIZT010000085.1:15000-17500 GCA_029228515.1 Populus alba x Populus x berolinensis | reverse complement strand
GTTGGGCGCGTTGGGGCTGCCTATTGGTTGGCACGAGCGCTGGCAAATCAGAGTGCGTGCGCGCCCGCAGCCGCGGATAAGCAGCCCCAACGCGCCCAACGGCTTGGAGCGGGTCACAGGGACGGTGGCCGGAATCGTGACGTCGCGCCAAGCCGTTGGGCGCGTTGGGGCTGCCTATTGGTTGGCACGAGCGCTGGCAAATCAGAGTGCGTGCGCGCCCGCAGCCGCGGATAAGCAGCCCCAACGCGCCCAACGGCTTGGAGCGGGTCACAGGGACGGTGGCCGGAATCGGGTCGTCGCCGGCCGGAAAACGGGTCATCGATGGCGGCGTTACTTCGGGCCATGAGGCCCCCCACGTTAGTCCGAGCATAGCAGCAGCCCACAAATCCCCCGCGGCAGGCCTATGGGCGCCAGCCAGCGCGCCCCATGGCCAGCCAGGGGGCACCCCCCTAAAGAGCTATAAGTGTTATTGCAGCTCTGGCAGGGGTAGACACTACTAGGTCCCAGCTGTCACCCCCCTCTAAAAAATTCATTTCTTGGTATTTTGAGCTGAAATTTTGCACATATGTTGGAAAAAATCCAATCCAACTTTATAAATTTTCCCAGATTTTTTCGAGGTCGGGAAGTATTTTTTTTTATTTTCCAACCATTAAAAATCAAGGAAATACGCAAAAATAGGAACCGGCCCGGAATGACCCCAAATTCGGCTGGCAGCCTCACAAAAATATGGCTGATTTTACTGGATTGGTTTCATGTGGAAAGCACGACGTTTTCTTGGCGGGATGCGAGAAAACCGGCAGCGCGCATGCGCGGCCAGCGACGTCGGGCTGGCCCCAGCAGCGCCTAGCCTCTCCCGCGCGGGGGGCAGGCAAGAGCGCAGGGGCCCCGGGCCCGAAGGCAGCCCCCCCGCGGGCAAGACAGCAAGCCAGCGGGGGCTGTCCGCGCTGCCGATTTTTCCCACTGCTGGCATCGCTGCCGCTGCCCCGGGCCCGAAGGCAGCCCCCCCGCGGGCACGACAGCAAGCCAGCGGGGGCTGTCCGCGCTGCCGATTTTTCCCACTGCTGGCATCGCTGCCGCTGCCCCGGGCCCGAAGGCAGCCCCCCCGCGGGCACGACAGCAAGCCAGCGGGGGCTGTCCGCGCTGCCGATTTTTCCCACTGCTGGCATCGCTGCCGCTGCCCCGGGCCCGAAGGCAGCCCCCCCGCGGGCACGACAGCAAGCCAGCGGGGGCTGTCCGCGCTGCCGATTTTTCCCACTGCTGGCATCGCTGCCGCTGCCCCGGGCCCGAAGGCAGCCCCCCCGCGGGCACGACAGCAAGCCAGCGGGGGCTGTCCGCGCTGCCGATTTTTCCCACTGCTGGCATCGCTGCCGCTGCCCCGGGCCCGAAGGCAGCCCCCCCGCGGGCACGACAGCAAGCCAGCGGGGGCTGTCCGCGCTGCCGATTTTTCCCACTGCTGGCATCGCTGCCGCTGCCCCGGGCCCGAAGGCAGCCCCCCCGCGGGCACGACAGCAAGCCAGAGGGGGCTGTCCGCGCTGCCGATTTTTCCCACTGCTGGCATCGCTGCCGCAGAGTGTGCGTAGCCTCTCCCGCGCGGGGGGCAGGCAAGAGCGCAGGGGGGCAAGGCCCGAAGGCAGCCCCCCCGCGGGTAAGATAGCCAGCCAGCAGGGGCTGTCCCCGCGTCAGCCCCCGTTGCGCAGCGCGGCATGGAAATCATTGCCGCGCGCGCGCGCGCCCAATCGCCCAAGAGCCCAAGGGCCCCCAAGGGCCCCAGGCCCTCAGGCCCCAGCGCCCCAGCGCCAAGCGCAGACGCGGGCGCGCGGGGCGCGGCGCGCGCGCGCGCGTGTGATTTTTATAGGGCGGTGGTCGGAATCGGGTCGTCGCCGGCCGGAAAACGGGTCATCGATGGCGGCGTTACTTCGGGCCGTGAGGCCCCCCACGTGTGTAGCAGCAGCTCGCAAATCCCCCGCGGCAGGCCTATGGGCGCCAGCCAGCGCGCCCCATGGCCAGTCGGGGGGCACCCCCCTAAAGAGCTATAAGTGTTATTGCAGCTCTGGCAGGGGCAGACACTACTAGGTCCCAGCTGTCACCCCCCCTCTAAAAAATTCATTTCTTGGTATTTTGAGCTGAAATTTTGCACATAGGTTGGCAAAAATCCAATCCACCTTTATAAATTTTCCCAGATTTTTTCGAGGTCGGGAAGTATTTTTTTTTATTTTCCTACCATTAAAAATCAAGGAAATACGCAAAAATAGGAACCGGCCCGGAATGACCCCAAATTCGGCTGGCAGCCTCACAAAAATATGGCTGATTTTACTGGATTGATTTCACGTGGAAAGCATGACGTTTTCTTGGCGGGATGCGGGAAAACCGGCAGCGCGCATGCCGCGGCCACCGGAGGAGCCCCGGGAAAACTCTTGCTTTCACGGTCTTGGCCTCCCCTCACCACCATGGCCGGCCTCTAATCCCCCCCATCAGCAGTTGTGGCCGATAGGGCAGTGAT
>JAQIZT010000085.1:2500-7500 GCA_029228515.1 Populus alba x Populus x berolinensis | reverse complement strand
GTGGTAGCCGTTTCTCAGGGCTCCCTCTCCGGAATCGATCCCTAATTCTCCGTCACCCGTTTCACCTCCATGGTAGGCCTCTATCCTACCATCGAAGAAAGTTTGATTAGGGCAGAAATTTTGGAATGATGCTGTCGCCAGCACGTTGGCCGTGCGATCCGTTCGAGTTATCATGAATACATCAGAGCAACGGGCAGAGCCCGCGTTCTGACCTTTTATCTAATAAATGCGGTCTCCTTCCAGAAGTCGGGGTTTGTTGCACGTATTAGCTCTAGGAAATTACTGACGGTTATCCGAGTCTAGCAAAATACCATTCACAAACAAATATAAACTGATTTAATGAGCCATTCGCAGTTTCACAGGTCTGAATTAGTTCATTACTTACACATGCATGGCTTAATCTATTTGAGACAAGCATATGACTACTGGCAGAGATCAACCAAGGTAGCATTTCCATTGGCGACACCACGACCCGCACGATCCCCGACGCCGATGAGGCACGAGGGGGCCGAGACGGGCGAGGAAGTCGTTCTTAATCGAGCACAGAGCGGCTCGAACGGGCACGGTAGCAGGGGCGGAGGCCCCCGCCGCCGGCATCGCGTTCCGCATCCGAAAGCAACCGAGCGACCGCGCGTGGGCCAGTTCGGCGGGATTCCGCTCGACTGGAACACAACGGGCGCCCGCTGCTAGGTTCGCCCCGCGCCCCCGGGGAGGCGCGCGGCGGGAGAGGGACAGGTCTTTCACATTCAAAATTCCTCCGAAGTGGGTTACGCAGCCACAGGAACCACGCCCTCGCCGCAAGGCACCAAGGCTGGAGGCTTGAGAGTGATGGGGGCAGCAGGTCCGGACAGGTTCGGTGCACAAGCATCGGAGCCTGCGATCACACGGGGGAAACCCCAATTTACCGCTCATGCGACTTCTGCGTACACGCGACAACAATCCCGACGATGCGAACCCACGGCCACTGAGGGCAAATGGAACACACCCCGAGAGAGATCGTTGGCCCGCACCGCTGGACGCGAAAGGGATCTCTGAAGGGACACCAAACACCGCCTGCTGGGGGACTGCAGAAGGATCTCGAAATAAGGGACAAGGCAAAACAAAGCCAGCGGGGGGTACGCGGGGGATCTTCGAAGGGACACGCAACAAGCCGCGGGGGGACGACGCGGCGGATCTCGAATGGGGACAGGCCGCTTGGGGGGTGAGCAAAGGGACAATCATTTCGGGGGGCCATCTGCCTCAGCTCGGGAGGAAGGACGTGAGGACAGGCCTCGGCAGCGGGCACATCGCGCATGGAGCTTGGGGATGGCGAGGAGAGCCAGCACCTTGGCACTGGAGACGCAGCAACTGAATGCGGCACGCCCACGCGGTACAAGTCTCAACCCTCGCAATCCCCAAGTCAGCGGGGTCCGACACCAGACACGGCGGCCAAGGCCTTCCAGCTTGCGATAGCGCACAGCTTAAGAGGCCACCTCGCTGCCGTGGACGTTCGCGCCCAAGCCGTTGGGCGCGTTGGGGCTGCCCAGCACCTTGGCACGAGGGGAATCCTGTTCAAGGCCCCACACCCGAGGACCGCGGATTAAGCAGCCCCAACGCGCCCAACGGCTTGAGAGCGGGTCTCTCGGCAGCGGTGGCCGGAAATTCTGGACGTTCGCCGTTACGTAGCGCCCAAGCCGTTGGGGCGCTGTTGGGGCTGCCAGCACCTTGGCACGAGGGGAAATTCCCTGTTTTTTGAAAAAGGCCCACGCCCGAGCACCTGCGGTAAAATAAGCAAGCCCCAACGCGCCCAACGGCTTGGTGCGGGTTGACGGGCAGGGATTCCGGCCACGCCACCGGGACCGTCGCGGGCAAGCTGAGAAGGCTGGCGCGTTTCAGCTGCCAGCACCTTGGAACGAGCGCGGCTTGTTAAGGCCCCTCGCCCACGCCCGCGGATAAGCAGCCCCAACGCGCCCAACGGCTTGGAGCGGGTCCCGGGGACGGGGGCCGGAATCGTGACGTCGCGCCAAGCCGTTGGGCGCGGTGGGGCTGCTTATTGGTTGGCACGAGCGCTGGCAAATCAGAGTGCGTGCGCGCCCGCAGCCGCGGATAAGCAGCCCCAACGCGCCAAACGGCTTGGAGCGGGTCACAGGGACGGTGGCCGGAATCGTGACGTCGCGCCAAGCCGTTGGGCGCGTTGGGGCTGCCTATTGGTTGGCACGAGCGCTGGCAAATCAGAGTGCGTGCGCGCCCGCAGCCGCGGATAAGCAGCCCCAACGCGCCCAACGGCTTGGAGCGGGTCACAGGGACGGTGGCCGGAATCGTGACGTCGCGCCAAGCGTTGGGCGCGTTGGGGCTGCCTATTGGTTGGCACGAGCGCTGGCAAATCAGAGTGCGTGCGCGCCCGCAGCCGCGGATAAGCAGCCCCAACGCGCCCAACGGCTTGGAGCGGGTCACAGGGTCGGTGGCCGGAATCGTGACGTCGCGCCAAGCCGTTGGGCGCGTTGGGGCTGCCTATTGGTTGGCACGAGCGCTGGCAAATCAGAGTGCGTGCGCGCCCGCAGCGCGGATAAGCAGCCCCAACGCGCCCAACGGCTTGGAGCGGGTCACAGGGACGGTGGCCGGAATCGGGTCGTCGCCGGCCGGAAAAGGGTCATCGATGGCGGCGTTACTTCGGGCCATGAGGCCCCCCACGTTAGTCCGAGCATAGCAGCAGCCCACAAATCCCCCGCGGCAGGCCTATGGGCGCCAGCCAGCGCGCCCCATGGCCAGCCAGGGGGCACCCCCCTAAAGAGCTATAAGTGTTATTGCAGCTCTGGCAGGGGTAGACACTACTAGGTCCCAGCTGTCACCCCCCCTCTAAAAAATTCATTTCTTGGTATTTTGAGCTGAAATTTTGCACATATGTTGGAAAAAATCCAATCCAACTTTATAAATTTTCCCAGATTTTTTCGAGGTCGGGAAGTATTTTTTTTTATTTTCCTACCATTAAAAATCAAGGAAATACGCAAAAATAGGAACCGGCCCGGAATGACCCCAATTCGGCTGGCAGCCTCACAAAAATATGGCTGATTTTACTGGATTGGTTTCATGTGGAAAGCACGACGTTTTCTTGGCGGGATGCGAGAAAACCGGCAGCGCGCATGCGCGGCCAGCGACGTCGGGCTGGCCCCAGCAGCGCCTAGCCTCTCCCGCGCGGGGGGCAGGCAAGAGCGCAGGGGCCCCGGGCCCGAAGGCAGCCCCCCCGCGGGCAAGACAGCAAGCCAGCGGGGGCTGTCCGCGCTGCCGATTTTTCCCACTGCTGGCATCGCTGCCGCTGCCCCGGGCCCGAAGGCAGCCCCCCCGCGGGCACGACAGCAAGCCAGCGGGGGCTGTCCGCGCTGCCGATTTTTCCCACTGCTGGCATCGCTGCCGCTGCCCCGGGCCCGAAGGCAGCCCCCCCGCGGGCACGACAGCAAGCCAGCGGGGGCTGTCCGCGCTGCCGATTTTTCCCACTGCTGGCATCGCTGCCGGCAGAGGTGTGCGTAGCCTCTCCCGCGCGGGGGGCAGGCAAGAGCGCAGGGGGGCAAGGCCCGAAGGCAGCCCCCCCGCGGGTAAGATAGCCAGCCAGCAGGGGCTGTCCCCGCGTCAGCCCCCGTTGCGCAGCGCGGCATGGAAATCATTGCCTGCGCGCGCGCGCGCGCCCAATCGCCCAAGAGCCCAAGGGCCCCCAAGGGCCCAGGCCCTCAGGCCCCAGCGCCCCAGCGCCAAGCGCAGACGCGGGCGCGGGCTGCTGCGCGGGCGCGCGGCGCGTGTGATTTTTATAGGGCGGTGGTCGGAATCGGGTCGTCGCCGGCCGGAAAACGGGTCATCGATGGCGGCGTTACTTCGGGCCGTGAGGCCCCCACGTGTGTAGCAGCAGCTCGCAAATCCCCCGCGGCAGGCCTATGGGCGCCAGCCAGCGCGCCCCATGGCCAGTCGGGGGGCACCCCCCTAAAGAGCTATAAGTGTTATTGCAGCTCTGGCAGGGGCAGACACTACTAGGTCCCAGCTGTCACCCCCCTCTAAAAAATTCATTTCTTGGTATTTTGAGCTGAAATTTTGCACATAGGTTGGCAAAAATCCAATCCACCTTTATAAATTTTCCCAGATTTTTTCGAGGTCGGGAAGTATTTTTTTTTATTTTCCTACCATTAAAAATCAAGGAAATACGCAAAAATAGGAACCGGCCCGGAATGACCCAAATTCGGCTGGCAGCCTCACAAAAATATGGCTGATTTTACTGGATTGATTTCACGTGGAAAGCATGACGTTTTCTTGGCGGGATGCGGGAAAACCGGCAGCGCGCATGCCGCGGCCACCGGAGGAGCCCCGGGGAAAACTCTTGCTTTCACGGTCTTGGCCTCCCCTCACCACCATGGCCGGCCTCTAATCCCCCCATCAGCAGTTGTGGCCGATAGGGCAGTGATTTGAACGACGCCGCCGGGTAATCGCACACCGGCCGACGCGGGGAGGAAGAGATCTCTTCTTCCAAGATAGCGAACAACACATCGGGAGTTATGTTGATAGGGCAGAGAATTGAATGACTCGTTGCGGGCAGCCAGCTGATAGGGCCTCCAGCTGCACAAATCCGCGCTGCCGATTTTTCCGACGTTGCCGATTTGTCTGAACAGCCCCTCGTTCGTCCGCGCTGCCGATTCCAACACTGCCTGCTGTGTCTGAACAGCCCCTGTTTCGTCAGCGCGTCCCCTTGACGAATTTTCCTGCCTGGCCTCGACAGCCCAGCGTCCAGCCCGTGTTCGTCAACAAATCTGCGCTGCCGATTTTCCCCGACGGGCCTCCAGCTGCGGATCTCCGCGCTGCCGATTTTTCCCACTGTTGGCATCGCTGCCGCTGCCTAGGCCCCCAGTCTTTTTCGTCACGCCTAGGACTATAAACAGTCCAGACTCATCGCCAGCACCGGCTGCCGATTCTGCCGACTTCTCCAATTTCGTCGGCGCTGCCGATTCCAACACTGCCCGCTGTGTCTGAACAGCCCCTGCTTC
>JAQIZT010000084.1:32500-40000 GCA_029228515.1 Populus alba x Populus x berolinensis | reverse complement strand
CAGAGGTGGTTCGTTTGCGAGCCGCGACAGGGCGCGAGACGCGTTGGGGCGTCCCTCCACGGCCCGCGTGGACACGAGGGGCGGGTGCCCACCGAGACCAGCTTGTAATGCCACGGGTTCGCGGGTCGTTCTGCTAGGCAGTGGTTTCGAACAGAATGATCCTTCCGCAGGGTTCACCTACGGAAACCGTGTTCACGTCTGTCTCCTTCCTCTAAAGTGATTAAGGTTCAGTGGACTTCTCGCGGACGTCGACGGCGGGCGAACCGCTCCACGTCGCCGCGATCCGAACTCTTCACCGGACCATTCAAGATCGGTAGGAGGCGACGCGTCGGGCTGTGTACAAAGGGCTTAGTGGACGTAGTCAACGGCCGAGCTGATGACTCGCAGTTCTTTCTGGAAATTCCTCGTTGGAGACTCCAATCAATTGCAATGATCTATCCCCTTCACGATGAAATTTTCAAGATTACCCGGGCCTTGTCGGCAAAGGCTATTAGACTCTTTGAATATCAATCAGTGTGTAGCTGCGGCGTGCGGCCCAGAACATGTCTAAGGGCATACACAGACCTGTTATTGCCGCTCAAACTTCCTTGGCCTGGGAAGGCCATAGTCCCTCTTATAGAAGGCTGGCCGCGGAAGGGTCACCTCACGCATAGGCTAGTTAAGCAGGGTGTGAGGTCTCGTTTCGTTAGAACGGAATTAACCAGACTCAATCGGCTTCCACCAACTAAGAGACGACGGCCATGCACCACGGCAAACCACCATTGAATCAAGGAAAGAGCTCTCAGTCTGTCAATCCTTACTATGTCTGGACCTTGGTAAGTTTCCCCGTGTTGAGTCAAATTTAAGCCGCAGGGTACACTCCTGGTGGTTTGCCCGCTTCCGTCGAATTCCGTTTAAGTTTCAGCCTGCGCGACCATACTCCCCCCAGTGACCAAAATAACTTTGATTTCTCATAAGGTGCTGGCGAAGTCCTAGATAGCAACATCCGCCTAATCCCTGGACGGCATCGTTTATGGTTGAGACTGTAGGACGGTATTCTTGTCGTCTATCGCGAAGCCCCCAACTTTCGTTCTTGATTAATGAATACATCCTTGGCAATTGCTTTCGCTGTTGTTCGTTCTTTCATAAATCCAAGGAATTTCACCGTATGAATATGAAATACGGAATGCCCCCGACATGTCCCTGTTAATCATTAGACTCCGATCCCGAAGGGCCAACCCACAATAGGATCGAAATCCTATGATGTGTATCCCATGCCTAATGTATCCAGAGCGTAGGCTTGCTTTTGAGCACTCTTAATTTCTGTCAAAGTGAACAGCACCGGAGGCACGACCCGGCCAGTTTAAGAGCCAGGTTCGCGACATCGCCGGGGTTATGGTAGAGAGGGACGAGGCGACCGGTGCACACCTGAGGCGGACCAGGCCGACCCAACCTCAAGTCCAAATAACGAGGCTTTTTAACTGCCAACAACTTAAAATATACGCTATTGGAGCTGGAATTACCGCGGCTGCAGGCACCAGACTTGCCCTCCAATGGATCCTCGTTAAGGGATTTAGATTGTTTACTCATTCCAATTACCAGACTCGAACGGCCCGTGATTGTTATTTTATTGTCTGACTACCTCTCACCCGGGGGCAGGTAGTTGGGTAATTTGCAGCGCCTGCCTGCCTTCTCCTTGGACTTGGTAAAGCCGTTTCTTCAGGCTCTCCTCTCCGCGAAATCGAACCCTAATTTCTCCGTCACCCGTCACCACCATGGTTAGGCATCTAATTCCTACCAGATCGGAAAGTTGATAGGGCAGAAATTGTGAATGATTGCTGTGCGCCAGCACTGGTATGGGTCCGTGCGAGAATCCGTCGAGTTATTCATGATATCATCAGAGGCATAGGCCGAGGCCCGCGTCGACCTTTTATCTAATAAATGCGTCCCTTCCAGAAGTCGGGGTTTGTGCGCACGTTTTAGCTCGCTAGGAAGTTACTTACGGTTTATAACGAGTTGCAAATACTATCGAAACAAACTATAAACTGATTTAATTGAGCCATATAAGCGGTTTCACAGTTTCTGAATCTAGTTCATACTTTACACATGCATGGCTTAATCTGTTGAGACAAGACATTTGACTACTGGCAGGATATCAGACCAGGTGAGCATTCTCCTTGGCGGACACCACGACCCGCACGATCCCCGACGGAGCCGATGAGTCGATGCGGGTGCCGAGACGGGCGAGGATGTCGTTCTTATCGAGCACGAGCGGCATCCGAACGGGACGGTCGCTAGGGGCGGGAGTGGCCCCCGGCGCCGGCATCTCGCGTTCCGCATCCGAAAGCTACGAGGCGAGTATTTCCGCGTCAGTGGGCCTCAGTTCGGGGTGGATTGGCACGCTTCGACTGGAATAAAGGGCGCCGCTGCGAGGTTCAGGCCCGCGCCACCGGGGAGGCGCGCGGCGGAGACGGGACAGTTCTCGCATTCAAATTCCACGCGAAGTGGGTACGCAGCACTCAGGAACCGGCGCCTCGCGGCAAGGCACCCAGGGCGTTGGGCTGAGGAGTGATGGGGGCAGCAGGCCGACATGTTCGGTGCACAAGCACGGAGCCTGCCGTACGGACGGACAGCCCAATTACCGCTCATTGAGACTATGCGTACACGCGACAACAATGCCCGACGAAGGCGAACCACGGCCACGAGGGCAAGTTGGAAAACACCCGAGAGAGATCGTGCCCGCACCGCTGGACGCGAAAAGGATCTCGAAGGGGACAAGCAACACGCCGCTGGGGGCCTGCGAAGGATCTCGATTGGGGACAAGCAACAAGCAGCGGGGGACGCGGGGGATCTCGAAGGGGACACGCAAACAAAGCGCGGGGGACGCGGGCGGATCTCGATGGGACAGACCGGCGGGGGGGAGCAACAGGGACTCTATCATTCGGCTACCGGGGGCAGATCTGCCTCAAGCTCGGAAAGGACGGAGGGCCAGGCCTCGGCAGCGGGCACATCGCGCAGGAGCTTGGGGATGGGGTACGAGAGCCAGCACCTTTCCTTGTGCAAGAGCGCTCTCAGCAACTGATTGCGGCTACGCCCACGCCGGTTAACAGCTCTCCTCGCAATCCCTCCAAGAGCTCTGGCGGTCCGCGCACCAGACACGTCGGGCCAGGCCTCCAGCTTGCTCGAGCACTGGCAGATGCCACTGACATGCTCGTGAACGTCGCGCCAAGCCGCTTTGGAGGGCGTTGGGGCTGCCAGCACTCCTTGGCACGAGGGGAGTATCCTGTTAAGCCCCTCACAACCTGAGGACGCGGATAAGCGTAGCCCCAACTGCGCCCAACGGCTTGGACGCAGGGTTCACTGACAGCGGTGGCCGGTAATCAGGACGTCCGCCGTTACGTAGCGCCAAGCCGTTGGGCGCTGTTGGGGAGCTGCCAGCACCTTGGCACGAGGGGAATCCTGTGTTAAGGCCCCACGCCCGAGAGACCGACGGGATAACGCAGCCCCAACGCGACCCAAGGGCTTGGAGCGGGTGACGGGTCAGGTGATTCCGGCCACCGCCACCGGGACGTCGAAGGCACATAGCTGAGAGGCGCGCGTAGTCAGCTTGCCAGCACCTTTGGAACGGAGCGTCGGGCTTGTTTAGGGCCCCACGCCCCACGCGCCGCGGATAAGCGGCCCCAACTTCGCGCACCCAACGGCTGGTAGGCGGGTCGCTGGGGTACGGTGGCGGAAATCGTGACGTGTCGCGCCCTAAGCCGTTGGGCGCGTTGGGGGCTGCCTATTGGTTGGCAACGATGCGCTGGCAAATCAGAGTGAGTGCGCGCACGCAGCCTGCGGATAAGCAGCCCCAACGCAGCCCATCGGCTTGGAGCGGGTCACAGGGACGGTGGCCGGAATCGTGACGTCGCGCAAAGCCGTTGGGAGCGTTGGGGCTGTCCTATTGGTTGGCACGAGCGCTAGGCCACAAATCAGAGTGCCTGTGCGCGCCCTGCAGCCGCGGACATAATGCAGCCCCAACGCGCCCAAACGGCTTGGGAGCGGGTCACAGGGACGGTGGCCGGAAAATCGTGACGTCGCGCCAAGCCGTTGGTGCGCGTTGGGGCCTGGCTCCTATTTGGCTGGCACGAGCGCTGGCAAATCAGAGTGCGTGCGCGGCCGCAGCCGCGGAATTAGCTAAGGCCCAACGCGCCGCCAATCGGCTTGGAGCGGGTTCGACAGGGAACGGTTGGCAGGAATCGGGGTCGGTCGCCTGGCCGGGAAAACGGTGTCATCGGATGGCGGCGTTTACTTTCGGGCCGTGAGGCCCCCCACGTTAGTCCGAGCATAGCAGCAGCCCACAATTCCCCGCGCGGCAGGCCTATGGGCGCTGCACTGCGGGCCCCTTGGACCAGCCAGGGGGCACCCCCCTAAAGAGCTAGTAAGTGTTATTGCCAGCTCTGGCCGAGGGGTAGACACTACTTGGTCCCCAGCTTGTCACCCCCCCTCTAAAAAAAGAATTCATTTCTTGGTATTTTTGAGCTGAAATTTTTGCACATATGTTGGCAAAATTCCAATCCAACTTTATAAATTTTCCCAGATTTTTTTCGAGGTCGGGAAAGTCATTTTCTTTTATTTTCCTACCATTAAAAATCAAGGAAATACTCGCAAAAATAGGAACCGGCCTGGACTGACCCCAAATTCGGCTGTGGCAGCATCACAAAAATATCGGCTGTTTTTGCTGGAATTGGTTTCATGTGGGAGAAAGGCACCGACGTTTTTCTTGGCGGGAATGCGAGGAAAAAACCGGCAGCGCGCGCATGCGGGATCAGCGACGTCGGGCTGGCCCCAGCAGCGCCTAGCCTCTCCCGCGCGGGGGGCAGGCAAGAGCGCAGGGGCCCCGGGCCCGAAGGCATGCCCCCCCCGCGGGCAAGGAAGCCAAGCCAGCGGGGGCTGTCCGCGCTGCCGATTTTTCCCACTGCTTTGCATCGCTGCCGCTGGCCCCGGAGGCCCGAGGCAAGCCCCCCCGCGGGGACAGACAAGCCAAGCCCTGCGGGGCTGTCCGGCTGCCGATTTTTCACCATGCTGGATCGCTGCCGCTGACCCGGGCACGAACGGCAGCTCCCCCCCGCGGGCACGAAAGCAAGCCAGCGGTGGGCTGTCCGCTGCGTCCGATTTTTCCCACTGCTGGCATCGCTGCCGCTGCCCGGGGCCCGAAGGCAGCCCCCCCCGCGGGCACGAGCAGCAAGCCAGCGGGGGGCTGTCCGCGCTGCCGATTTTTTCCCATGCCTGTTGGCATCGCTGCGCATGCCCCGGGCCCCGAAGGCAGCACACCCCGCGCATGGGGCACGACGGCCAGCTGCGGGGGCTGTCACGCGTTGCTGCCGGATTTTCGTCCCACTACTGTAGAACAGGAGGGGGGGGGGGGGGGTGCCCCCCGGGGGGGGAAAAACAAAAAAAAGGTCGGGGGTGTCGCGTAGGAAGGGGGATGCATCGCATTTTGCCGCTGCACCCCATGGTGGCCGAAGGCACAGCCCCCCCGATCAGGGCAGCTCCCGTGTCAGCAAGCCAGCGGCTGCAACCTCCGGGGGTCTGTTGTCCGCCAGCAGTGCACGAGAGTTTTTCCCACGAGCCTGGCATCGCTGCCGCTGAGTGTGCGTTAGCCTAGACCCGCAGAGGGGGGCAGGCTAAGAGCGCAGGGGGGCAAGGTCACAGAAGGAAGCCCCCCCCAGCGGGTAAGATAGCCATCCAGCAGGGGCTGTCCCCGCGTCTGGCCCCCGTTGAAGCAGCGCGGCATGGAAATCCTTTGCGCGGCTTTAGCGGTCGCGCGCGCCTCAATCGCCACAAGAGCCCAAGTGTGCCCCAAGGGACCCAGGACCTCAGGCTACCTAGCGCCCCAGCGCCAAGCTGCAGAACGCGGGCTGGTGTGTGCGCGGCCGGTTCTGCTTATGCGCGCGCTGCGCGCGTGTGATTTTCTATAGGGGGACGAGTAGGTCCGGTATCGGGGTCGTCGCCGGCCGGGAGAACGGGTTCATCGATGGCGGCGTTACTTTCGGGCCGTTGAGGCCCCCCAACAGTGTGTAGCAGCAGCTCGCAAAATACCCGCGGCAGGCATATGGGCGCCAGCCAGCGCGCCCCATGGTACAGTCGGGGGGCAGACCCCCTCTAAGAGGATAGCTATAAGTGGTAGTGCTCAAGCTCTGGCAAGGGGCAGACATTACATGGTCCCAGCTGTCATAGACTCACCCCCTCACTAATTTGAATATGCTATTTCTTTGGTGTATTTTGAGCCGCGAATTTTTGCACTCCATATCGGTTTGGCAAAAGAGTATCCAATCCACCTTGCTATAATTTTTTCCAGTAGATTTTTTTCGAGGTCGGGAAATGTATTGATATTTATTTTCCTGACCATTAAATAATCAAGGAAAATACGCAAAAATAGGAATCGGCCCGGATATGACCAAAATTCGGCTTGGCAGCCTCTCAAAAATATGAGCTGATTTTACTGGATTGGTTTCACGTGGAAAGGCGAACGAGCGTTTTCTTGGGCGGGATGCGGGAATTACCGGCAACGCAGTGCAATTGAGTCATAGCTCATATCGAAACCGCCAACTCTGGAGTGGTGCCCCGGGAAAACTCTTTGCTTTCACGGTCTTGGCCTCCCTGTCATACAATGGACGGCCTCTAATACCCCCCATCAGCAGTTGTATGGCCGACCCCCCCCCCCCCCCACTTTAGGGCAGTGATTTTGACGACGCCGCATATCGGGTAATCGCATACCCGGCCGACGCGGGAAGAGAAGTGATCTCTTCTTCCAAGAGATAGCGAACTAACACATCGGGAGTTATGTTGGTATGGCTGAGAATTGAAATGACTCCGTTGCGGGCAGACAGCTGATTGGGGCCCTCCAGCTGCTGAGACAATGTTCCGCGCTATTTTCAGCGACCGATGTTTTTCCGGTACGTTTTGATCCGATTTGCGCTGAACAGCCCCTCGTTCGTTCCGCTCGCTGCCGATTCCAACAATGCCTGCTGTGTATTGAACAGCCCCTGTTTCGTCAGCGCGTCCCCTTGACGAAATTTTCTCTTGCCTGGCACTCGACAGCGCTCAGCGTCCTGTGCCCGTGTTCGTCAACAAATCCTGCGATGGCGATTTTCCCCAATGTTGGCCAAGAGCATGCCACTTGCCCAGTGTGTGTCTAGGCCTCACCTGTCGTTTTCGTCAAGACCTAGGGTCTATAAATTTTTTTAGTCTTTTTTTGTCTACATTTATTCATGTTAGTCCGGATCTCATCGCCAGCACCGGGCTGCCGATCTCATGTTCAGAGACTTCTCTGATTTCGTCTCGGCAGTCGCCGATGTCCAACACTGCCTGCTGTGTTCTGATAAACAGCCCCGGTTACTTCTGCGCTGCCGCTTCCAAACTACTGCCTGACGGTGTCTGAACTGCCCCTGTTTCGTTTAGCGCGTCCCTTGGACGAATTTCTCCTGCCTTGGCCTCAGTACTGCCCTAGAGTCCAGCCCGTGTTCTGTACAACAAAAT
>JAQIZT010000084.1:10000-12500 GCA_029228515.1 Populus alba x Populus x berolinensis | reverse complement strand
TTTCCCAGATTTTTTCGAGGTCGGGAAGTATTTTTTTTTATTTTCCTACCATTAAAAATCAAGGAAATACGCAAAAATAGGAACCGGCCCGGAATGACCCCAAATTCGGCTGGCAGCCTCACAAAAATATGGCTGATTTTACTGGATTGGTTTCATGTGGAAAGCACGACGTTTTCTTGGCGGGATGCGAGAAAACCGGCAGCGCGCATGCGCGGCCAGCGACGTCGGGCTGGCCCCAGCAGCGCCTAGCCTCTCCCGCGCGGGGGGCAGGCAAGAGCGCAGGGGCCCCGGGCCCGAAGGCAGCCCCCCCGCGGGCAAGACAGCAAGCCAGCGGGGGCTGTCCGCGCTGCCGATTTTTCCCACTGCTGGCATCGCTGCCGCTGCCCCGGGCCCGAAGGCAGCCCCCCCGCGGGCACGACAGCAAGCCAGCGGGGGCTGTCCGCGCTGCCGATTTTTCCCACTGCTGGCATCGCTGCCGCTGCCCCGGGCCCGAAGGCAGCCCCCCCGCGGGCACGACAGCAAGCCAGCGGGGGCTGTCCGCGCTGCCGATTTTTCCCACTGCTGGCATCGCTGCCGCTGCCCCGGGCCCGAAGGCAGCCCCCCCGCGGGCACGACAGCAAGCCAGCGGGGGCTGTCCGCGCTGCCGATTTTTCCCACTGCTGGCATCGCTGCCGCTGCCCCGGGCCCGAAGGCAGCCCCCCCGCGGGCACGACAGCAAGCCAGCGGGGGCTGTCCGCGCTGCCGATTTTTCCCACTGCTGGCATCGCTGCCGCTGCCCCGGGCCCGAAGGCAGCCCCCCCGCGGGCACGACAGCAAGCCAGCGGGGGCTGTCCGCGCTGCCGATTTTTCCCACTGCTGGCATCGCTGCCGCTGCCCCGGGCCCGAAGGCAGCCCCCCCGCGGGCACGACAGCAAGCCAGCGGGGGCTGTCCGCGCTGCCGATTTTTCCCACTGCTGGCATCGCTGCCGCTGCCCCGGGCCCGAAGGCAGCCCCCCCGCGGGCACGACAGCAAGCCAGCGGGGGCTGTCCGCGCTGCCGATTTTTCCCACTGCTGGCATCGCTGCCGCTGCCCCGGGCCCGAAGGCAGCCCCCCCGCGGGCACGACAGCAAGCCAGCGGGGGCTGTCCGCGCTGCCGATTTTTCCCACTGCTGGCATCGCTGCCGCTGCCCCGGGCCCGAAGGCAGCCCCCGCGCGGGCACGACAGCAAGCCAGCGGGGGCTGTCCGCGCTGCCGATTTTTCCCACTGCTGGCATCGCTGCCGCAGAGTGTGCGTAGCCTCTCCCGCGCGGGGGGCAGGCAAGAGCGCAGGGGGGCAAGGCCCGAAGGCAGCCCCCCCGCGGGTAAGATAGCCAGCCAGCAGGGGCTGTCCCCGCGTCAGCCCCCGTTGCGCAGCGCGGCATGGAAATCATTGCCGCGCGCGCGCGCGCCCAATCGCCCAAGAGCCCAAGGGCCCCCAAGGGCCCCAGGCCCTCAGGCCCCAGCGCCCCAGCGCCAAGCGCAGACGCGGGCGCGGGCGCGGGCGGGCGCGCGCGCGCGTGTGATTTTTATAGGGCGGTGGTCGGAATCGGGTCGTCGCCGGCCGGAAAACGGGTCATCGATGGCGGCGTTACTTCGGGCCGTGAGGCCCCCCACGTGTGTAGCAGCAGCTCGCAAATCCCCCGCGGCAGGCCTATGGGCGCCAGCCAGCGCGCCCCATGGCCAGTCGGGGGGCACCCCCCTAAAGA
This sequence comes from Populus alba x Populus x berolinensis, assembly GCA_029228515.1. Lineage (NCBI taxonomy): Eukaryota > Viridiplantae > Streptophyta > Magnoliopsida > Malpighiales > Salicaceae > Populus > Populus alba x Populus x berolinensis. The sequence goes on along the minus strand of JAQIZT010000084.1, from coordinate 10,775 downwards.
GCTATAAGTGTTATTGCAGCTCTGGCAGGGGCAGACACTACTAGGTCCCAGCTGTCACCCCCCCTCTAAAAAATTCATTTCTTGGTATTTTGAGCTGAAATTTTGCACATAGGTTGGCAAAAATCCAATCCACCTTTATAAATTTTCCCAGATTTTTTCGAGGTCGGGAAGTATTTTTTTTTATTTTCCTACCATTAAAAATCAAGGAAATACGCAAAAATAGGAACCGGCCCGGAATGACCCCAAATTCGGCTGGCAGCCTCACAAAAATATGGCTGATTTTACTGGATTGATTTCACGTGGAAAGCATGACGTTTTCTTGGCGGGATGCGGGAAAACCGGCAGCGCGCATGCCGCGGCCACCGGAGGAGCCCCGGGAAAACTCTTGCTTTCACGGTCTTGGCCTCCCCTCACCACCATGGCCGGCCTCTAATCCCCCCCATCAGCAGTTGTGGCCGATAGGGCAGTGATTTGAACGACGCCGCCGGGTAATCGCACCCGGCCGACGCGGGGAGGAAGAGATCTCTTCTTCCAAGATAGCGAACAACACATCGGGAGTTATGTTGATAGGGCAGAGAATTGAATGACTCGTTGCGGGCAGCCAGCTGATAGGGCCTCCAGCTGCACAAATCCGCGCTGCCGATTTTTCCGACGTTGCCGATTTGTCTGAACAGCCCCTCGTTCGTCCGCGCTGCCGATTCCAACACTGCCTGCTGTGTCTGAACAGCCCCTGTTTCGTCAGCGCGTCCCCTTGACGAATTTTCCTGCCTGGCCT
>JAQIZT010000084.1:0-5000 GCA_029228515.1 Populus alba x Populus x berolinensis | reverse complement strand
CCTAGTACTCAATTTCCTTGGCGCTAAAGAAAAAAAATCTCCGCGCCGGGGTTCGTTTGCGAGCCGCGCAGGGCGCAGACGCGTCCCTCCACGCCCCGCCGCGAGGACACGAGGGGCGGGTGGCCCCCCGAGCCCAGCTTGTCATGCAAACGGGTTCGCGGGTCGTTCTGCTAGGCCAGGTTTTTCGACAATGATCCTTCCGCAGGTTCACCTACGGAAACCTTGTTACGACTTCTCCTTCCTCTAAATGATAAGGTTCAGTGGACTTTCCGCGACGTCGCCGGCGGCGAACCGCCCACGTCGCCGCGATCAGAACACTTACACCGGACCATTCAGTCGGTAGGAGAACGGGCGGTGTGTACAAAGGGCCAGGAACGTAGTCAACGCGAGCTGATGACTTCCGCAGCTTTACCTAGGAATTTCCCTCGTTGAAGACCAACAATTTGCAATGATTCTATACCCAACACGATGAAATTTCAAAGATTACCCCGGGCCTTGTCGGCCAAGGCCTATAGACGCGTTGAATAACATCAGTTGTAGCGCGCGTAGCGGACCCAGAACATCTAAGGGCATCACAGACCTGTTTATTGCCTCAAACATCCTGAGTGCCTGGAAGGCCATAGTCCCTCTAAGAAGCTGGCCGCGGAGGTTCACCCCCGCATAGCTAGTTTAGCAAGCTGAGGTCTCGTTCGTTAACAGGAATTAACCAAGACAAATCGCTCCAACCAACTAAGAACGGCCATGCACCACCACCCATAGAATCAAGAAAGAGCTCTCAGTTCTGTCAATCCTTAATATGTCCTGGACCTGGTAAGTTTCCCCGTGTTGAGTCAAATTAAGCCGCTGGCTCCAATCCTGGTGGTTCCCTTAAACCGTCAATTCCTTTAAGTTTCAGCCTTGCGACCATACTCCCCCCCCAGAACCCAAAAACTTTGATTTCTACATAAGGTGCTGGCGGAGTCCTAGAAGGGCAACCTCCGCCAATCCCTTGGTCGGCATCGTTTTTATGGTTGAGACTAGGACGGTATCTGATCGTCTTCGAGGCCCCCAACTTTCGTTCTTGATTAATGAAAACATCCTTGTGCAAAATGCTTTCGCAGTTGTTTCGTGTCTTCATAAATCCAAGAAATTCACCTCTGACTAGGAATTACGAATGCCCCCGACTGTCCCTGTTAATTCATTACTCCGATCCCGAAGGCCAACACCAATAGGATCGAAATCCTATGAATGTTATCCCATGCCTAATGTATCCAAAGCGTAGGCTTTCTTTGAGCACTCTAATTTCCTTCAAAGTAACAGCACCGGAGGAGGCACGACCCACCAGTTAAGGCCAGGAGCGCATCGCCGGTAGAAAGGGACGAGGCGAACCGGTGCACACCTGAGGCGGACCGGCCGACCTCCAACCCAAAGTCCAACTACGAGCTTTTTAACTGCAACAACTTAAATATACGCTATTGGAGCTGGAATTACCGCGGCTGCTGGCACCTAACTTGCCTCCTCCAATGGATCCTCGTTAAGGGATTTAGATTTGTACTCATTCCAATTAACCAGACTCGAAGAGCCCGGTATTGTTTATTTATTGTCACAACCTTCCCCGTGACAGGATTTTGGGTAATTTGCGCGGCCTGCTGCCTTCCTTGGATTGTGGTAGCCGTTTCTCAAGCTCCCTCTCCGGAATCGAACCCTAATTCTCCGTCACCCCGGCACCACCATGGTATGGCCTATCTATCCTTACCATCGAAAGGGTGATAGGGCAGAAAATTTGAATGAGTGCTGTCGCCATCACCGTCCCCGCACGATGGCCGTGCGAATCCGATCGAGTTTATCATGAATCATAAGAGCAAACGCGGCAGAGCCCCGCGCTCCGACTCTTTTATCTAATAAATGCGTCCCTTCCAGAAGTCGGGGTTTGTTGCACGTATTAGCTCTAGAATTACTACGGTTTTATCCGAGCAGATAATCTTAGTTAGGCATAATACCATCAAACAAACTGATAACTGATTTAATGAGCCATTCGCAGTGTTCACAGTCTGAATTAGTTCATTTACTTACACATAGCAATGCTTAATATACTTTGTGTAGAACAAGCATTATGACTACATGCAGGATCAACCCAATGTAGGCATTCCTTTGGCGACACCAACGGACGACCGCACGATCTCCCGAATCGCCGATGAGAACGAGGGGCCCCAGAGACTGGGCGAGGAACAGTTCGGTTCTTATTCGAGCACGAGCGGCTCGGAAACGGGACCCCTGGATCCGCAAGGTTGGCGAGCTGAGAGGCCCGAGCCGCGCTATTGATTTCGGAATTTCATCAGCGGATTCCCGTCTTTGGTATCATGTACCGAAAGCACGAGCCGACCTATTAACAGAGTAGATGCAGATCAAATTAACCAGTCCGCGCGTCCCATTGATTGGGGCCTAGTTCTGGCGGTGGTGATTTCCGCTCTTGGTCATTGGAACAACAAGAAGGGCCTACGCCCGCTGCTTAGGTTTCGGACCCCCGCGCCCCCAGGGGGAGGCGCGCAGTCAGCCCCCCCCCCCCCCACCCCCTGGCGCCGCGCCTCACACCCCCCCCCCCCCCCCCCCCGAACAGTAGGCCCCCCCCCCCCCCCAAAATTGTGGGTAACAGAGGGACAAGGCTTCACATTCACATTCCACCACGAAGTTGCCGTGTACGCATTGCACAGGAACCCCGCCGTCGCCGCAACGGCCACCCAGGGCCTTACAGTTATATCTTTAAGAATGGCGGGCTGAGAAGTGACCAGGTTAAGCGTTAAGGCAGTCAGGCCAATCCCAGTTCTGGATCTGCGCTAAGCACTGGTAGTCCTGCCGACACGGATCAGCCCAATTACCGCTCAATGGTAAAAATGCCGACTAACTGCTGTAGTACACGCTTAATGTTTGAACAACAATTCCCCGAGGACGAATTGTCGACGATACCACTACGGCCACGAGGGCATATATTGGAAACAATCAGTTCTTTTTGAATATCCACCTCTCTTGAGATTTTTGAGGGTCGTTGCTCTCCGCAATCCGACTTGGAATCGCGAGTACTCAAGGGAGTCTCGAACAGGGACAAGCCAATCGCACGCCGTCTGAGGGGACATAGCGATAGGATCTCAGAAGGGACAAAGCAAACAAGCCTGCGTGGGGACGAGTCGGGGATCTCGAGAAGGGACACGCAACCAAGGCCAGCGGGGGACGCGTCCCCGCGCGGGATCTCGAACAGGGACAGGCCGCGGGGTATAACAGGGAGCAGCAACAGGGACAAATCATTCGGTTAGGGGCCGGATCTGCCTTCAGCTCGGTAAAAGACGGAGGCCAGGCCCTCGGCAGCGGGCACAGTCTGCGCAGGAGCTTGGGGATGGCTGGGTCCGAGACCCCTCTGCCAGCACCTCCCCTTGGCTACGAGCGCTTAGCAACTGATATGCGGCACGCCCACGCGGTACAGCACTCCTCGCAATCCCCAAGATCGGCGGTCCGCACCAGACACGTCGGCCATGCCTCCAGCTTGCGGAGCACCAGGCAAGACGGCCACCGCTGCCGTGACGTCGCGCTCAAAGTCCGTTGGGCACAGTTGGGGCTGCCAGCACCTATGGCACGAGGGGAAATCCTGTTTAAGGCCCACACCCGAGACCAGCGGATAAGCAGCCCCATCGCGCCCAACGGGCTTGGAGCGGGTCCACAGACCAAGCGGGTGGCCGGAATCCCAGGACGTCGCCGTTACGTCAGCGCCAAGCCGTTGGCGCGTCTGGGGGCTGGCCGAGCACCTTGGCACGAGGGGTAATCCTTTATAAGGCCCCACGCCCTGAGGACCAGCGGATTGAAGCAGCCCCATAACGCGCTCCCAACGGCTTGGAGCGGGTGACGGGGCAGTAGATTTCTCACGGCCCACCGCCACCGGGGAACGTCGCGGCAAGCTGAGAGGCGCTGCAGTCAGCTGCCAGCCAAACCTTGGGAAACGAGCGCGGCTTGTTAAGGCCCCACGCCCACGATATGAGCCGCGGATAAGCAGCCCCAACGCGCCCAACGGCTTGGAGCGGGTCCCGGGGACGGTGGCCGGAATCGTGACGTCTGCGCCCAAGCCGTTGGGACGCGTTGGGGGCTGCCTATTGGTTGGCACGAGCGCTGGCAAATCAGAGTGCGTTGCGCGCCCGCAATGCCGCGGATAAGCAGCCCCAACGCGCCAAACGGCTTGGAGCGGGTCACAAGGGACTGAGTAGGCCGGAATCGTGACGTCCGCGCCAAGAGCCTGTTTGGGGGCGCGTTGGGGCTTGCCTAATTGGGTTGGCACGAGCGCTGGCAAATCAGAGTGCGTGCGGCCGCAATCCGCAGCCGCGGGAAAAAAATAAGCAGCCCCAACGCACCAACGGCTTGGGGAGCTGCGGCGTCACAGGGACGGTGGCCGGAATCATGACGTCGCCGCCAAGCCGTTGGATGCGCGTTTGGGGCTGCCTATTGGTTGGCTACTGAGCGCAGGCAAATCAGAAAGTGCGTGCGCGCCCGCAGACCTGCGGATAAGCCGCCCCAACTCGCCCAACGGCTTGGGAGCGGGACACAGGGACGGTTGGCCGGAAATCGGGTCGTCGCCGGCCCGGAAAACGGATCATCGATGGCTGGCGTTACTTCGGCCGTGAGGCCCCCCCACGTTAGAGTCCGAGCATCAGCAGCAGCCCACAAATCCCCCGCGGACAGGCCCTATGGGGCGCCAGCCTGCGCGCCCCAGGCCAGCCCAGGGGGCACCCCCCTAAAAGCTATAAGTAGTTTATTGGCCGCTCTGGCAGGGGGGTAGACACTACTAGGTCCCAGCTGTCCACCCCCCCTCTAAAAAAATTCATTTCTTGGTATTTTGAGCTGAAATTTTGGCACATATGTTGGCAAAAAATCCAATCCAACATTATTAAATTTTCCCAGATTTTTTTCGAGGTCGGGAAGTATTTTCTTTTAGTTTCCTACCATTAAAAATCAAGGAAAATACGCAAAAATAGGAACCGGCC
>JAQIZT010000083.1:0-43576 GCA_029228515.1 Populus alba x Populus x berolinensis | reverse complement strand
TGGGTCCGTACGGTATTATGTTTTTGGTATTTTTTATTTAGAAATGTTTTAATATAATTTTTTTTTTATTTATTAAAAAATTTATTTATAACATGTAATAGATTAAAACAATAATTTTTTTTTTTCTAAATCATTTTGTTTCAAAAATATTTTTGCAAATGGTGCCAAATGTAAGTTTAATGATATTGTGGCTGACTAAATATTGTAGAAAAAGTTGAAATAAAAAGTAAAACCTATGTGATAAAGTCGCAAATATTCTCTGCAAAATTGATGTCATGTTTGTTGGAATATCCAGCATCTTTTTTGTTAGGTGTGAAATGCTTAACAGTGATGGGAAGTGACCTAGCACGTTCAGGCGGGACTTTGTAAAGAAAAAGGAATTTTTTATAAAAAAATGATTATGATAATTTTAGTTAGTATCGGATGTTTCTTTCAACTATTGGTTAATGTTTTACTAGGAATCTGTAAGGTACAGTACTGTTGGTTCGGCAGAACATGGATTTCCAATTGATTCATTCTAGGGTGAATAAAGGGGTTTAATCCAATTGCTTCCAAAAGTTCTTCAAGGATCTCCTGATTTTATTAAACAATGAAATTGTTTTCTTTAGAAAAAACTCACCGGAAAATCTTGCCGCGAATGAACTTCAGGTGCTGTTGTTTTGAAGGAAGTGGAGGAGGAAGCTTCGGGAAACAAAACCTCAACCTGTGGATGCCAAGCCTGAAACTGAACAACATTCTGCTGCGCTTTCAAAACCGAACAAGTCTTCATATACCTTGGTAGCCTGTAGCAAACACAGTTCCATGAAAGCAATATCTGGAAGGTGCTGGTAAAAAAGGTGATTAAATGAGATTGAAGGAAAAACATAGGGTAAATGAGAAGAAGGTTGAAGTTGCAATTGATAGGGATTGTGGAGAAGGGTTTAAAGAAGAAAACAAAAAAAGAGAGGTCGGTCTCGGGTCGTAGAAACTCAAAGTCAAGATACAAGAATGGAGAGATATGCTTCTATACGTGGTAATGAATTAAGTTCGCATGATGCGTTGGAGATTTAAGGTGGATAGGAAAGAACACACAGGGAGGAAGATGCAAGGAGCAGCGAGCTTCTTGAATGAGATGAAGCAAAATTCTCCAAGTCGAGTAACGGAGGAGGACTCCTCATCCTCCTCCTCCTCCTCGGAGAATGGAAAGTTAAAGATGGTTAGAAAAGGATGATAAAAAAGAGGAGAGGAAGGGAAGCAGATGGGATAGCTAAGTGGGTAACAAGGAGTTCGATTGTAAGAGGATCAGGAGAAGATATTTTGAAACATAAAAAAGAGGTAAGGCCGCCGAAGAAGCAAATGGAGTCAGGCAGCGGGACGGTGAAGAGGGGGAGAGATAATGAGGATTCCGGGGTTGGGGGTGGCGGCTAGGAGTAAAAAAGAGTGTGAAGGAGGTGATCCTAAGTGGTGGGTGTATAATGTAACGTATTTTAGGGAGTTTTTGGATTTTTGTCTGGTCAGTGTAGAGTGACTTTCACGTGCTCAGTGGAGAAGAAGGGGCGAGGGCGTGTGGTGAAGACTGGACAGGAGGAAATGAGATTTGTCTTTTGAACTCTAAGAATGTTTTGTATTTGCTGGCCAGTGAATATACACAGCATGTTTAGGAAAACATGAATCATAGGGTTTTTTTTTTTTTTTTGCTTGTTTCGTTATGGTTTTTGAAGTACGAAATTGAACCTGCCTGAATTAAATTTTCATGAAAGCATTGCAGGGCGAAAACATCTCCGAGACCTACACGTTGCCCATCAGGCTAGTGTGGATTCGAAGGTTGTGCTAGCGACTTGATCAAGAGTTACGAGCATAAGATATTAAGATGTTGGTTCACTGCAAGTTCACATCTGGTAACTTGAAGATCTTGAAAATACTTTGAGGTGGGTTTGTTTTTCTTCGTGAGATTTTAAAAGAATTTTTAATTTTTGTTTAAATATAATAATAATAATATTTATTATTTTTTTTTATCTAGAATAGTATTAATTTTAAAATAAAGTTGGGGTGGACTTCCATAATCTACTTTATTTAGCCCCAACTTGATAGCCTATGGTTATGAGTCAATTTTGTAGAGGCAATAACTCACAAAAAGTTGGTCTCATGAGCAGACATTTAATAGCAGAAAATTTACAAATAGGACCGCACACAAGAGAGAGGGGGAGGTTTGGCTATGTTGAAATAATTAAAGATCAAACATAAAAACAAGGTTAGAATGGTTAGAAATCCTGAACAATCTATATATTATGAAATGCAAGGTTTTAATTTAAATACAAATAAAATATATATTATGGTTTCTAAACTAAAAGTACTATTTTATCATTAATAAATAAGACTATATAAATATGAATTTAGCATCTCCCCTCACACTTATGATGCAGCAGTTATGAAGTAACGAGAGTTTGCCAACTAAAACACAAAAACGAGAGATGAAATGCGTCTTGGGTAAAGAAATCAACAATCTATAGGGAAGAAGGATCAAAAAGTAAAGTAATGGTGTCATGCTTAAGAGTGATGTCGAGTAAGATGACAAGCCGATCTCAATGTGCTTAGATTCGCTCATGAAAAACCGAGTTGTGTAGCAATCTGAATAAAACTCTGGTTGTCACAATACATAAGGAGTAGGATTGGAAAATAAAACTCTTATATCAACCAAGTTAACAACCGTAACCGAAACAATCTCTTTGTGTAGTAGATGTCAATGGCACAATATTCTGCTTGCGGTGGTTTGATTGAGAAACAATAAATTGTTTCTTTGCTCTTTCAAGAAATAAGAGAATCGCCTAAAAAGATACAAAAACCTAGTAACAGATTTGCGATCCGTGGGATCACTATACCATGATCAACATCAGAGAATGCACGCAATCTCCAAGGAAGAAGTGGATGAAAGTAAAAGACTCCAAAAAATTGTACCCACGAAAATATCGTAAAAATACAAAGAAGCACGCCAGCTGCCCATGTGAACAGTAGTAGGAGAAGCAAACAAACTGGACTAACAACATGAAACAACATAAGTGTCAATGATTCTGGAAACGTGTACATGGTGAGATATACCAAACTTCCCCACCAACTAGTGCAGTATAAAGTAGGATCTATCAAAGGTGAACCATCAGAAAGACAGGAGTACCTTGCATTTAAACCTTAATAGGGTGTACCTACACTTTTGTTATCAGTAAGTCCTAAGCCTGCTCTAAGAATATCTGCAACATATTTCGACCTGAGAAACAAGGTAACCTCTAGGGTGAGTATGCTACCTCAATACCCAGGAAATATCGAAGATAACCCAAATCCTTCATTTCAAATCGTCTAGGCAACTGTCTTTAAAACTGAAACTACCATCAATGTCCATCACTAGTAATTAATCATGTCATCAAACATATAAATACATAATGATATGACCTGCATTAGTGCACCGTTAATAAAAAAGAGATTATCATAACTGCTATAAAGAAACAACAAAGGCCAGGAGACGAGATGACACAATAGAGGAAAATTCTCAAACCAAGCACGTGGTGCTTGTTTGAGACCATATAATGTTTTCCTTAAGCTTACAAAACATATCCAGAGTCATGTGATAAATACATAGAAGGGTGTGGTGCCATATAAACTTTTTCTTGAAGATCTTCCATTCAAGGAAATGGTATTTTTAACATCAAGCTGTGAGAAATATGTTATTGATGAGATGAATTAGAAGCTATGACAATAAGAGTACGAATAGTAGTCATTTTTGCAACCGGGGCAAATGTCTCCTCATAGTCCCATACCATATTAATTGAGAGTGATGTTTTGCAACCAGTCTAGCTTTATATCACTTAATAGACCCATCAGAATTAGTCTTGATCTTATACACCCAACGACACCCAATACGACAACCAACAACACTCCTTACCAGGAGGTAGAGGAACCGGATCTCAAGTATCTATCTTTATGGAAAGCAGAAAGTTCCTCATCCATAGGCTTGCTGCCAAAATCGGATCAATAATTGCCTCTTTATAGAAAGCCGGGCTCAAAGAGACAATGAATTAGAAGGCTTAAAAATGAAGTAAATGATGAAGAAATATACAAGAATAAGCAAAATCTAGTAGGTTTTGTAGACTTGAATGAATACGGATTGGACTGCCATGGAGGTGGGTCCACTAATCTCAAATGAAGCTTGAGGGGCTGTAGCATGAGAATGGAGCTTCCATTCAGGTGGACTTTGTTTTGTTGCCAGAGAGTAAAGTACCAGTACCTTGCAGAGTCCCTGAGTACAAATTGATTGAAACATAGGGGAGAGATATCATTTACCAAAATTTCCCTAAAAAAAAATGGATCTATACTAATAAGATTCAGATTTAGTTAGGCTTATGAGTAAATGGATATAATATAATAAGAAAGGTATTTATGCTCAAGAAAAAGACAAATGATGAAACACAAGAAATAAAGTGTTCTGAGTTATTGGATCAAAACAAACGATAACCCTTTTTACCTTCACCATAACCCAAAAAAAGACACAAATAGCTGGATCGAGATGATAGCTTATTTTCGTTTCTAACATGGAGGCGAAGAACGAAACAAGTACACCAAACAAAAGAATCTAATTCGAGGAATAATCAGGGACATACCCATATAAACTTTTCAAAAAAAGATTAGACCTGAGCCATTACGAAAGATGGAATTAGGTATTTAATCAAACCATTTACAACAATAAGAACAGCTCCTCCCCATAAACTCAAGTAGGAACAAAAGCATACAACAAGAGAGAACGAGCAATTTCGACAATATGCCTATGTTTTCTTTCAGTAATACCATTTTGCTCAAGAGTATCCTATTACATGAAGTTTGGTGGATGCTTCCATCTAAGGCAAACAATTTGGCAAAATTTATTAGAGGTGTATTTCCCCACCTAAATCACACCAAAAAAAAAAAAAAAAAAAAAAAAAAAAAAAAAAAAAAAAAAAAAAAAAAAAAAAAAAAAAAAAAAAAAAAAAAAGAAAAAAAAAAAAAAAAAAAAAAAAAAAAAAAAAAAAAAAAAAAAAAAAAAAAAAAAACAAAAATAAAGCATTTGGATCACAACAGAATGTTGAGTTTTTGATAAGTGAGCTCGACAAAGCTGAATATATATCAAAAAAATTCAGAACGATGTTTCATTAAATAAACCCAACAATAAACGAGTATAAATCATCAATAATAAGAGAATATAAATATCGAGAGACCACCTCCTTTTGTGGCAACATGAGAAGAATCCCCATACATCAGAATGAATCCAAATCAAATGGTGAAGAAGAAACAGAAATGCTTCGATTTAAATGGTAAGGCGGAAAATTTTAACCCAATTTACATCCACTTACAATCAGGAAATGTCACAAGTTTTCAAATTTTCTAAAGCTCATGGTGGATGTCAAAAATCTCAAGCGAAAGAACATAAATAAAAACTAGAAGATGAAAGACTCAAACGAAAAGAAGACAAATCAATGGTTAGTTAGTGGCAGCGGACTAGCAATTAGGCAGGCAGCAATTGACAGTGTGACATACCTGAGGAACTATGAGGGCAACTAACCTATTGAAGAAGAGAAGCAAAAATTGCTTGTGGTTTGCAAGGAAGAGAAACTTCTGAAAATTGCATTAGCCAAAATTATTAGGATCGATTAATAGAGTCTGGGGAAGCTATTGCATATACAGTATTGTGGTTGTGGTGCGTTTATAACCCTAAGGTGTCTAATGAAGCATTATATTGTGACTAATTAGCCAGACTTTCTAAAAAAAAAAAAAAGCTTGATTTTGATGTCTCAAACTTAGAACACTATAAAGCCTTCCTAAATGACCTTTCTGCTTACAGTAAATTGCACTCTTAATCGAAGCCAACCTTTGTGTAAAACTTAGTCTGATGGATTAGAGAATTGGCTAAGAAGGCACTGCTAATACTGAAGAGATTTGAAGCAAAAAGAATTTCCATTTCAGAATAAGATTAAAGACGTATTTCTTTCGCTTCAGCCAATAAACTCACTAACCAACAGAGTCCAACAAAAAGAAATGGAGAACGATGCAGAATTGAACCTCTAAGTCCTTCAAAATCACTGCAAAGTGCTGTTAAAAACTGTATCAATTCGTTTGCTGCTCTCCTACGCTCAATATAGGCACCACATGCCTTTTAATTCTGCCGATTTCTGTAAAAGCCAAGTTGATGCCCAAAAAATCTATCTATGGCAGAATTAAAACTCTTTGAATACTCATATTCTTTCTAATGAAGAGCTCGTATGTCATTCTCTAATTGATACTGTTTTGCAAAATTTGATTTGTGGGGTGAATAACCTTTGGCAGATGATCCTCAAACCTCTTTTGTTTTCTCATTACTTTGCCACTACCTGCATACCCTATCGAATGCTCAACAGAATTGTTGATCCAAGTAATGATCTTTGCATTATTTGTTTCCCATGTTTTCTATCAAAATAACATCTCCCTCCTTAATATTCTTAAGGTTATCATATAAGTTCACTAACATACCTCCACATCTTTTTACCCTTAAGAAAATTATCTCCTCATTACATTACTCCAATCCAAATAGATCTTCCTATCCAACCTCACACGTCACTGACTGAAGCGAATTATCTCTTTTTGTAGCCATAATCAACAGTTACAAAGAACCAAGTCTCGCAAGAGTAGTGGAAAACAAAATACCAATTTTACAGAAACTGAATAGAGATTTAGCAAAAACTAAACAAATATCTTTCTGCGATGAAATACCCAAAATACATTGCACGAAATTAAACGTAAAATACCAAATTATAGAAACCTAAAGGGGAAGAACGAAATACCAGAAAAAAAAAAAATAATTGTTGAAACTGAATGCAAAATATCAAATATACAAAGGTTGAAGGGAAGAAGAAAACCCAAATTTTTGCAGGAAGTTGGATCTGCGAAGCTGTGTTCGAGATTTAAGTGTTCGTTCCATAAACCCAGCTCTGATACCATGTTGAAATAATTAAGATCAAACATAAAAAAAAAAGGTGGCTTTAGAAATTCTGAATAATATGTATATTATGAATACATAGTCTTAACCTAAATACAAATAAAGAATATATAAGGTTTTAAACTGAAAGTAATATTTCTACTCTTAATAAATAAGACTACATAAATATTATTTAACAAGCTAAAGTATTAACCATCAAGTATTAATTTAAAACTACATATTAATAATGAAAAAAAAGAAGAGTTATCTTTAACTTATCTTTTTAAATTAAATAAAAATAATTATAGTTTTAATTTAAAAATTTTCAAATAAAATGAATTAATGCATAAGAGCAGTGAAAAGACAAAATACCAATTTCACAAAAATTGAACAAAGATTTCAGACACTAAAACAAATATCTTCTTGATGAAATACCAAAATAATTAATAGAAAACTAAACACAAATACCAAATTGTAGATAACTGGAAGGGAAGGACAGAAATAATAAACCAATATAATTGCAAAATCTAAACGCAAATATCAAATTATAGAGGCTTTGAAGGGAAGATGAAATACCAAAAATTTTGCATTAGAAGTTGGATTCTGCGAAGCTGTGTTTTGGGGATTAAAGTGTTCGTTCCATAAAATCAGCTCTGATAAAATGTTGAAATAATTAAGATGAAACACAAAAAGAAAGACTAGAATTTCTGAATAATCTGTATATTATGAATGTATATTCTTAACCTAAATACATATTAGTAAGTATATATAGATTAAATTGAAAGTACTATTCTACTTTAATATAAATAAGACCTACATAAATAGTATTTAACAAGCTTAAAAAGTATTAAACATCAAGTAAATTTAATGTTGAAACTCCATATTAATAATGAAAAAACGAAGAGTTATCTTTAACTTTCTTTTTAAATAATAAAAATAATATACTTTTAATTAAAAATTGTCAAAAAAAAACACAAATCAATGAAGTTAATAACCAAGTTTTGATTGATGTTAGATTGGGGTGGTTAACCAAATCAACTTGGATTTTTAATGAATTAATAGATTTTTTTTTAATCTTGATCAATTCAAGTCTAGATTGACATCTTCGGTCAATTTGGTTTTAATTAAAATGAATTTTATACAATTAAAAATGATAAAATATCTTTGAATATCAATCTCAAATTTAAAAAGAAAAAAAAAAGAAAACAAAAACTTATTTAACTATTAAAATTTAGCTCTTGAAATTACATTACATTATTTGTAAAATACATGCAACTATTTCTCACAACTCTCTAGCCATTGAATAACATATTGATTGTATAACACACCTTAAGTAAAGTCTAATCCCCACAGGATGAATGTCAACATCCAAGAATATTTCTCCAAGCCCCCACCTTATAAGATATATATTTTAGTTATATATATATTTTATATATATTTATCATATATATATTATAATATATATTATATAGTAACTGCATTCTGCTTTTAGTAATCTCTTTGTTATATACGGCATGTGCTAGCACTTAAGGTGTGCCCAAAATCACAATTTTGGTTGAAAGAGGATTGTTTTGCTTCGAGGAGTCTTATTAGAACCGATTTTTGAGATTCTTATTATTTTATCTCGCGTTAAGTTATACTTTTTAAATCTGGCTTGATCTGAATAAAAAATGAATATGGTAAATTTATTGATTTAAAAACTTAATCTAGATTGATGATTCCATTGCAAGCTATTTTGAAAATGCATACTAATTAATAATTATTCAATTAGTATTTATGATATTATAATAAGTATATCAACTATAGTAAACATAGAGTATTTTGTTTTATTTTTTTATTGAAATCCAGTGTGGGATTTTATTTATTTTTATTTGAATATGAATATTTTTATTTTTTATATTATAATTTTAAATCTAATGAATATCCATTTTATAATTTTTATATAAACCAATATTTCGATCAAGCTAATATAATTAAAACAAAAAATAAATAATAATAGCAATATTTCAATTTATCTATAAAAGAAAAACAAAATAATATAATTTCAATTTAAAAGAAATAAGGATACAAGTTGTTTGAAAAAGCATATCCGAGAACCCGTGCAATAACTTCACTCAATTCTTACCAAAAACCTGCCCCCCCACCCCAAAAAAAAAAAAAAAAAACCTTCACTTTCCTCTTACTTGCTGTCCAATCGAGTTGGAAAAAGCTTCCATCTTTCGCTCTTTCTCATTCATCAAAGCCACCCCGTTTCCTGATTTCCCTCCTTCTTTCTTTTCTTTCTCTGAAACATGTCAAACTATACAGTTGAGTCCACCAAAGTTAGAGACAAGTGATGGAGGCCAAGCTGCCATACACAGGCAGTTCACGCCAATAGAGGAAAGGAGATGTAAAACACAAACTTGGTGATTTGTTCTTTGTACATCCATTTTACAAGTCTTGGGTTGGTTTGTAAAGCACTTTTAAAAGGAATTGCTGCTGGGTTAGCTGAAAAAGGTGTTTATAAAAGCTGTGACCTTTGATATGAGAGGTGTCTGGTAAGTCCTACTGGGAGGGCTAACTCTTACTGGTTTTGGCTGGAAAATTCAAGGATGTTAATTTGCTTGTTTGCAAGTGGGGTCTGTGAGGAAAAATCTGTCTTCTGACAGGATTTTGTTGGTGGGTTCTTCTGCAGGTATGTGCTTTATTTTGGTTTGAAGTGATATGATTTGTGAATTGTCTGTGATTTTTGGTGAGGGAAAGTTTAATGCTTTGTGGAATTAATTTAGGATGCGTGATGGGGATGATGATTATTGGATCTGTGAAACTGATAAGTGTTGGTTATGTGAATTGTGAATATTGTGATAATTGGTTTAGACTCCTACTGATATAGTGGTTATTCATAATTTTCTTATCACAAAAGAAAGAAAGATGAATGAAAAAGGGGAAAAACCGTCATATGGTCATCAGCAACAGTCTGAGAAGATGCATAATGATTTTGATGATCCATGGAAGGGAAGGGATTTGATGGATCAAATCAATTTGTACAAGTGTATTTGCTAGCATGCGTTGAATATGCTAATTTGGATGTATTGATTGCATTGAGGACTAAGTTTGAGCAATTTGATG
This sequence comes from Populus alba x Populus x berolinensis, assembly GCA_029228515.1. Classification (NCBI taxonomy): domain Eukaryota; kingdom Viridiplantae; phylum Streptophyta; class Magnoliopsida; order Malpighiales; family Salicaceae; genus Populus; species Populus alba x Populus x berolinensis. The sequence goes on along the minus strand of JAQIZT010000083.1, from coordinate 33,519 downwards.
GTATTGAGTTTCACTTTTTGGTGATGATTGTGCTTGTTTTGATAGAATTAAGGCTAGCTATAGCCTGTTTTGTTTATTTTTGTCCATGAATTGGGATTTGTTGATCTGCTTTCTATGACTCTATCTTTTCTGTTTGTGTTGATGTGGGCATCTTTTGGTGGATTTTATCTGAATCTAGGATATGAGTTAATGCTGCAAAGATGAGAGGTTTTGTGTGAAGGGAAACTAGAACTATCCATAGGTGATGAAGTTTCTGAATTTTGGATTTGTCCATAATTTAGGCTGGCATTGGCCATCAAATGGATATATTCCATTTCTTATTAAAAATGTAAAAAAAATGAGAGCTGAATGTCTAGGGAATATTGTTGTGCCTCATATGTTAGAAGGTCTTAGGTAATGGAAATCTCTCTGTTCTGTTTTACTTTTGATTGAATTTGATCATATAAGTTTTGTTTTTGATCTCCAGGCCAATAGAGCTTTCAAACTTGTGTTTTTCATTATCTTAGTTCTGTCAACGATAGCAAGTTTTCTCTGAAATATTTTTTGTTAGGCTGTTCTGTGCCTGCACTCAAGTCATTGTTTGTCATATTTGGTAAATTAACATGATGGCAATGAATTGCATTGGCAGCTGAACTCAGGATTTGTAGATTCATTTTTAAATCACGAAATAAACGCTGCCATAGCAATATGAAATTCCACCGTTTCTTGTGTGAAACTTATCTTTGGATTATGTTTTTCCACTGGTGGTACAGGATGCACACAATTGCAGGTTTTTGCAGTTCGTTGAGATTATCATGAGAGCGGTTGCTATGTAAGAAGGGGTGGTGGGGGGGGTGGGGGGTGGGGGGGGGGGGGGCGGCTGGGGGGGGCGGCTGGGGGGGGGTGGGTGGGGGGGGGAGGGGGGGGGGGGGTGGGGAGGTGGGTTATGGGGGGTGGGGGTGGGGGGGGGTGACTTGGTGGGGGGGGGTAGGAAGTGGGTGGGGGGGAGGGGTGGGGGTGTTGGTATTGTGGGCATGTTCGGGTACCGTTGGCATGTTCGTCATCTTTTTGGTAGACACCACAAGGCAGTCCCTGAACTCTCCAAAGCCAAAACTTTTTGTATTATGGGAACTAGAGATGGCGTTTACCAGTGTAAAGCAGGCTGCAAGAACAAGCTGAGTTCTGACTGTAGGACGCGTTTGAAAACACTTACTAATTGAAGGAGCAACACACTTCCAAATGGAAGGCCCTGAATTTGATAACAGTATGGTGTACCTTATCCTTCCGTTTATCTCATCATTATAGGAATAATTAGAAGCCATGTCAAGTTTATGAGGTGTGCTGGGTCAGATTGCCCCCCTGTAGGAACTCTATCGCTGTACATGCTGATTATCTTTGTTTAAATTTGCAGGGGATTAGGGCAAATGGGTTTGCAATGTTGTCTATGTCCCCCAATCAGAACCAACAAACAATTCAGTGAGAGTAACGTCTAAGCTATTAAACCGGCATTGCTATTGCAAAAAACGATAACAGAGAGAGAGAGAGAGAGAGAGGAGATTTCAAAGCCATTTTTACTAATGGTCAGATATCACTCTGGAAAAAAATAATTTACATCAACATTTCCCTGCTAAAATGATAACTAAAGTTACACTGAAATCAAAGCTACTGACTTCGCCTAGCTAATATATAAGCCCAGGGATCATCATGCTCTTGGCTGGCCATAAAATTTGAGGAAGCTATAATTCCAAAACAAGTCAGGGCCACTGTGTTGACAATAAGCCTAATAATACACATGTCATAGTTCTCATCATGCTGATCCGCTTGAAACAATTCTGCCATTTCTTGCCATTTTTGTTGCCCATCTGAACCTTCAATTCTCTACATCACCACAATCTCAAGTCATATGACCGTTTTCCCCCTCCATCCCCGAAATGGTCCCGTTGATTTGAACATGGGGAAATGGATGTTCCCCCTCGTCTGCTTTGATGCCAAGAAAAAGAAGATTTTATTCTTTTCATTATCAATAATGTATTGTTTTCTGGTGAAAATAATCCACTTCGATGGAGGGCTAAGACCAGGGCTACACATGTATCAAAATGATTAGACCTGTAAACAATCACATCCCACTGATACTTAGCATGAAAATGAAGTCACAAGTGGTCATGCTTGATGAATTTAAGACAAGCAATGAAAATGTTTGCATGGCGTTTCATGATAAACATTTGAGATTTACTTGCATCTCAACTGGATTGATAAAAAAAAACTAGTAATGTCGGGGAACAGCAGATATACAACTATTACAGGCTGGTCTGAATACCCAAAAGCTACAATTAGATGACTACAAACAGATAGCAGGGAGATATGAACATGTTAGGTGTAAGTAGTTATTACCACTTTCACCATCTGAAATGCTCTCTTCAAGCCTTGCGATTGCGTTGACCAGGGCTTGTTCTTGTGTTCCTGCATGGAAGGGAAGATAATAAAATGCAGTAACAAAAGATATTAAAAGCAAAAACGAGGGGCGTGTGGTCCTTACTTCCAGAGCTTTCTTTGCTTTCCTCAATTTCCAAAGGATCAGGATGGCTAGCTCCAAAAACCCTTTTTTCTACCTGTTCAAATTGGCCAAATTAGGGAAAAGAAGTTCCTTTATTTCAACATAAAGCAAGTTTCCAATATCCAACCTAACCTCCTTGATTAGAGTATTTGTGTGAAGTATCTCAATAACACCCATAGCCTTTCGTCCCAATGCCATACTGGATTAAAGGGAAATCTTTTTTGGACTGACCCTTTGGTGTTCCTCTACCTCTTCCTGCAGTGACAACTGCACCACCACGTGCAATTGGATTTCTTATATTCCCACGGCCTGGTCAGGACCGGCCACCTCTACGGAAAAGTCCTGGTTCCTCACCACCACCTGGATATCTTCAGGAGATATCTGCCATTATCACATACAGATCCAAGTAGAGCTAAAACTAGAAATTCATCTGACTCTGAAAAGGACACATTTTCAAAGATGTGTGATGGAAACACATGAGAAAAATTTGATGGCAGACTAAACAAAGGGAGTTACAATGTTTCAACAAGACTAAGCACTATTTGTACATCTGCATGCACATTGAATGCATCACTAATTGAACCCTTGACACTGCTGTTAGCCTGGAATAGGATGAGAGGAGCAAAGGAGCTCTGGTTAACATTTACGTTTCTCCACGAACAAGCAACGCACAATATAAAGCGTATAAAGCGGAAAAGAAAGGTTAGCTTGAAACTTATCAATAGCGCATAAATCCAACAGAAAAAAAAAATCCGCTTCAAATCAAATCTTCATATTCCAATGGTTGAACCCAGCGGGGTGATGATAAGTTTTTAAACAAGTAACCAGCTGCCAACTTCTTATTATACAAGTCATTCTTCTTTTGATACAATTCTACTATCATATTTGGAAATGCTACAAAAAGAGAACAGGCAAGCAGGAGCAGCATTCAAATCTTTCAGAAGACCAAGTAGCAATCCCACTTTACCACAAACTATTATGTAATACAGAACGGAGGGAGATCAGAAGAATTGTCAAACCCCCACAACCAAAAAAAGTGAGATCTATGATATCAGTATTTTACAAACTAACGCGCAAGATTCAGAATGTACATGGTAAATAATATTGCAGGCCAGAATTAAAGATAAACTAGATGTAAAAATAAACCATAATCACAATTATCAGGTTCCCAGGATCACAGCAACATCTTTACCTCTTTGAGATTTGACGCCATTCCCATGTTTCATCCCCTAGTATTAATTATCATAAACCAAAGCATGGCCGACCCTGTCAATTTGTGGAAAATGAATATGTTTAAAGGATAACCAGTGATAAGCAGACTATTACATAGCCAAGAGTAGACTTGTACCTCAACTGGATTGTAGTCAGTTATAACAAGCTTCATAGGGAAGTGGTTATCCTCTGGCCAGCGGAGTCCAAAACTTTCTTGTTCCAATTTAAATCATTGGTTGCGAAGACAGCTGAAGAACCCACGGTTAGCAGCTTGCGGCCCTGCTGGACAAACCTGTTAGAGCGCTGCTGCATGGACTTCATTGAGGATGCAGCAGACAGCCCTCATTAACCAAAAAGTTGAGGATAAACCAGTTAAGTATAAATCTCTCATCATTTTGCCTCACACTTATTTCAACTTACTGATTTGGGCTTCTTGTTTCCCAGATCCAGGTGGAGGGCCATGTCTCAGGGCTGATGTAGATGGTTGGATAGATGGATGCAATACAGTGAGAAGGTGCACCCATGGATAACGATGCCGACTGAACTGTGAGGTTGGTTCTGCTTTCTTGCCGTGATCCTGAACAGTAGGACATGGGTAATAGGATCGTGAGAAGGGCTGGGCAGTGCTTGGCATGCTAGGTTGGATCCCGTTCGCCTTTCTCCATTCCCTGGAATCATTTTTTTTAAGGTGATAACACACCGGTAAAACACGTCTAGAAAAACTGGCTGGAAATTAGATCTTCTATGAATCTTCTCAGAAAGTATTTCATGAAAAAACTAAACCTTATCCTCCGAATTCATATCATTCAGCGTTAACCCTGGACTAGGAGCTCCCTGTGCTCCTCATCCTGAAAACTCTTAGTTCTTTTTCTGAGTTTCTTGGTAAAATTAGACTTTCCTTTTCCTGGGGAAGAACATTCATAGAATGGGCATCAAAAACTTGTTTAACATCCCAATGATATAGCATAAAATCTAATGTATATGAAATGAACAAGTGTAATACCCAAGTAATAGCATCTGAACTGGCCCTTTAAAAAGGCTCGCAGAGACTGAAGTGTATGCTTCTTGTTCAATGTTGTGGATTTTGAGTTTTCCATGTCACTATGCAACCTTGGTCTGTGGAAGCAGCACCACCAACTGCAGATCTTCCATTCCCCAGCAGTTCGCGGCCAACACTTTGGAATCTGTTTCGATGTGTAGGTGGTAAGGTTCATCTTCAGTTCTACAATTTTAAAGGATAAGGAACACACTGCATTAACTCTGTTACAGTATAGTAAAATGTAACATTTCCAAAGCTTACAATTCAAGAAATTAAGACATGGAGGATAACACAAAAAAAATTACAAATACCAACGAACTTTAAATAACTCACACGCGTGCTATCAGAAAGCTCGTAATCCATTTCAACTCCTAAAAATTCAAGCTCTGTCACTTTCAGCCTTTTAATCACGAAAAAAAAAACTCGACCACTGTAACAAACCATAACTGACTTCTTCACAAATTCACAGCTACAGAACAACCTGACAAACAAATGAAATAGAAAATTTCTTAATTAACAAATTAAGAAGCACGCTTCAGAGAATCACAAATGCTTAGTGCTGCTTCAGAATACAACAAATTTAAGCCAGATTAATTGGAGAAAAAAAAAGTTTTAGCCCTAGTTCACATAATTAGCTCCTCTAACCTATAAAACAATTAAAAAAACTAAATTACACACAACCTTCTTGGTTTCCTTTTTCTTACTTGAAGCACCAATCTAAATAAACTTCATAAACAAGGACATAAACTAAATTCAGCAAAAAAAAAAAAAAAACCTAATTCAACCAAAACATCAGCTAAAAAACCTTTATGAACAAGGAATTTAAGCAAAATTCAAGAAAACTAAAACCAAAATACAAAAAAAGAGCAAATATATTCATAAACTCACCGCAACCATTCAACTCCTCAATGTCCGTTGAAATTTCACCAAACCCCTAAATACTTCAAAGTAACTAATACTTCTCTGATTAAAAAAAAAGAGGTTTTATATAAAACCCTTTTAGAAATGTTTTCCGAACTTTAAACACTCCTTGTGTGGTAAAAATGAAACCCTGATAATTTACCGTCCAATTCCTCGAAATTGACCGGTAAAACGATCCGGAGAGCTTCAAAAAAGAAACTCCGACGGGTACGTTTTGAGAAAAGGACGAGTAGAATTTGTGGGAAATTTGAAGTGGTAATTGTTGGTGGGAGTGATTTTGGAGAGCAAATTAGGGGTTTTCAAGAATAGTGAATTGCGGAACGCGGACTGGAAAAGGATTTTTTTTTTTTATTTTTTTCTTTTTGTCTGGCAGTTAATTGTTGAGTTTGAGTTCCGGCTATTGGCTGTTTTATTTTGTTTTTTTTGACGAAAAGGTTTTTTCTTTTAAGAAATTAGAGAAAAAATTAATTTTGATTTAGGGTCTTTCTTTTTTCCTTGATATTAGAAATTGAAAGGGATTGATATCCATTGTGTTTCATTTACTCTAGAGTTGAGATATCATATTTTCCTTGATTAAAAAAAAAAGTTACAGAACCAAATAAACAAAAAAAGATTAAATATTGATTATTAACACTGCTTTAATTAAATATAGAATTTTTATATAAATATATGGAAAGATTTGTGAGTTAATATATTGATTTGTTGTGAGAACCTAGCATAAAAAGTTTATTTCTGAATATTTTTTTACACGGGGCTAGCATGTTTTCACCAAAACAAAACAATTTAGTGTGATGAAAGCATTAATCAATTTCTAAAAAATGTAAACTAGAAATTTTCTTCGCTTAAAAGACTCTAATTGAAAGTTGATTAATGAATTTAGTAATTAAAAATTAAAATAAATAAATAATGTTTGCATGCTTAATAATTGATTGTTTAATCTTAATCATTGTAATATACATTGATTAATGAGCCATTGCATGCGAAAAATCTATACGATTGATATTGAAAAAATCTAAAACCATTTTCATCCTAATTAACACCCTCCTTTTTTTCCTAATAATATGTATAACCAATTAATGAACTTAAATTATTTAGATAAACACCTTACTATCTATTTTTGTTTTCTTAAAAAACTTATGTATATTAACAAATTGTATTAAAAAGAAATTAACCAGCACTCGAAACGAGTCAAGTTTGATTTAATTTAATTTGATAAATCAGTTTTATTATATGAATTAAAATTTATTAATTTTTTTAAAAATAATAATTATTTTAATATTTTAAACATAAAATTTTTATTTTTTTTTTTAATCAACGATTAGATTCAAGTTTTGTTGAATCATTCTTAGATAAGGATGGAATTTTATTATAAGGATGAATCCTCCTCTATAATTGAATGCTTAATAGTGGCAATTCTTTTGTCATCTTACCCAACTGAGACGCAATTTATGACTCATAGAATAATTTAGCTCGCATTCCTTACTTTCTTTAAAAGGCCTTGCATTCCTTCTAATGAAAGTGCTAATTCACTTAAACTAGGGTTCACAAATTAATTTATGTCTGCAAGAAAGAAATGCAAATTGCAAAAAAAGTATTTAAATGTTATTTTTTTAATTTTTTTAATATTTTTAATATTGAAAAAAGAATTAATATATTTTTTAAATAAAAAATCATTGTGTAATCATAAAATGAAATTATATCAATGTTATATTTTGATCTGATTTAAAGATTTTTTCCATTTAAATTTGGCTAACATCACCATTAAATTAGAATGAGATTCAAGAAGAACTAATTAATTAGGATGAGATTCGAACAACTAAATTCAAGGATTTTTTTTCTTCTCCAAAACAATGCCTTTTTATTTAAAAAAGATATCAAAAACAGCATATTTTTTAGGCGAGGTTATCATGATAAAAATTTTTTATTTTGATAATTTATATAAAAATATAACCATAAAAAAGACAACACACTAATCCTAAGGCAGAAGCTTTTACACACTTCCCAAACAAAACCCAAACCGCTTGAATATATCAGTCAAAGGCAACCATATTTCAACAATGCCACCACTGCTTTCTCATTCCTCCTCTTCACTCTCCCTCCTCCGTCCCCTCTTTCCCTATCAAATTCCTTTCTAACCTCCCTCCTTCCTCAAATCTCCCAATTCTAGCCCTAGATCACCTCCTGCCACCTCTTCAATACCCTCCCTGTCACGCCACGTCAGCAACCGCATCCTTCCCTTCCATCAGAGGCAGTAGAAGTAGTGTTTTCATGGAGTCATCCTCACCAGAACCAACTGTGTCACTCGACTCCGATGACGCAGGATTTTAAAGAACCCTCAAACTTTAGGTCCTGATATGATGTTAGTTAAGGCCTAAATTGAAGCTTGAGGATCTCAATTGGGAGCCATTCTTTTTGTTAGAGCATTGCCTGGGGATCCAAGGGCTGATACAAATTCCGACGTCAGGTAGTTTTTCCTTTTTGAATTTTTTTTGAAAAGTTTTTGATTTTTATGGGTTTTTTGTGCTGTCTGGATTGGATATAAATTGTGGTTGTTTGTTTTTTCGTTGCGGGTGGTAGGTGATGCATGGTCTTGCTCCCTCCCCCCCCACCCCCATAGCGAATGTGTTACCATCTATTTGCTGAAGTGGAGAACCCTGAGCTTGTTGCTTGGTCTGATTCTGTTGCAGATTTTATTTGTTTTGGATCCTAAAGAAGTGGAGTTTTTTGACTTTTTTTATGCGCTTTTGTGTGTAGAAAATGATAAAAAACTATATAAATTGTGGGTTTTAAGGTGGACTGGACTTTGAATTAGTTAATGAAATTTTATCGTTTTTGCATCTTTATCAGTTTATATCGACTGATAGTTAACAAGTTTTGCTTGTTCGTTTTGTGTGATCCTAAGTGGTGTTTAGAATATTGGCCTGCGATGGGATATTGCGGGTTCCGCCAACATGGGCATGTTTCTATGCGTGCACAGCTGAGAATGTTGGTGTGGCATTTGATTTTCAATATTCCAACGAGACTGAATGACCGATGACAGTTTTTTGTGCTTGGGATTTGCCAGATTTGAAAGGCCAGATTTTCCCCTTTTGTTTTCAGGGCTTCTCCTTGGGTTGGAGCGTAAGTTTTGTAACTTTGGATTTATGTTGTGACTTGACCAAGACTCTTGCTTTCTTTGTATTTATTTACATATTGACATTTGTCTTGCAGGTTGCCATATGCTCAGTGCTATGGAGGAACCATCAATTTGGGATGTGGGGCCAGGTCAGCTGGTGATGGTAGGGCAATAACACTAGGGGAGGTTGTAAATTCAAAGTCTGAAAGGTGGGGAACTGCAACTTAAAAGTTCCGGAGGACTCCGTATAGCCGTTTTGCAGATGGCCTTGCGGTTTTGCGTAGCAGCATTTGGGAATTTCTTTGCAGTGAAGCAATGCACTGTCTAGGGAATCCCGACAACTCGTGCGCTTTCTCTATGTGACAACAGGAAAATAATGTTACCCGTGACAATGTTTTAACGACGTTAAGTTTGTCAGGGTATGTGAATTTTCTGCTAGACGGAATGCTTTGTTTTTTCAGCTTTCATCAGAGTACTTATTTCCGTTGTGCTAGTGCTTCCTTACGTGATGTTCTGTTGGGGATTTATGCTGATAACTAGAAAGTTTGCTTTTTGATGCATGAGGAACCGGAGGTTTATGAGGACTTTGAAAATGAATTTAGTATTTGTCACAATGGAATAATGCTGTACCTTTGAACTTCATTTACCTTTCATTAATTAGGAAATATTTTGTTTGTTTTTTGTTCCATATATTACTCTTTTGCTCTTCCAATAAACATTTTGTAAGTTGACTGACATAGGTGGAAATGGAAATTATAAACATGTTATGGGGGAACTCCTGGAATTGAAAGACAACTGTTTGATCAATGTATTCATGTGATGACTTTGAGATGCCTTACAGTGAATGCTGATTAAAAGTTTTTTGCGCCTCTTTTTGCAGTGGCAATGCAAAGGAAGAACCTGGTGCTATTGTTTGCCGAGTTGCACCATCCTTTCTTCGGTTTGGTTCGTACCAAATACATGCCCTCTAGAGGGGACAAGAGGACCTTGAAATTGTTCGTAGCTTTGCAGATTAATCCATACAGACCATCATTTTCCTCATATCGAGAAACATGAATAAAAGCGAGAGCTTATCTTTTAGTACAGGTGATTGAAGATCATTCGGTTTGTGGATCTGACCCAAACAAGTATGCAGGTAAATATAGAGGCTTCCATTAGGAGTTTATAAAAAGTAAGAGTTAGGTATGTAGAGGAATTGTAATAGTGGTAATGTGGCTTGCCTAAGAAAGACTGCAAGAGTAAAGGAAGTACTGTGTGAACTTCAATGAAGAGTTCAACAACCTAATAGTCTAGAAATGGTTAAATATGAAATTATGTTACATTGTGGTTTAAGCACTTTGGAATCCATGATACTTGAGATTGAATTAGTTTACTTTCATTGATTAGGGAACCCTTGTCGTCCCAATATTTAATCTGGACCATCTTCCAGAGTCAATTGTATTCTACTCATTTTGGCTTTATTCTTGTGAGCTTTTTCAGCTTGGACAGTGGAGATTGCTGGAACCGGACTGCTTCTATGATCGCAAGCTGGCAAGGGGTTGGCTTTACGCATGGAAGTAATGAACACTGACCACAACTTGAGTAGACTGGGTCTCACCATTGATTATGGTCCCTCTGGAATTCCTGGACTGCCCTTTGAACCTAGTTTCACGCCCAAACACCCCCGGATCTTCCAGGAAGAAAGATACTGTTTTGCAAATCCAGCCTGATATTATTGGTTTATGGAATATTGGCCACAGTTCACAGCTACCCTATCAACTGCCAAGGTTGATTAACGATAAGGAGGCAGATTATGCCATGGAAAGTTACTTGTTATCTTGTAATTGTTAGATTTAATGGAAGCATATTTGCCAATGGCAGTTGCTTATAGGGTATTTGCAATGAACTTGTTTACAGATATGGAAACAAATTCATGGATGAGTATCAAAGCTAAAAAAAAGGTCTGACTAGAAAAACTTGGTTCTTCCAAAGTAACAATAAAACAGTTGATCAACAAACCTCACTTAATAATATGGCTGTGGATGAAAGTTTGATTACACAAATTTCTTCGGTTTGCTTTTCCAATGTTAAAGCAGACCCAAAAAATCCGGAAGATGAGTTTTGTTAGTTCCCGCTGAAGGCTGTTCTTTTAGATATTGGACAGGAGCGTAAAGTGGCATGTTATCAGACTGGGTGCAATCACTATGTGCATGAGGCTAAAACTATACAGCGCATTATATTCTTTGGCTTGTGGGATTACTACTATTTACTTTGCTTCCTCTTCTTTTGTTTTCAAAACTCGTTACTGTTTTTGCCCCTGGTTACATATGAATAATTGTTTCCTTTGCTGATCATGGCATGCAGCTTTTTCCTTTTCTTCCTTCTCTTCTCGTGCCTATGCTCAAAGCACACAAAGCACACTTGATGGCGTTGTGGAAACTTTTAGCTATCCACACTTGTGTGTAGTATGTAATTCTTACAACCAACAATGTTTCAGACAATGTTACTCTTATGAAGTTGGGGTGAAGGCAGCGGTCCTCGAGCTCAAGTCCTACCCTTTTCACTTAAAATAAACTAAAATAAATGAACAGTTTAATTTTAAATTTAGGCATTATCATAGTGTAGTAGGTACAATTCATTTGATCCCAGCGAGCAGTTATTACTCTTTCATGGCACTACTATGCATGCATGTTCCATGTGATTTCTTTTTTATATCCCTATTATAGTTGTTTGGGTGCCTCCCCTGCATTCATAATCAAGTATGGTCATAAACGAATGCTTTAGCGTGCATGTGTGTGTGCGTGCCTGGTTTTTATTTTTTTGAAACTTGCTGATGGAACAAACAGATCAGGATGAGGCGTGATGTGTTTTTACCGCAGTTTTCAGTTTTCAGTTGTATCATACGATCTCTTGTCTACCTTCTGCAGCTTCGGCTGCCTAGTGGGATCTCAGGATGAGCAGAGGAAGGCCCAAATGGATTCATTTCAGTAAACCCCAAGTTTATGTTCTCCGAAACTACTTTGTGCCAGAATGCCATTGATGCAGCTGAACCAAGGTGCATTACAGAGAGGGTCAGGAAGGCTCCTTAAATTAATGGAGCGACCGTATGATGAGCAGCCTGGAATGGAAAAATCATGCTCAGCCTTCCACCAGCCTGGGCTTAATCGGCCCTGGTGTTTGCATGCTTTACCATGCTCATTTCATGAAGTTGCTTGAGTCTTGTCGAAAGTAGTCTTAAGACATGTATGTAATAGTAGAATCAAGCTCTTGTCCTCACATAACTTGCAGTGACATGGAAATCTTGTTTGTCTATGCTGTTACAACAGGTCAAGTTGGAAAGGTATTATTTATTTATTTATTTTTACTTTTTCTTATCACAATGGTTGCTCAATCTTGTATTCTTGTTCATGGATAATATGGAGACTGCTTGAGTTTTTTCAATATTTATAGGAACACGTGAGTATATGCATGGTGTTATTACTAGAGAAATATGCCTTTTTATGGATGTGTAAAAAAAAACAAACTTACTTTTCTCTGAAGGTGATTGATCTTCGAGTGAGTTGATATAGAAAACTTGAAATACCAGAGCCTAAATTTGAGTAGCCTAATTAGCAAGTTGAGTTTTTTTAATTAAATGAGTTAAGATATAGATTTGAGATATGAGAGCTTGCAATGTTACATATTAGTAATTACACACACACCTAAATAATGAAAATTTGATGATTATTTAAGAAGTGATTTTTTAAAGTAGAAAAAAATGTACTATTTAATTTTTGTAACAAAATTATCATTATAAGTGGTAAATAAACTATTGAAGAATACCATTATCCTATTTGTTTTTCAATTTTCCAATTAATTAATTCATAATTATTATTAATTAATAGTTAAATTAATTCACATATGCATTGTTTTTGTGTTTCAAAATATTTTTTAAACATTTAAATACTTTTTAGTTTTTTTTTTTATTTCAAAACTAATATTTTTTAATGTTTTGTATATTTATTTTAATATGCTAAATATTATAAAATAACTTTTAAAAAATAAAAAAATTTATGATTAATAAAAATTACGTTAACATAATTCATTTTTTTAAAACACGTTTTAAATTCTTTTCTTTCTCGCTATAATTGTAAATAAAATTGAAAAGCAATATGATTTAAAATATCTTTAAATAATTTCAGTAAACATCCGAACTTTTGGATCGTAAAAGAAGATAGATTGAGCTTAGACTGACAGTCCATTTATAACGACAAATACAGACAGTTCAGAGACCTTTTGTTTTCTCAAACGACATGTCAATATTCCAAAAACCTTATCGCCTTTTCCATATAAAAACTCAAACCGGTGCGTTTTTCTCTATTGTGCCTCTTCTCGCCTCAGCTCTCTCTCAAAATCTTCTTCCTACGTGAAATTGACTTTTGTGGCTAAGCAGTAGCTGTTTCTCTGTTACAGGTGAGCCTTTATTGAATCTCGATTCATCTGCATTGTTCAAAATTACAGTGTATTTTTTTTTATTACCCGAATGACTTAATTTGCCGTGGCATTGAATCTTCTCCATAATCTTGGTTTTAAAATGGATAATGAAAACATTTTGCTTGCTGAAACCATTACATTTTTTTTATGCACTAACTGTTTGATGAAAATGCCTCAAAGAAACTTTTCAGGATTTTTGCTAAATTACTAAAAATAAATCCCACGAAGAAATTTAGTTTTTTTTTTTTTAGCTTTTGGCGTGAAAAAATCAGCCACAATAAGGTCCTGATGCGGGTTGAAATTACATGAAGGACATGGCAATGGATAGGGTTTTTTTTTTTTTTTTTTTTTTTTTTTAATTTTAAGTGAGATTTTTTGACTGAAGGTCGCATTTTGGATGAGAAATCTAGTAAGCGATGATAACCCTTTTTTAGTAACATTGTTTCTGCATAGAACCCATGTTTTTGTTCTTAATGTTGCCTTTTGGGCTTCCTTTTATTGAGGAATTGATGCATTTCTTTTCAAATAAGTTTTCTTCTTTTTTGTGTGTTTAGTTATAGCATAAAAAGGAGGAGGAGATACTTATTTATGATAGATTTGTATGTTTATTTGTACTATGTTGATTATTGTGGACGTTTGATAATCCCTTCCTTTTGATCTCCTAGATTTTGTGAGTTAATTGATGGTCTCATTCACTAGCAAACAAAAATGTGGTGCTGATGCCGTCTTTGAATTTTTTTTTTTTTTTTAACCTTCCAAATAATCTTTTGTGCTTTCCGTTGACCGTTAAAATTCTTACTGGTTTTACCTCATACTGAATAGCGTTGCTTTTTCTACCTAGAATTATGAATTTAGCTAAAGTTGCATGTGCGTGGCAATTTTTCGCTTTTAATTTTTAAAATCTAATTCTATTATATTGGGATTGCAAATATTTACCCATGTGATTATAACACAAGGATGCCAATGTGGAGAATAAGATAAAGAATAGGGATTAAGTGTTTCTTCTCGGTTTGCAGAGAATGATATTTTCCAACGAAGTCTTTGAGGTTTGGAAATTAGGTAAGGTCAACTACTTGGAAGCACTTAAAGCTGCAGGAAAAGCTGGTGTGTGATAGTAAAATCTCATATGATTACAGATAACGCTTGTTGTCCCTGCAACACCCTCCTAACGTATACTCTTGGCAAACGGCGCACTGATCATAATTTAATTGATCCCTGTGCCTGAACTTGAAATGATAGGAGCTGAACTTCAACTATACACAAAGAGGACGGTTGGACATTACATATCCATGGTACCTCATCAAAGCCATCTTATACCCCCATCATTTCTCTTCCGTAGACATTGGACTTGGTGCTCAGCGAAATATGTGGAAAAACTTGAGTGGGGGGGGGATAACAATGTATTGATTGGGCGTCACAATATGGTGTGAAAGCTTGTGCTGGAAAAAAGTGTGAGATCCGGGGTTTGGGTTGGAGATAGAAAAGATTGGTGCAATTGGAGTTCGCATAATCATCTGGAATCACTTTCTCATGGGTTGGCATTCAATGTTGATCCTGATTTTACACTATTTTAAGCACATAGTGCCTTGTGGGATTGCTGATAAAGAAGTTAAATCTTTGAGAAGGGGAGACAGGTACTGTGCTTCCTTCTGAAAGAAGTAATTCATGAGCAGTTGATTTCTTGTTTTGCAGAGAATTATTTGGTTTCAATAATTTTATTTGGAAGGAAAACGAGCCAACATTGCTGAGATAATGGGAAACGCTGAAAGACCACGTGGATTGATAATGCTTCGGTATTTTTGTATTGTAATGAGAACTTAAATGACATTGTGGCTATTATATGCCTAAAAATTAAATTATGTAAACCTTTTTCCTGTATGATTGATGATTCATGAAATGAAATCAATATGAGATTTTTTGTGTTTTTGAAAGTTGAATCCCATTTACTATTCTACAGTGACATATTGTCCTCTCTATCAAGAGAGTTGACAAACAGAATAGTCTTGCAATGCCTGAGGATATTTTATTGTTTTTTTCCAAAATGCATTAAGAACCGCGGAACACAGTGAATTATTTTTAGGAATGGGGAAATAGGGAAAGTAGAATCATCTATAGAAAGTTCTTATTATGTTTTGAGGTTGTCAGTGTGGATTGTAGGCAATATAGGGTACAAAGGCATGTGAGAACTCAGGTCCTTGTTGGTGATCATGTTTGGGGAGTTATCTAGAAGCAAACCTTAATACTGTTAGATCCAGGATCAGCATCTATCAATCAGTGAGATCATTGTTGGTGCTTTTTTCTTTGTGTGAAAAACAGCATATGATCCTGGTTAATTCTGATGCTGTATGATCCAGTATTATATGAGTTCCAGAATTGCATATGATTCAATGTCAGTAATGAGTTGGAAATCAGTAAGTGTTTTCCTATTTTATTCCTGTTTTGCATGAATGTGTTTGCCCTTACATGTACTCAGATTCCAAGCACCATGAAACCACCTAACAACGGCGTCACCAAAACCCTGTAATCTAATACCTCTCCCGAAAAAAGAGTTCCTTGACTAGTTTCTCCCAAAATTTCTCCATATAATGTTCTTGTTTAACATCTGTGATCATTTTTCTTACCACCCTAAGGAGACAACGACTGCAATTTCCAAGGATAAAAAACCTCCCCACCATCCTGCCAAATAATGTTATGAAGTGAACTGAGGAGTGATACACCATCACATGGCTAAAATGGAAGGAGTTTACCAATTTAGAGGAGTATCTTTTATGATAATAGCTTTCAAAGGTTGCTAAGTGGGTGTGGGCTGGTGGACTACCTCTGTCAGCCTGTCTTCAGGTTCTTATATCCAGACTCTATAATTCAATCCACATCTGAATCGTCGGCGAGAACCATTGGCCATGAGGTGAATGGTGAAAAAATAAAATTACATACATAAATTGACAAGAGTTCTGCAGAGGCTTTCAAGATGACTAAATTTTGGTTGAGAGCGAAAGATTAAACTGTACTCAGACATGCAAAAAATAAATCCTCAAGGCTCAGACCTTTAAACTACACCAAACTTGAGGTTTAATATGAATAGCAGCACTAGGATTAGGTTGGAGAAGATTAAGGATGGAACCCAAGTCACATTAGTCCTTAAGTTCTTTTTTTTTTTTTTTTTGCATGGTAAAGTTGAGGAAGCGGAGCATGGCATTTTTTAGAAAGAAGATGGTTGATTTTTTGTTGTGTAAAGCATGCTTTTCCCAGCTAACTATAGCTGTATCTGTTAGTCTTAAAAGTAGTACAAAAACTGTTTTGGTGACTAATAAAAAAGGGCAGAAGAAGGGGTTGGTCGCATGTGATAAGTCACATGAGTACCATATTTGGAAGACTGCACGAGAAGTCATATAGTATAATATTCCAATTCAGAGTCACATGGTCAGCTGCTTCCAAGTTCCAACCTATTTCCAAGAACAAAAGTCCTATACATTAAACTAGCGAATAATAAATAAAGAAGCAAATCACCAAAAGTATAGGTTTATATGGAAATGTTACTGGGAAATTGGCCAGTCAAATTATGCTTTCTACAAGATTCTAATATGCATTATAATTGAGAATCCTGTCGTGGCCTTTATGCTGCATGTGGATCATTGAGCTGCTTTGTCATTATTAGTTTTCTAACTGATTTTTTTCTCTCCATAAGCAGATATTTCATTATATATGAGTTTGGGAAATTCCTTATTTCAATTATTGCTTGCCCTGTTTGGGAATGGTCTAGATCTACCCCTTTTAACCCATGAAAGATTATACTTAGCCCTGGTTATTCTGAATGGTCTGTCCATTAGCTTCTGTTTATCTGGTTAAGATATTATTGGGGTTATAACTACCAAACTCGAGGCCTAGGTTTTTATATTAATGTTGTCTATATATTACTGCCCCAGTCCTAGCCAGAGTTGAGCACAAAACTATATGTAACATTTATGCACTGCTGCTCCTTGAGAAGACACCACCATTTCCTTGGCTCCGAAAACACCAGCAAGTTTCATTTGTCTTTGCAAAAGTATATCATGGGAAATGGTTAACTAGAGCTTCTGTTTGTTCTAATTTTCCCTTGATTCTTATTCATGTTCTCATGTCCTCTCTAACCATGTCTCCGACCAGTGAGAGAGAAGGTTCTGTTATTATACAGAAATCAAGGAAAGGAGATTGCTAGTTTCTGTCTCTTCTCTTTCATCAAATGCTAACAAGTCAAATGAAGCCAATAAAGACCCTCAGAAAAGCTGTGGAGACAAGTCTCAGGAAGGCTCCACAAGTCTTTCAAACCCTACTCAGAAACAAGTAGCCATTTAACAAGTAACTATGTAGTAAGTTGATCTCTGGAAAAGGAAGAGAAACTCATTCTCTTTCAGCTTATTTTTTGCTGTTTTTCCCTTTTTAGTTTTACTTTTGGATAGGTTAGAACAGTTGGATCTCTATACAGTTTTTAGTCTTTCCTTTGAGGGTTTTTTACTTTTCTTCACAGGCCTATGGATCTGTAACTCATTCTATTTGTTTTTCCGCTAAGTACCTGCTTTTTCAGTTAAATTTAGAAAGACATGAGGTGAACGTATTTACAGGAACTTTGTAAGTTTATAATAAAAAACAGTAGGCAAACTCCTTTTCAGGAAAGATTGGCAATTTTGTCATTGGTTATTAATGGTACACTTATCCCAAGATCGATCATTTTTCCTACGATAGTTATGTTTATGTTTCCTCTTTCTGGTTACGATTGCAATATTGTTTTCTCTTGTCTTCTATTTAATTTTAATTTCTCAGCAGATGTAGTAATGATGAAATATTTCCACATCAGCTATGCTCTTGGTTTTTCTAATGTGAATCCCATGTGTATTGGGGCAGTGTAGGGATGGGCGCTTTAAATTCCATGGGAAACAAGGCTTACAAAAAGGAGCTGCACATGTTTAAAACAGTAAGGCTATTAAAATTCTCACCTCATTTTGTACAGAACCTTTACAGCCTTGAGAGGGTATGTTCTCCCCCCCCCCCTCTCTATTGGTGGTCTAATATTCACTAGCATTCTTACATCCATGCAACAGGCATCTGCATAAGAATTTTTGATACATTCTTGTTTAATAGAACTGAAACCGCACATAGTATGGATATTCATCTTAATCTATGCTTTAAGCCAATATATTTAAACCATAGAGCTCATAAATTTTATGTTTCTAATATATTTAGACTGATTGTTTATTAAACTGGTTGAAGTGTTCCATCTCTAAATTGAAATTTTGAAAGTCTTCTTTCAATGAATAAATTATCATTATGGGACCTTCCAAATTGAGAATGATTAAAAGTTTTTTAACTCAACCTGGGAAGGAAGAGAAGTTTGTCACAAAATGACAACAGCATAGCATACAGATTTATTGTCCACCGAACAGTAGAATTCCCGAATCTCCTTCCTTTTTTATTTGTTTCATTTTTTTGCTCTGGCTCCTCCCATCATGGATCTTAATTTAATACTAAAAAACAAAATCTAAAGTTGGACTGTTGGATTGACTATTTTAATTTTTTTTTTCTCATACCATCTTAAATATGTTTGTCTTAGAATTATGGAATCATTAACATGATAATAATGAATTATTGCATTGTCCATATGCAGTATACTTCCTTATATAATATATCAGTAATTTCCTTATCTCCTTTAATTGTTAAACACAAGGTCACTATTTTTCTTTTATTTATAATATTTATAATTATAAAATAAAAAATACTTCATATACATCCCAATATTCCTGGACTTGTTTTCCTACTGAAACATAATATTCCAAATTCCAGTATTCCAATGCATTGGAAAGAAAAGTTTTTGCCAAAGAATCAACGGGCACTAGAGGAGTAATGCTAATAAAAAAGTGGCTGTCCATTTTGCTAATAGACATGGCAGTGCATGTATAATCATGCATACTGTCATCTGCTCTGGCAAATCCCGAAACTGAAAGGTGGAAATTAATACTACACGTGTTGGGAAAATGCAATGGAACAGGCTCCACGTAGAGATTTGACGACCAGGGAAGATTTACCAGAGTGAATCGGACAGATTAGCCGTTCTTTTCATCATGAGCATTAAGCACATAATTCTTAAATCGCTTAAAGTATTCTCTCTTCGTTGTAACGAGTGCTAACAGTAGACCTCAATTTTCACCATCCATTCTATCAAGGAGTCTTCTCTTTTCCTCTTCACTTAATTCTCCATTCTAAATATGAGAATTCGAAATTGCCGGCCTTCTTTTCCTATTCCACAGGCGCCGCAAGCTGTTTTAAGGTCTAACCATCTTCGTTCACAGTTTCGGCACTTTGATGGAGCGTTTCTTGGTTGAAGAAGAGAACCGGCGCATTGGATGGCCGTATTATCCTTTTAAGATGAAACATTCAAGGTCCAGAATGTACAAAAGGTGCGGCCACATGATGGGCTCCAATCAGCAATTGCTAGCAAAATCAACTCTTCAGATTTTGTAGAAAAGAAAACTGGAAAAAGTGAATTGCATGCCTGCGATGCAAAAGCAGGTAATTAATCCTACCATTTTTACCTGCTATTTCCCCCCTTTTAGGGATTTGGTATTATCTATTTGATTAAAGCCGCTGTCAGTCTCATTTTTGTTTCTCTTTTCATCGAATATTTCTTTCTTTCAAATTAAATTGTGTGCTTGATTGAAGGTTTTGTTCAATTGGAAAATATAGCAGTCATGTTACAAAAAATTGTTTATTAGTGCTTATAAATCTATTTCAGGTGTCCCACAACAAAAAAAACTTGTGGAACCTGATAAAGGAAGGAAGAAACATCAAATTCTTCATGCATCTTCTAAAAGGTTAACTTTTTCTACTAGTTTTTTGCCTCCCCCTATTTCTATCCCTGTCATATTATGTAGAGATTAATTTATTTTAATCATTTCAGGAAAATATGCGTATCTTTTAGTTATTAACCATCTACCTGGCCTTTTAACATCTTTGAAATTTTCAATTTTGCATTTATGGGGATACTCTTTTAATCTGTATCATTATGGAATATCGTTTGCCAATCAGACAGATTTGGAAAACTTAATTGTCTATTCTTCATTTTGTCATATAAGGGAAAAATTTTGGCCTTTTGATATACACTTATTGATATCCCTGTTTGGCTGAATTTAGTTTTTCATCCTTATTGATGAAATAACAGGAATGTAAAAGGGTCCCAGGTTTTCAGCCAGTGTTTGTCCTTGCCACTTTCCAGCGCCCTGCACTCAACCCAGGTGAACTACAACTTCCTTTGTAATTAGAGCAATGTCACGAGCAGTTAGTCCATCAGTTCCTGATTGAATGTGGACTTCAAGGTTCATATTCCAACCTTGTTTCTACTGATTTGACAAATGCAACTGTATGTCCACAATAATTGAAATGAATTAGAGTCCTTTGGGAGTCACGCTTCAGGATAGCGAGCCTGCTTTAAAGATAATGAGGGCATTGGTGCAGGGGTGGAGGGATCGAAGGATCTGCTGGTTTCAACATATCTACCATGCTAATTCCATGATACAAATGCTGTTGGCTAGACTCATACGGGTCGTCAATCCGTGCTAATTAATCCACTGTATAAAACCATTTCCTAAATTGCCATTATTTCATCAAAATTAATGCTTTGGAATCGATCAGTCGAAAAAAATTGCTAAAGTGAACAAGACACTTAGAAAACACATGACCTTTTGTTCAGAAAACAGCAGATTAGAGAAAAATCTTTCTGGGTCCCTAACCATTGTTTCTTGAACAGAATTGGTTGAGAATCAATCCACCTGTAAGTATTGAAGGCTCCCGTTAAAAAAATTTCTTACAGGTTGATTTTTTTTCATTACAATATTTGTTGTTGATTCCGCTTTTGATACTTTTGAGCCTCTGTTTTCTGTTCTCTAATGCAGTAGTTTTTATTCCCTCGTATTTCCTTGTAGCTCGTGGCAAAAAGTGTTTATCGTATCACAAAAAGGATACTTCCCTTGAAGAAAAGGAGAGTCCAATGTCCCGAAAGTTGGAAGTTGAAAGAACGCCAGGCAGAAAAGGAAAGAAGCTGCTACTGTAAAGCCGGACAGAACAAAAGAAGCTTTTCCAACAAGCATGACACCAGTCAGGTGAGGACCTGCATCAATTGTTTTGTTGAATTGTGAATCATCGCCACCCTCATTCCAAGCGCACTTATGATCAACATGGGACTTTCAATAAGGAATAAGAATAAGTGTGTGGAAACAGCTACTCTGTAAGTATTCCTTGTACCCTCTATAACTAGTCTTATTGTTTCCTTCTGCACACGAGTACTCTTTTGCAAAACTTTTTAAGACTGATGTTGGGTATTACTATGAAAATTGGCCTTCTGCAATTTTGGTTTTTGTTCTCAAATCATTCGGAGAAACAGTTTCCCTTCATAAAATGAAAGGCGCTATATAAATACCAAAATGCTTTCTCATTGTTTCTTCGTGGCATTATTTATAAAATGTTCTGTTATGGAGTGCCCATGTAAGCGGACTCGCAGAATTGCCGTGAGTAGGCATATAACACATGGCTTTTTTTAGTTTTTTCCCTTTCTGATTCAGCTATAGTTAAACAGTAGCTTTGATTTGTGACAAGGCCATGGCGGAAAAAAGCCAATACAGAAAAGAGGGGAAGGCCAAGGAAGGATTCCAGTGCATCAGTCAATGGCAACTTTAGGTACTTTCTCCCTTTTAGGTGGGTTTTCACACTGGATGCTTGTGTGTTTACCGTCTCCATAGAGATATAGTGTTCAGTAATAAACAATTTGTAATTTGTTTTTGTAGGCATGGATCAAAGCTAATGCAGAGGAGTGCAAGGGCCACAACATTGAAATAATTACTCTGTAATTAAGACATCACGTTATTTCTTTCCCCTCTCTTTGCAGTATAATTCCTGTTATGTATTGCTGGAAACTGAACCTAAAACTTTGTAGTCAGAAATGCTTAGTTCAAAACTACGGGGTATTTAGTACCCTTGGAGAATTGTTACTGTATGTGTTGCTGTGGTATGAAGTTACAGTTACTTAGTTATTGTTTAGAATAAATAACTCAGCATAAATATTGGTATTGCCTATGCTGATTTTAACCATTATTCTACTAAGTGCATAGGCTCACCACTTGATTAACCTAAATTTAAAATTTAATGGGCCTAGAAAATCCTAAAAAAAACCCAAAACCATCCAATGGGCTCAAAATTTTCTCATGAGCTTGGGCTATCAAGCCAAGTCTAACTACTACCAAGATGCATGACAGCTCAAGTCACATGTTGGGTGTTAGTGTCATGCCTAACTTTGGAGATGAGCATTTACTCTAAGCGCCTACTTGGGCTCGGGCACATGCTTGGATGTTAGATAGCATGTCTAAATTTATTTTTCACCTTTAATGGACTTATGCAAATTATCCAAGCCTCAACTTTTTTATTGAAAATTTTTTTTAAGGACGCTACAAAAAACGAGTCTCTTAATATTATATACACGGCTCAATATGTTATTATTTTGTTATCTGAATACAAGTTCAAAAATTATTATAACGGTGAAATTACACATTAGTTTTTTTATCATTCTCTCCACAGAAAAACAAACTCATAGACTATAAGTATACTATGAAATCATTTAAACTCAAGGCTCATAATTTTTTCATTTTTAACATTTTCAGCATATATATTTTCAGTCTTTCTCTTTAAAATATAATTGCACTTTCTTTCTATAAAGTTATTGACTTTAAGCATTTGAGAATCCCCACATCCATCAAAGGGAACCTTTTGCAAGTACTATCTATTTAGCCACATTGACTTCCTAGATATCATAAGCTACCAACTACCAATCCCACTTGAGCTTTCCATATCAAGCCATCAAACATCTTGGTTAGGGGAAATAGATCAAATTACTTGAACTAAAGAAGATAAACTGATTATCCAATACATAATTTACTTATTCCTAAGCGACTTGGATATTTAGAGACTCATCATTAATGTTGTTCATGAAAAACTGATAAATAAAGCCATCAGGTTCTAAAACTTGTTTATAACATTTCTAAGATCCATTTCATGACACATATAACCAAGACACAACCTGAGGTCAGGACATATAATAAATTTACCATTACTACATGCACTTATT
This sequence comes from Populus alba x Populus x berolinensis, assembly GCA_029228515.1. Lineage (NCBI taxonomy): Eukaryota > Viridiplantae > Streptophyta > Magnoliopsida > Malpighiales > Salicaceae > Populus > Populus alba x Populus x berolinensis. The sequence continues at coordinate 10,106 of JAQIZT010000083.1, read as the reverse complement.
ACTAACTAGACAGTCAACAACATCACGAATTAGGTGCAACTCCTTACTCAGACTTTGCTAGCAACCCAATGACAAATATTCGGGACGTTGCCAACCCAACAAGTCTTGAATAACCTTCAGTAACACACAATGCCCTAGTAGTCATGGCGATTGACCGCATCAAGAGCCCGATAGACGATTACATTATCCAGAGAAGACTAGATAAAATGACATTCGTCGAGGGTCCCTCAAAGCTTCGCTCACACCATTGTGATAACCATGTACAAAGTCAGTACTTCAATAGGATAAAATCCCCCAAAAATTTATTATTAGAAGAATAATATAAAAATTAAATTGTGTTTTCTTTGAAGGGTCTAAAAATATAAATAAAAGAAAGAAAGTATGAAATTTGTAAAAGAAAAAGGGAGTAGGGTTGAATGCGAAAGAATAAATTTACGTGGGAAACTCTAAAAATCCTTTCTTACAAAGAAAAAAAAAGAAAAAAAAAGTAATGACCTCTCTTAAAGGGAAGAGAGCACTTGTTTCTAAATGGAAAATAGAGAAAGGAAGAGAAGGTTTTTTTTTTTTTTATTATCATGAGTAAAGGACTTTTTATTTTTATAATAATATAGTATGAAATTTCAGTTTGTTTATATCAATATAAAAGAAAAAATTAAAGATAAATTATAATAATCTCTCTTGAAACATTATAAAATCTCCAAATAATTAAAAAATAAGACTAAGGTGAAACTAAACAATTTTAAAGAATCAGAGAGAGCAAATATTAATTTAAATTTAAATAAAAATTAATGTAAAGTAAAAAAAATATATAAAAAGAAGGTTATTGAATAAAATTAAAAAAATTATCAAATTAGCCTCACTAGCTACCTAATTATGCCAAGGCAACGCTTGGTCCTGTATAAACCCAAGTCGATGCATTTATACTATTTTATTTTAATGGAACGAAGTGACACAATCGTTTTCATTCTATTTTTTTATTTTGTTTTCTTTACTATGAATTAGACAACTTTGTCATTTTTTGAAATATTATTTGGTCATCTCTAGTGGTCGGCAAATCAGGATATGAGTTTTAAAAGTCTAATAACCTATTTTCGATATATTTTTCACTAGAAAAAACCTATATATTCATCCTTATAATATCAATAAACCAATCTCTTAATCAAAACCACCCCAAAATTTGTTAAAAAAATACAAATTCTCTTTCAATCCTGAACTACCTTTTCAGCATAGAATGAAGGGTAAAACACACATAATTAAAACTTCCTCTTGTCTAAATATAAACCGTGACAAAACCACGAATGACTTTTTCTTGTTGTCAAAATATGCCAAACCAATAACTTTTCTCTCTCATATTTTGTTTTCTAGCGACTTTCTCTCTCAGACCCCTCAACATATAGATCAAAAAATAAATAAAATAAACTTTTTATATAAAAACTAAAATTTCAAAAACTATTGGTATTGTAAAGGAAAAAAACAAAAAAACATGTTGGACTAAAGACCTTTTTCATGGCGATTATGAGATTGGCCCACATGAATCTCTTCTTGTTTTATGGTTATGTTCCTTTTTCTTTTAATTTTATGTTTCTACTGTAATTAATTTTATAAGAAAATTGATGATTAAAAATTAATAAAAAATTGCAATCTGAAAATAATTTTAAGTACAAAAATAAAAAATGTATACCGTGGAATTAAGTTGGTGCTAGGTAAATACCTTATTGACTTTTAGTTTTATAGTCAGTGATACAAAATGATAATCATGGAGAGTTCTCTTAGAATTAAAATTAAAATATACAGTTAATTAATTATATTAAAATATTGTGGCATCAAATTAAATAATGTTTTTTCAACCATGTATTGTAAAAATATTCTGATTGGAAAAGGGCTTAATAATTGCATATTTATGGATTCATTTATAAATTTTACGAATCTATTGGATGAGGTTCTATCAAAATAAATCATATAGATGATAAAATGCAGAACTCATCAGCATACACTTGATTTTCACTCAATCATTTGTCCACTAATGTTAAAGTTTTTCGCAATATCCACAGGCCCCAAAAAGTTTAGTCCTCTCATTTTCCTTGTTATCCTCTAATAAATTGATACTGACTTCTACTTTTTACAACCTAAGCACATATGTAAATCAATATATAAAAGAAAATTAACATTGCAAATTTGTTGATATACATATGAACTTAAAGAATAGATTGAGGAGGTAAATATCAATTTATTGAATTTTAAGTTTTAAATTATTTATTTTTTCATCCTTATTATATTAGTCAATTGGAGAATTCAATTTCATAATTAATTTTGTTTCTCATTTTATAAGGCTATCCCTAAATCTAAAAAAATCTCGGTATTTGGATTTGGCTTTGATTTTTGCCAATCATCTATAATTTATTATCAATGTAGTTGTATAAAACATAGATTAAAAAAATAAATTATAATCTTAGTGGTAGTCCATAACCCAGTTCACAGGTGTGGTGTCTAAGCCCGACTTACATCGATTCACAGGTTTAACAAGTTTACCCATCGATTATGATATTTTGTGTTTTTTTTTAGTCTTTTAATTGTTTTTTAATTTATTCCTTTTGATTTTCTTATTTAATATTAAATTGGTTGGAAAATGGAGGACTACATTTTTGATCTTTTTGTTTGCTTTCTAGGGATAATTGTTTCAAAAGCAAGTGTCCTATTTTTAGATTGCCGTTCCAATTTTATGAGCATAAATATTTTTATTATATAATTATAATAAAAATTTTAAAAAATTTATTAAACCCAATAGAGTCCATGACCAGAGGTCATGGAGGGTTAATCCAATTCTGTCATAGTCTTAATATTGTTTTATAAAAATTATCATCTTGAGGTTTTTTTTAAAAGCTAAATAATGTTTTTATCGATCAATCAAAAATTGCATTTGAACATATATGAATCGATCGATTTAAGTCGAGCTAGCCTCTCACATAATTTAAATTAAATAACTTGAGCTAAACCAATAGTTAAGTCGGAAGGTTCTTAAAATTAACCTTACCTGATTATATTTAATAATATCTATTAAAAAATTCTCCGCACTTTTAATATTTTTTTTATTGATTTTTTTAAAAAAATTTAATATTAACCGCGGCAGAAACACGGGCTAAATACACTAGTCCAATATTATAAAAGGAATTAACTTGCAAATTTATTGATATAACATAAACTTAAAGAGTAGCATGAGGAAAATATCATTTTCGCCGATGCATTTCTAATGGATTACAGTGTGAAATGCAATATCATTTTTAAATATTACTCAATCACTATACTCTTTCTAATGCTTGCAATGTAATTGCAATATTATTTTTTAAAATATACCAAATCACATTACAATGGGTAGCACTAACAAAAAATAAAAACAAATGAACTAATTTTCCGCCAGCCCCTAGTAGTGTTTTACAGTGTAATAGCAATATTATTTTTCAATATTCTACCCAATCACTTACTCTTGATAGCATAAATAAATAGTGTAAAACAATGAACCAATAATTTTGTAATAACATCAACCCTATGTGAGCGTTTGGAAACGCGGTTAGTATCCGGTTTCCATAATAATTTAATTTTTTTTGCTAAAAAAAAATAATTTTTTTATATGTTTTGGATCGTTTTGAATATGCTAATCTTAAAAATAAATTTTTAAAAAATAAAAAAAAATTATCATTTTGATTTATTTTGACATGAAAAACATTTTGAAAAGCAACCGCAACCACCACTCCCAAACAAGCAGAGTGTGTGGTTGAGTTTATGGATGCAAATTAGTTTTTTAAAAAATAATTTTACGCTTGAAAAATATATTAAAAATAATTTTTTTTCAGATTTTTTTTTTATATTAGAACATCAAAACCATCAGAAAAACACTAAATATATTAATATAAATTTGATTGTATTTTCAAACAAAAAAACACTTTTAAAAAGCACAAAATACAGGTACAAATGCACTCCTAAACAACGTCACCTAAATAATGAAATATAGGTATGGATTTTCCCATTGAATCTTTTTGAATGAGGTTCTATCAGAATTCGAATATAGCTGATAAATGTAGAAACTCATCAGCATCACTACATTCAATTATTTGTCACTGAAGCTAAATGTTTCACTGTCATACACTAGGCCCTAGAAAACGTTTAGGGACATCTCATTTTCCTATCATGTTCAACGTAAAAGACTTTTCAAATTCAGAAAGGAGAAGTGCTGAAGGTCGTAATTTATCCTGTTTCCATTTTCACTTACCCAATGTAAAAAGTCTTGTTATGGTAAATAGTAAAAATCACCTTTTGTTTTAATTTCCATAATATGTCTGGAGTGTTGATTCAGTTTTGGTGAAGAGGCATAACTTTTATGTAGATTACGAACAAAGAACAAGAAGATAACAAGAAATCGCGAGAAGGGTCAAACAAGAACCCAATCCGGTTCTATTCTTGTTTTAAATGATTATTCTGACCAAAAAATCCCCTGAAACATAAGGACTATTACTGTTTAAATAAGTATAAAACAGACCATTACATTAAGAAAGTACATCAAGATCCCAATTAGATAGAAAAAATAAAAGTGTTAAATTTCCAAAATTAAAAAGGAAAAATAAACTCAAAAATGAAAATTATAAAATTTTTCTAGGGACTAATTTAAAGGGCATTCCATCGTCGGCCAATTTGCTGTGCTAGTAGCAATTTCCAAAACGAGGGTTTTGATTATTCTTTGTCAATATGGTCTTTTATTAGAGGACACAATGAAATTTCTACCCTAAATGTATGGAAATTGAAATTAGGACTGTTCCCTTTTCATTTTTAGCAAGGAGCTGACTCTATGTCCTTCCACAGAAAGCAATGAAATTTCTGGGAAGCTTGCCTTGACCATCAACAAGGAAAACGAATGTTCAGGTATTTATTGTATATGAAACTGAAAGGTTGAATTATTCACATTGCAAATATTTCCACACAAAGTAGGGTCCCATAGTTGATTGTGGGGTGTTTGTATTTTGAAAAGTGATTTTCAGAAAATCCAGTTTCCAAACTTTCATATGTTTGTTTGCAATAAAAAAGTTAGTCAACGGAAAACACTTTTCAATCAACGGAAAACATATCGAAATCACTATTTTGGCTAATTTCACATACTAGTTTTGGCTAAAAACATGGTTATTTTGGATTTTTATGCATTTTTTTTTTTTGCGGATTGTTTTAAAAAATCTTAGGAATTTAGCTCGTCAAAATTTGGTGTAAATGAAACCTTTCGTTGAAACTTTTAAGATACAGTTCACACCATATTCCTAATAAATACACTATTTTTTTTAATACATTTTGCTTTCATTTCAATTATTTTTTTTCCTGATGCATTATTCTCCAAGACAGCTGCATTTTTTCCTTCTGATCTTTGAGATTGAGATGCAGGTGATCATAGCTTAAATCAAGTAGGCTCTACTCCTATAAGGGACAGAACAGCGCATCAGGCTTTGCTTGGCCCTTAGGGTTAGAAACAATGAGGCGTGCATGCAATTTCAAAAAACCTTGTGGAAAAAAGTGTGAGCACCTTCTTTCTAATTTCCATAACATGTCTGGAGTGTTGGATCAAGTTTTGGTGACTAGAGAATCTTAGCAGCTTGGAATCGTCAACGTCTAATTTCCATTACGCGGAAACTAGCCTCACTCCTATATGTATATATTACCAAGTTTCTGTTTATTAAGCTAAATCCATCTAATTGTTTTACTAGCAATGGACTCTAATTTTGCCTTCTCATGTCTTCTGTTCTACTTCCTCGTGTCCCTGCATTCTGTCATAAGTCAACCGAGCGGTACTGTTAATGTGGGCGAATCCCTCACTGCCATGGGTCAGAATCCTCCATGGCTTTCTCATTCAAATGATTTTGCATTTGGATTCCGCCAAATAAGCGAGGAATGATGATTTCTTCTTGCTTGCAATTTGGTATTATAAAGATTACTAACAGAACCGTAGTTTGGTATGCTAATAACGGAGGAAATCATGCACCGAGAGGATCGAAGGTTGAGCTAACTGAAGACCGTGGGCTTGTGCTTAAAGATCCTCGAGACTCAGTAGATATGGAGATACAGATTTCAGCGCAGGCACAGGTCTCCCATGGTGTAATGAATGATACAGGCAACTTTGTGCTGTTTCAATGTAAGATTTGGATATCAAGCGGTATGGCAGAGCTTTAGATAAACCTTCGGACACTTTGTTGCCATACTCAGACAATGGAGATAGAAGGGATGCTTTCTTCTAGGAAATCAGAAACCAACTTCTCTCTAGGGAAGGTTCCAGTTCCGTTTGCAAAAACAAATGGAAGTGCAGTCCTCTATCCAATAAAATGCCCTCAAGAAGCCATTATGATCTATACTATACCGCAGTTACTGATGAGGACGCTGCAAATTCATCAAATGCTGGTATCCAAGTGGTCTTTGATGAGTTAGGATACTTGTACGTACGAAAAAGAAATGGTGAAAGGATCAATCTTACACCAAAAGAGATGGTTCCAGTAAGGGGTTATTATCACAAAGCAACCTCAATTTTGATCGGGGCTTCACAATATCTCATCATCACAAGAGTTGCTCGTGTAAGGAGGACCTGGACAGTCATTACGACCATTACCGCAAAACATTATGTTTAGAAACTCAACGGACCACTGGGAAGTGGGATTTGCACGGCTTCAACAATGTCTGGCAAACTCAAGGATGATCTTAGGCCAACATGTGAATGCCCACTGGTTACTCATTTAGTCGAATCAAGATGATAAATATGGAAGCTGCAAACCTGATTTCGTTCAAGGCTGTGAAGTAGATGGGCAGAGACCTCAGGAAGATTTATTACACTTGGTGGACTTCAAAAACCGACTGGACACAATCAGATTACGAGTGGATTAACCTTGTAGTCAAGGAGACTGGCAGAAAATATTGTATGCAGGATTGTTTTTGTGCTGCGGCTGTGTCAAAATTTGATAACTGTTGGAAGAAGAAGTTACCTCTCTTCCAATGGGAGAAAAGATAATGTAGTTGGTTCTATGGCTGTTTATTAAAGTTAATTACCACATTGCAGAATCCTCCAATTGCCGAGAATAACAGGGACAGTTTGTATCATTATCGTGTCGGTGCTTTTAGGTGGCTCGGTGATTGTCATATTAGTATTGACTGGCTTCTTATGTTCAGGTTCTTTCTTCTATCACAAGAAGCACGCAGAAAATCACCAACAAGATAAGTTCCATGGGAATGAATTTGCGGTGTTTAACCTTGCAAATGAGCTAGAGGATGCTACAAATGGATTCTTGAAGTAATTCTGGGAAGAGGATCTTTCGGAATTGTCTATAATGAGGGGTAATAGAAACTGGTTTCGACAGTCTTATTTAATTGCAGTCAAGAAGTCAAGACAGATTAGTTAATGACGGCGACGAGGAATTCAAAACTGAAGTCAATGTGATTGGCCAAACACCTCACAAGAATCTTGTTCAACTGCTAGCGGTATTGTAATGAAGGTCAGAACCAAACAAAAAAAAAAAAGTTGCTGGTTTTATGAGTTCTTGAGCAATGGTACTTTGGCAAGATTACTCATTTGGAGACTTGAAACCCAGTTGGCACAGGAGGAATCAATTCGCATTGGGGACTGGGAAATGGCCTCTTGTACTTGCATGAAGAAAGGCGCACCCAAATCATCCACTGCGACATAAAGCCACAAAAACATACTTCTTGGTGGCTCATCCAATGCTCGGAATTTATGACTTTTGGTTGGCAAAGCTTTTGATGATCAATCAGACACTTACAAAAAACCAACATTAGAGGCACAAAAGGGTATGTTGCACCTGAATGGTTATGGTCTTAACCAATCACTGTAAAGGTTGACGTGTACAGTTTCGGAGTCATGCTGCTCGAGATCATTTCTTGCCGAAGAAGTGGTTGTTATTGAAAACAGGCGAGGATGATGGGGAAATTACTGACAGACTGGGCTTATGATTGCTTTCGCAGAGGGCACACTTGATGCTTTTTCTAGTTGATGATGATCCAGAGGGCACAAGTGATATGAATAGACTAGAGAAATATGTGATGGATTGACTTTTGGTGCATCCGGAAAGACCCCTCTCTGAGGATACTTGAAAAAGGTTATGATGATGCTGGATGGAATTGTTGAAGTTGCCATAACACCATGTCCATGTTCATTCAGTGGCACAATAAGATGAAAACCAGGAAGGAGTTATTTTAAATATTTACCATGCGCAGGAGTTTTTCTTCAGTAGTCAATCTATACCTAATCGGTCAACGTATTTGTAATTTCAATTTGTTGCCTTTTTGCAGCAAAATTAGATGTATGTGGTTTCAGTGTTTTAAAGGACTCTCAACAAGCTGCTTGCAATGTAATTACTATATTATTTTTAAAATATACCGAATCACTTACTATGGGTACGTAGCACTAACAAATATAAAACAATGAACTAACACGAATTTAATCTGATAAATGTAGAACTCTTCAGCATCAACTTCATTCAATTATTTGTTCACATGAATGTAATTTTCACTGTCACAGGACCTAGAAACGTTTTAGACCTATCATTTTCTATCATTGTTCAATTTAAAAGACTTTTCAAATTCAGTATGGAGAGTGTTGAAGTAGTTATTAATCTGTGTCAGTTTCATTACAGTCATTTCCACTTCATCAGGATCTTTTTTGATTTTTTTTTTTTTGATTTTCTGTTATGCATGATGAAATTTTCAGAAAACCTGAACCTTCAACTGGGTTAAATTTCAGGCAAGACTTTTCCAACACTGCTTATACAACGTTGGAATGTACTTTAAACTACATCAATTCATCGTTTGTAAACATTTTAGTCCTCAAATCATTGATTTCTCAACTGGGAAGCTTTTATATGAATCACGTAACAAGGAAAATGTTAAATTTCTTATAAAATGACGTTGTTTCTTACACTAAAAATATAAATTTAGATGAAAATATTGATGAAAAACTTTTAAAAAAACAGATTGGAAAGTTCTTAATTGATGATTTTTAAAGGTGGATGAAAATATGAATGACAACTTTAAAATCGATGGAACTTTTTGATTAAGATTTTTTAAAGTTTTGAGAGTAAAATTGATGCAAAAAATTATTTTGTAGCAAAATCGCAACAACTTGTGTAGTTGGAGGGCATTTTGTAGATTTGTGGATAAGACATTGTCTACTCGAGAATTTTCATTCTACTTTTTCCAAATGAATGGGTGTTGATTAATTTTTAATGAATGCTCCTACCGGTCTTTGCATGTTGTATTGAAAGGATCGTCCCCACGCAGATTGACTGGAAACTACTCCAATAATGGGTGGTTGAAAAGTCTTGCTATTGTAAATAGTAAAATCACCTTTAGTTTAATTTCCATTATATGTCTGGAGTGTTGATTCAGTTTTGGTGAAGAGGCATAACTAGAGTAGTCAGATTCAGGAATCAAAGAACAAGAAGATAACAAGAACCCTAGCGGATTCTATTCTTGTGTAAATTGATTTTTCTGCTAAATAAATCCCCTGATAAAAAAGCACTATCTACTGTTTGAATTAAGTATAAAACCGACCATTTTCAAGAAAGTACATCAAGATCCCAATTAGATAGAAAAAACAATAAGTGTTAAATTCCAAAATTAAAAAGGAAAAAATAAACTAAAACTGAATAATATAAAATTTTTTAGGCCTAAATTTAAAGGCAGTCCATCGTCGGCCATTTAGCTTTTAGCTAGTAGGTATTTCCAAAACGCGGGTTTGATTATTTTATGTCATTATGTACATTTAAATATGGTTTCTCCGTTTCTCTCACATGGAAAAGGACACAATGAAGCTTCCATGTTTCAAAGAAAGAAAGAAATTCTACCCTAAATGTAAACGCTATTAAGATAGGATATCGTGAAGAGAAAGAAAGATAAGAAGGGATGACAATTTGATATTGAGAGGTAGTGTTGAAATTCAATATTCAAACTTAGGATTTAAATTATTTAAGAATTAGAGTTTGTAAGATTTTTAATATTAGTTAAAAAAGGGATCATAGTTAACATAGTTATTCTATTGATGAAAAAGAATTTTATAATAGACTAGTTTATTAAAA